>JAEAOA010000874.1:712500-1060000 GCA_016746295.1 Potamilus streckersoni
TACACCTTCCGATCTTCTTGTCATCATGTAGCCTGTAAGAATTTGAATGATACTGTCTGACAATGCGATGATTTAGGTGTATAATACCTGTGCAGAAATATTGGAAATGTATCATAAAGAGAAAGGTAAATTTAAAACTGTCTTTTGAAAGAGTAAAGCAACTAATGACCTCCTTCTGAGACAATATCTATAAATGAAAGTTAAATAATTTACACTGAAACCAAACAAGTCATACAAGTAATTAATATGCAGTAAATTACATCTAGTAATAAACTATTCAATATTGCAGTCATAAATAATACATAAATATTTAATTTATTAAGCAAAAGACATTTCCCTTTGTTCCTAGTACGTATAAATTGAAAAGACAATTCTTATATCCACTGATAAACCTAATTGCCATTACAAGTCTGTCTAGAAGATATCCCGTCAATTCGTATTTTTTTCTATACTCGATCTATACGTTTGAAGTAACTTTCAACGATAATGACAGATTCGTATGATTTCACTAGAAATAATATTAAAAGATTTTCTGACATCTTTTCTACCTGTTTCTCGTCTCATATAGTACAGAGGTTGTGATTAGTTTGATTATTGCTAAATGGAACGCTGGATTTAAATTGGAGTCAGAAACTATGTAAATATGGTATGTTTGCTGTGTACTATATTCTATGCTTACAGAGAGACTGAATGTAACTAATGGATAATTGTTTTCTCTATTGGGTAGACAGCTTTAAAATCTTTAAAACTCGATCAATACTCTCATAGTCCAAATCATTTCATCAACAGTGAACAATTTATGTACATTGTTAAGATTCTATATTTTTAAACAATAGATAGAAAAGAACAAAAACTAACAACTTTTGTAAAATTCAACAAGAAATTATGTCCACAGAATACAAAGTCAAAACTTAAAAAGAACTTACAGTATTGTGAATTAGTTCTCAACTAGTCCTTCAACTTCTATCACAAGTCCAAGTTAAGAAGTTCAAAATTCCAATATTGAATGTATTGACGTGTCTGAAGTCTGGAACACGCTAATTTGCCAATGGCATGGTTTATAATGATGTGTTAAGTTTTATTGATATATCACGGTAATATAATCCAAAATGTCCTTGTCTGATGTCATTATAATTCCAAGTGAATGTTTTAGTCTTTGAATTTTTAATGAGCACTTTTTAATTCCAATATATATATATATATATATATATATATATATATATATATATATATATATATATATATATATATATATATATATATATATATATATATATATATATATATATATATATATATATACCGTTTTACTGGATACAACTGGAGCGAGAGCATTTTTCTCGGGTGAATAATATATTACCCATCTATCTCTGATAACTTGACGTGCCAAAATTGATCCTTTTATTCCAACCTTATGTACTTTTACAGAATAGTTTCATCTGTTATAAGCTGACGCTTTGTGCTAATAAACAATGATGCTGCCACGTTTCTATACTTAACATATTGGCTTTTGTGACAGGACTTAGATAAATTAAAAGAGCTTTTAACTCGTTATGAAATTATTTATAACTGGGTCATTTATATTTCTGACTGGAATTTTATGCACTTCTTCAGTTTTGCATTTATCTAAAACAAATTTTGATATGCTATTTTTATTACATATTTATTTGATCTTACGTGGCTGATGTGGCATTCGATACAGATGTTCAATCTGTAATTATATATCGTACACATAAAATTTCAAATGCCAACGCCAATGTGTAATTTTACGATATGCAGTGATATTTGTTGAAAATGGCCGCTTTGACGCTGAATGTCAAGGGAGAGTATATTAAGTATGGAAGAACAATTATGGTTCATTTCACGCGATCTGGCCGGAGAATTAGACTTTGTCGAGGTGAAGCAACAAGTTGGATAGAATATCTGACGATAAAATATTAGATGAAGCTGGTGTGCAAAGTGACATTAAACATATATATATATATATATATATATATATATATATATATATATATATATATATATATATGTGTGTGTGTGTGTGTGTGTGTGTGTGTGTGTGTGTGTGTGAGAGAGAGAGAGAGAGAGAGAGAGAGAGTACTCTGCCACTGAAATTTTGCATTGAAATTATTTAAAATTCAGACAAAGTAAGAAAGGATCATGAAATTCACAGCATGGTAAGAAATGCACCACGTTTGATACTGTACATAGTCTAGGCATGAAGGCCTTGTCATTCCATGTTTGATACTGTACATAGTCTAGGCATGAAGGCCTTGTCATTCCACGTTTGATACTGTACATAGTCTAGGCATGAAGGCCTTGTCATTCCATGTTTGATACTGTACATAGTCTAGGCATGAAGGCCTTGTCATTCCATGTTTGATACAGTACATAGTCTAGGCATGAAGGCCTTGTCATTCCACGTTTGATACTGTACATAGTCTAGGCATGAAGGCCTTGTCATTCCACGTTTGATACAGTACATAGTCTAGGCATGAAGGCCTCGTCATTCCATGTTTGATACTGTACATAGTCTAGGCATGAAGGCCTTGTCATTCCATGTTTGATACTGTACATAGTCTAGGCATGAAGGCCTTGTCATTCCATGTTTGATACAGTACATAGTCTAGGCATGAAGGCCTTGTCATTCCACGTTTGATACTGTACATAGTCTAGGCATGAAGGCCTTGTCATTCCACGTTTGATACAGTACATAGTCTAGGCATGAAGGCCTCGTCATTTCATGTTTGATACAGTACATATTCTAGGCATGAAGGCCTCGTCATTCCACGTTAGATACGGTACAGTCTAGGTATGAAGGCCTCGTCATTCCACGTTGGATACGGTACATAGTCTAGGCATGAAGGCCTCGTCATTCCACTTTGGATACGGTACATAGTCTAGGTATTAAGGCGTCATCATTTCTTCGCCGTATCAAACTTATTCGTTCTATCAGCTCAGAACAAAATTTATATGTAGTTTTGTCTATAAATGTTACATACATACATACATACATACATACATACATACATACATACATACATACATACATACATACATACATACATACATACATACATACATACATACATACATACATACATACATACATACATACATACATACATCGTAATATGGTCATTTTATCATCATGTTTAGTTCCATTCTTTATTGCTTCTAACCGTGTTTCTGCAATCTGTATATTTTGATATTATCATGTGCACATAGCACTCAATTTCACTATCCATGTTTATCTCAGATGTATTCGTCTGTCTGTATGATCTCGACAATGTATCTGCTACAATTAACTCTTTTCCTGAACTATACATTAAATCAAAACTGTACTTCTGCGGTCTTAAAAGCATTCTTTGAAGTCTAGGCGGTGTGGCAGTTAGAGGAGAGGTAACTTGAGGATTGATTCAAGAGGTTTATGGTCCGATTCAACTTGTACTTGACGACCATAAGTATATTGATTAAATCTTTCAAGACCAAACAACACAACAAGCAGTTCTTTTTCAATTTGTGGATATCTTCTTTCTGCATCTGTCAAAGACCTTGATGCAAATGCTATAAGTTTGCCTGACTGCATTAACACTGCTCCAAGTACTGATTTGGATGCATCACAACTAACAACGACAGGCTTCTTAACATTGAAGTATTTCAACACAGGTTCTTTGCTTAATATCTGTTTGATCTCTTCAAATGCATGTTTCTGTGCAGTTCCTCAAACAAATTCAGTGTCACGTTTCAAAAGTGTTCTGATTGGCTCTGTCACTGTAGACATATTTGGGATAAATTTCGCTAGGTAGTTGACTACCAAGTAATCTTACAACCTGTCATTTTTCAGGCATCCTAGACCTTTGAACACACTGGTGAATTCTTTCACGATATGATTGTCCTTATTGATGTGAACATTGCAAACAACTTGTATTAATTGCAAAATCTTGAGACGCTTTGAACCCAAGAATAGGCGGTTGATTTGTTTCTGTGATATAAGAATCAAATTCTTGATTCACGCATTTTAAATTGCATTTGCCTATCAGTATTAGTTTGTCGCCAGAGTAGCTTGTGAGACAGGTCCTGGTTGGTTTTACTTCAACGTTTTCAATGTTCGTTGTTTCAAAAATGTGATTTGGAATGATGTTTACTTGTAACCCAGTATCAATTTTAAACCTGACATCAGTGCCATGAAGTGTCAGAGTGACGTAACATTTTTTGTCACTGACATCAGTGTTTGCCTTTGTCACTGTTCCTACAAAAGATGTTTCATCTTCACTTGATAATTCCTGCATACCATGCATCCGTTTTGTCTTTCAGCATTTCAGAAAATGATGTTTTTTGCGACACCTGTAGCACGTTTTACCATAGGACGAACACCTACCTTTTGTATGTAATTTCCCACATTTACCACAGTTGAATAATCTGGAGTCTCATTTCATAGGTCATTTCCGCTTTCTTTGGTTGTGCCATTTTCTTTTCTTTCTTCTTCATTTTCACGCCATGAACTTCTGATGCAGCTGTTTCATTTTGCATACTTTGAATCTGCTTTTTGGATCCTTCGTCTGCTCTGCAGATAGCCATTGCTTTCGGTAATGATAGTTGATCTTCTCGTAACAATCTTTTACTTTTACTTTTCCAGAATTGGTCCCACAGACATTTCTATCTCTAATAATTTCATCCTGAAGATTTTCAAATTTGCAGTTCTTTGCAATCAATTTAAGTTCAGTTACATATTGGTCAACGGTTTCATTCTTCTGTTAGATTCTTGTATTGAATATGTGCCTTTCTACTGTGATGTTCTGCTTCGGACTGCAATAATCCTCAAACTTTTTATCAGTGGATTAATTTTTTGAGCTTCATTGGTCTCGAATGTAAATGAGTTATAAATGTCTCTACCATCCTGACCAATAATGTATAGGAAAGCACTGAATTTGTCTTTGTCTTCTTAATCTACAAGCGCAACATCTAAGTAAAACTGCATAGTTTGCTTCCACCTCCTCCGAGTTTCTGCTTCATGGTTGGAAGTAAAGTCCATTTCAGGTGGCTGATTGAGTTTTTCCATAATGGAACAATTAACACATTTAACTTGTGCATCCAAATTTCAGTATGGTTATGGAGCTATACTTCTTAATGGTATAAATCCAGCATATTCTAAAATTTTCACTTCTGACACTATTTTATGTGTTTGCTATAATAGCACAAAACATGGCTTGGTTTAACTACTTTAATGGCTAGACTACAACTGATTTAAACCAGTGAAAGCACACGCACACTAATTTCTCACACTATTCGTATCATAAAGCATATATGGTTACCACTGAGTGAGAGCCTGGAGATGACCTTAGGAGACCTGTAACTTTCAGACCATTTATAGCAGCAGAATGTTAATACCGTATATTACCACATAAGAGGTTACTGTTAGGACTGGTTGGCCTGGTGTTAGGATAAAGCTACATGTCTGCTGCATGATGTCCCAGTGCTAGACATCACTATAAACTGCCACACTGCAGACATCGTAACAGTATGACTAAAAAACTGTGAAAGCTACGTTAAAAAATCCAAATCACACAAATCATAAAAATTGTAAGAAGGCATGAGAAGTAAAGGACGCTCTTATACAGAGCTAAACGGTCTGCAAGCAACTACCTTTAAATACTGAACATAGTTTTTGTGTCAAAATAAACAACTGGCGAATATGGAAAGAAAATTACTAGACAGAAAGAATGTCCACGCAAGATTGTCGAGGCTTTTTATACATGGATACTGCATTTAGGCTAAAACACGTGAAAACGACAGCAGAAATAATACTTGTGACTTCATCGGGAGAGTAAAGAAGTATTTTGGGGTATAATGTAATGTAATGGGTTTTGACTAGTTATAACGCGTTCAGGCATAGTACTAATATTAGTACCCTTAGTCCTACCCCGTGGACAGGGTACTAACATGAGTCTATGTGTGTCAATGTAGCAGCCAGGTGTGATTCACACTCGGCTCTTTTTAGCTTAATATAAAAACTTTTGAACATATTCTTTGAATATAATGAAACAAACTGAGTAGTCCTCTTATTTAATACTGGAATTACCGCAAATCATTGTAGAATAAGTGGTAAAATCTCGTTTACCTTTCTTATCCGATATTTTCGTTTTGATCGTCCGCCATATTAGTTCAAATAATACTAATTCCGTTCTCAGCCTCATTTGTTTATGTGCTATATTAGGACGTTAAGGCCTTATTTGGAAACGTAAACAGATGATATTATATAAAATATGGCCCGGTTTGAGTCGGAAATTCTGCGCATTAAAAGTGAATACGAAGACTTTGAAATTTCACCAAGGAGCCATTATTTTCTCAACATTTTATGAAAGCATCCATTCTACATCTTCGCGCGTTATCTCATTCAAAAACTAATACCATAGCGTAGAATATCCATATATAGTCTGGCAAGCGTTATATAGAAAAGGGTCACTTCGAGAGTCTCGCGTTATCTGTCATAGTGGACACGGTGAGGTTAGCGTAAGTATGCCAATTTATTTTATCATATAAAGGCTTAATAAATTCCAAATAAGCCAAACTTCTTTCACAAAATGATAATACTTATGTAGTAGATATCCAAACTATTTGTGTTTCTGACTTTAGTGAGGTTTTGTTTTGCTCCATTACATGATATGTGATCAGTTCGTAGCCTCAACCACAACAAACAAAGTTGAGGCTATGACATCGTAGCTAGTTCAGGCTTTTAATTCACTCATAGATCTTCTAAGTCATATTGTAAGAATATGCCATACACTATCATTTATATAAAGGGGGTGGGATGTTATTGTGGAAGTCATTCAAGCTTGTAAGTATTATTTTCATTTTTACAGGCACGAGACAATGCAAGATTATGGCAAGTTGAATTGGCATAAAAAATAAATTGCAGATTTGCAAAATATTTTGAAACGACATTTCTCTTTAGGTTTTACCAATGTACCCATTTCATGATGTGTAAAGCAACCCCGAACCTTGACACATACCCTGACATGAAGTACTGAACACTCAAGTCTGCAAGCATCTTCACTCATTCTCCACAGTACATATGGTTTCCACCAGTGATAATAAACTCCATTTTATCGGAAATATTACTTTATTAAAGTATATTTCAACCAAATGGTGTCTTTTTGGTGTACCACTTTATGCGACTTTTTTATCTGCAGATACCGTCATTATCATCCAGACACTTCTCATCGATGTTTATTTTTTTTTTCTGGTACATATTGAATGTAAATATCCGCAGTCTTTATAAAAATCCTTTTGCCTGTTTCGCTTCTCAAAGCTGACCTTCTCCCATAGCATCATTACGTTTTTCGTCAACAGAAGCCATTGTTTTCTATGTCTTGTTCAACTCTACTAAATATGTGTTAGTGTTTTCTCTGATTTAGTGACGTCTGAAACAGACTGTTTTATAACATTTATGATCCTTCAAGAATATACCGATCCCTTTTCATTTGTGCATCGGCAAAATAAAAACTCAAATAAGTCTTGAAAAAAAAACCTTTACGTTTAGAACATAAAACGAAACTATGTCTAAGCGATAAATTGGTGAAATACGTTTCTTATGATAGCTTACAGAATACTTTAAACCACCACTATATATTTTATTTTGTTGTTACTTTTCAGTTTTTTTTCCCATGTTGAACGAAGAAATGTCACATATTGGCCAAACCAAACGTTCTGACTTAAAGTTGCCAACAACTGAAACAACTCGAAAACATAAAGCATGATAACTAAAAATTGCGAAATGTGATAATCCCAGCTTTGACGGCAGCTACTAAAGCGGTTCTTTTACTGGAAAAAGTTTCAATACAACCCAATAACATGTACATGCTAATATTAGGATATCAATTTTGGGAAGAAAATAATAACATCGAAGTTGTGTTAGACTATGTTGAAACTACTAGGTATTAAAAGACGCTAAGATGAATCGGATTAACCTGTCCTGTTGTCTTCTTATATATTTACCTTTAGCCCCGGTTCAATAGTTCATGGCACGAATGGAATAATAAACGATTTAATTTAGAACTCACTTTTTTTTTTTACAACTGTCACAAATTTATTTAGTAGGGTCGTAAACAGTCTGGTTCAATAATTCATGGTAAGAATGTAACAATAGCGATTTTCAAGACATGACCACCCTTGCAACAATTATTCAAGGTTGTAAACAACATACGACTTAAAAGGTGATTCGCTTAAGAGACTATCCTTTATTAAAATAGACCTCTCTGGTTTTGGGACAATGACGCACGTGATATGCAAATGTTACACGAAATCTCGGGGTTATAAATAAGGCCAATCCTATGTGAATCTTTAAATTGTCAGTTCCAGATCAGATAGTGTTTGTTTATATTTACAGCGATCTCCGCTATCTCTCGTTGCCAGAGCTATGCAAAAAAAAAATATGTAGCCCTATCTACACCATTATAAGTGACACCTTAACTATAAAAGCGCCGAACATTCTTCCCTCTCTTCCTCTCTGATTAAGAGTCAAGGCATCTCTTAAAGCAGCGAGAACTTTCGTCTCATAGCAAGAAATGAGAAAAAGGTTATGTTAGAAAACAACAACTACAGAATGAACACAATATTCCATCAAAACGAACAATTCTCTTACATAACGAATAATTTTCTTACATAAAACTAACATTTTTTTTTCAAACTTTTTGACACAATAGCAAACAGATTGCATAAATTCCAACTGTATCAATAAAAGAACTATACATGTTCGAAGGTTGAAATTTGAAACAGATTCTTTCTCCCGCTATATACTTATTGTATTTAGACTTTATTTTCAAAATCATTTTAGGATCAGATGACAAAGTTCCAAATGGCCTCTTCCATTACAAAATCCACACCTTGATATGGTCCACAGAACTTCCTATCTGCATCAAATAGTTTGAGAGAAAGTGTGCTTCCTTCTTGCAACAGTTCAAACACCATTGAACCCATTTATAGCACAAATGTCCAGAATTATGCCATTGGCTTTCATGCAAATCATCTACGTAATGTCTTCTGACCTATCTAGTTCCCCGCTTTTTGTGACCTCCAGCAAGGAGCAGATGCTGATGTCGCTGAATGCATGGAGGTCGTAACCTAAATAGAATGGGCTGAAATGGCTATAATTTAACTCCCTGTTAAAATAATGACGATGTTTCTTAACATTTGTTCATATTTGCATGGATGCTGTTCTTTCGTTTTGGCTTCATATTTAGTTTTTTAGATAACAAGAAAGTTATATGTCTTCATAGCAGTACTTGTGGCCATTCCAGCAACAATGGTTGAAATATTAATAAGAAAAACAAACAAAAATAACTGAAGAAGAAAAAGAAAAGAAAGGAAGAAGAACGAGGGAGATGGAAATAGCAGTAGTGGTAGTTCTAGCAACAGCAACAAGAACAAGGCATTAATCAAGAAAATGAAGGATGGAAATAAAGTTAGTGGCTTGCAAAACTCGTGAAGACTGTTATTCTATAGATAGCTGGCATATAGGACAGGGCATTGGACAAGCTTAATAGTGGGAAAGAAATACTATAACGCTGTAATCTATCGACGTTGCGCTGAATATAATATACATATAGACAGACTGCACTTTTAAATAAAATTTGAGTGTAGTCAAATGTGCTGAACGGGTGGGTAGAGAAAAGCAGAAGATGTCAGAAAGCAATGACAAAGTTCTAGCTTTAATATACAAATAAATCTTCCTTGAAAGTAACATTAAAGCAAAATATAGAAATACCCTCAAACAGAGTCAATTTCATTTAATACCTGCGCAGATGATTTTAATTTCCGCTTTTAAAGAACACATTTGAAATCATCGACCCAACTATTGAATAATCATGTAATACGAAACTCATAGGTCAAGGTAAAACATTTGCTTACTAAGATCTCAAATATGAGAATTTCTCATATCATTTAATATAATTATAAAATATCATCGTACAATGCAAGCTGCCTTCAATGCTGTCTTTATGAAAAAATAAATTCAAAGATTCACGTGTGTCTTAAATGATATCCTACGTGATTGCAAATATATAACAAAATTGTATTAAATAATTACTGCGCTATTTAAAGATATTGAATATTGATAATTCGCGTCAATAGTCAGGGTAACATACCGACTATGATTCAGCTAAGACAACTCACACAAGAAGATTGGATAGCTGACATGCATTTAATGTTAGGACTTTCCCTAGCCGTAAAAGGTCGCAGAGCGCTATCATACCAGAACCTGTTAAAAATTCTGATATTTACAGCCGTACAACGAAACATTTCGAATGTCCTACTATTCGAGTGGAAGGCATCGGACGTTCCATCAAAAACAACGCAAATCACCGAATAAGTTCCATGCGGGTTTAGTTACGCTGTAGTCAGATGCGACGGATAACCTGATTCACCATTGTTGTATCGTAACCATGACTCGTTTGATGTGTTTCTTAAATGGCGCATTGTTATTGCAAAATGCACTACACAGCAGCTCTCACTCTCACGGACACGATTATGAAAATCGATAACATTCGGAGTTTTCCGCGACCACTCATTTCTGGATCCGATATCTCGCTTTTAGTTCCACTAAGGAAAACGTTTGTAACCATTGTCGCAAACTGGTATGTATAGAGAAGCCACAAATGCACGCAATGTGCAGTTGCGAAATTACCCAAAGAAAACACAAATCCTTATAACTGTGAGATGTATTTTTCCCCAGGGTGTTCGCACCATGTTCCTGGTAGCTTCGATACAGCAGCAGTGACGTCGTTGCTGAATTGTTTAAAACCCACTTTTGCGTTTCCCATTTGCTCCACTATAGAACAGAAGTTCCATTGATCGTTCTTCTTCCATTATGTGTTTGAACTAGCTTTGGATTTGTAGTACGAGTTTTCATACGACATGTCACACATTATGAAAGAATTTTTGTGTTATAGGACAGGCGATATTCAACGTTGCATAACAAAAGAGAAAATTCATTGTCTATGACTCTATTTGCAAGCAAAGCTTAAAGTACCCAAGCTGTGATATATTTCCAAACTCGGTTCGCGCGGTGAATTTTGGCCAAGCTGGATTAGGGACACTCTACCGTAGCTGAATATATTGATATGGTTAACTTATGATATGTCGTACATAATTGCTCCGTCAGTTGACGATCAACAATGTCATGATTTATTCAGACATTTTATTGCAGAACTTCAGAAGTATATAACATGCAATATGTCACTGCTGATTTCTTGTCCACATTTGACGAAGCTCGTACCAAGCAAGTTAGGATAATAATTACAAAAATTTCGATGTCATATTTAAACAAAAAAAAAAAAAAAAAAAAAAACACAGACGTGATCTATATTAAACAAAGATACGCACACATGCCTAGAGATTCGAGACAACTGCAGCATATTGATGATATTTCGTAGCATTGACACACATGGCTTCGTGCATATTCATTTGCGTAGTGTAATGTTGATTAGTTGTGGATTGACGGGGCCGTAGAAAGCAATCACGGGCCCTGGGATAAAAACCACTCGAGCCTATCCTAGTTCTTCTTCAAACAAAATTTATCTTTCATAAATTAAACATTGTTGTTCTGCCCTTTCAGGATGTATGGTTTGTAAGAAGTTGGAGTGGGGTGTTTCCAAAATTTATGTAGATGTGGTACCCACACAGTCTCGATTATGGTTCAGAAGTTAGTGAATGATGTTGTATAGCTCTAAGCCCCCAGTCAGCAATGCCGACAATTAAATAATAAAAGTACAAAGGGTGAAAATAAATAACAATTTTATTGACAATCAAATATTTAATAAGTCTTACTTCCCAATGCGCTTCTTTCGCTCAAACCTTTGAGCTTATCTCATCATATGAATTATAGTATGAGAATTTCGCCCTGTCCTTGGTTTTTACTCATCCCCATATTCTTTCCGTCTTTCTAATTCTCTCTGGGTTCCTTCTCGTGCTCCTCCAAGCTACTTCTCCTCCTCTACTTCCCTTGTCTCTACCCATCGACTTTGATTTCGACTCGACACTGTTGCTTAACTCTGTCATTCTCCTACAGACTCGGACCTCTACCTCTAACCGGAAGTTGCCCCCCGAAAATCTTCCAGTAAAACACAAGCATGATTTACTATTGTTCATAGGCGCTTACCTCACACGACCCAAATAGTTTATCATCAGATAAGGCTATCAAATTTCATCGGTCACAGATCCGTTCACACCGAGATACACATACTGTCGGGTACGGTAAAACACAATATAACAACACAACATAAAAACAACATCATAAAAGCACGATATCAATTACTCATATTCATGCAACGATAACTGATTCACATCAGTAAAGACTCATAATTCGATGATACTGACAATACCACAATAACCAGACGCAAATCTCTGCATCGCAACTCATGCAAAATATACAAATATGCAAATTTCTACGCTCTGACTTATTCAAACATATATTTTCTAATCTTGCATACATCAATCATTTCCTGACTCCAATACAAACATGCGTAAATTCTATATTCGCATTACTAAAGTGCTGGTTATCACGAAGTAACCTATAACGACTCAAAATATTAATGCTGCTTAACTTAACTTGTAATATACAAAATCCTACATAATCTCAAACAAGCACATAGATGAAAACTACAAAGTAATTATATATACTAGACAACCCCAGTAACTGGTTAAAACATAGTATCAGTGCTAATAGTTACCGCTGTAAATATCTAACTTAGAAACTTCCGTTCTTTGTTCGCAATCCTTTGTCCTTCGATTACCGCCAATTTTACGAGTGGCGTTCCCGGAGTAAATTTCTTACAACAGTCTCCTGACACTAACTGTTTTCGAGCGCGGTATCTAATGTTCGCCAAATCTAAGAGTTAAGCCCTCCAACTAGCTGATTTCCGATTGTATGCGGTTTCCCAGCCTCAATCAACTGAGCTGTCAAGGTTCTGACTGTCCACCCCGTTAATCGTGCGGGCTCCTTTTTTGATCTCCGACCAATGTATATAACGTATGGGTGCGAGATACCAGGTGGATTCAGAAAAGTGAGTTTTCTGGCGATATACATAATCGCTTGACACTGCGGGTGGCGATTGTTCACACATCAAACACGTTGAAATTAGCCCCATACTTATACATCCAGTTAGCTTAGCCTTGCAGAACGTGACACACTGCTGAAGTCCACACGCAAAATCGCGTAGAAAGTAAGGAAAGTTATGGAAGCCACAAACTTAAAGAACAAATAAAACTGAGAATCTTCCACAACCACCACTATCCGTGTACCAGTCAATGTTGATAACAGAACCACAAAATCTTATTGAACCAAGTCGCCAGTGGATATTTGAAAATCATTCAATGGCCTCTCATGAGATACCACAGATCGGAAAACGTGTTTATTCAAAACACCATCAAATATAAAAGATGAATTAATCAAGTTGGTAGACGGGAAAGTTACTGAATTTAAATAAGCCGCAGACCAGCGGTTGAATTTTTAATAAGAAAATGACTCAAACAACTGCAAACGGAGAGATTAACGAAGGTTATAAAATGTTGTAAGCATTCATGCAGGACTTAAGTATAGAAAGATGCAGGAAACAACCTCACACATGAGCCTACATAGTGTCTTATCGTGTGTATTCCAGTTAGTGCTAATGTCCGTTCAAGACTGCATGTTGGTCTTATAGCAAATAACACGATTGTTTTCTTGAATGCTCTTACAACCTGACAAAACATGAATTTGCAGTTGGTGCATATAACATGTAATCGATGAAGAAATTCGATTGATAATTTTATTCCTGACCGGTAAAGACTCGACAATTTTAATACGTGAGCTTTGCCTTTTGATTATATCTGCACCATATGAGGTGAGCATAGCAAGGTCATTAATAAGATCAATTCTTTGTTAGCCTGAAAACACGCGAATCTGACACGTAGGAATAAAAGGGCCCTGATTTGATACCACGCATTATATTGTTAGAATTACGTCAAATCAATTTAACCTGTGACGCAATCAGTGGCAGTTATGAAAGCGGAGTTTCCAGTATGGTAACATCACAGGGTTATATTGAGTGATGTGTCGAATTTGGAAAACTCTTAGAAGCATTGGTTAAATGAATTGTATCAAAGTCAACTTAATTGAAGTAGAAAGGGCTGGAGACAGTTATATGATTATTTTCATTTCATCTCTGAACGTCAAAGGAATTTCGTTCCACCCGACGAAACCTGACCGAGTCATCTGCTATGGTACAAGGGTATGGTATAAGAACATTCCCAAAATCAACCGGTTAAAAGGGGAAGCTTGTCAATAATTGATTGTTCAAAGGAACGTTAATTACAGCATGATTAGCTGTCTTAGCAATCACAAATTCTACGTAGAAGATTTAGGAAACAGTCGACTCTGATTGGTTAATAGTAACTTATGGGCGTAACTTTGTAAGGAATTAAGGGTTTTGCTTTGGAAAAATTCTTCAGTCTTCAATCTTTCTTGAGAGAAGTTAGGAGGTCGACTCCTGGAAACGTGAAAGTACGTCTCTCATGATTGCAGTAAGGCGTCTCAGAAAGTAGACAAACTCTACATTTGAGGTTCTTTGGAAACGAATAAGAAACGGCAAAGGTACGCAATCTTAGTTTCCCGATTTTAATATGCTATTTCATTTGTTGATATACTTGCAAATGTATTGATGTTCTGATGTATGTATGTATGTATGATTTCATTTTTCAGGGTTGTAGTGAAATGTTAGTCATGACATTTTTTCTTTGATTTTCTAATTATCAATTCATTTGGAGAATTGACAAGGTTGCAAGTAATTGAATGTTTATTGAAAGAATTGACAAGATTTGCATGTAATCCAATCTTTGGTACATAGGAGTGCTTAGGAATTTTCAAGAATTAAGCTTAACAAATGATGTGTAATATTTCGAGATTTATGAATTAAATCACTGTCTAGTATGACATGTATTGAGTGTATATGCATATATTAGTTTGTAATATTTAATTGATCACGTAAACTATTCTAGAATAGTTAGATTTGAGGGGCTAAGCCATATGTAATTGAACACTACTAGATAGTTTAAAGTAAGAGGTCAAGGGGTGTTAATTACGGGCACATACGCGTTAGCCGTGAAGTAGAATTTAATGATCCCCTTTAACGTGATGCGAATTAAGGTCAGGACATACAATGGCCGTCTATGTAAATATAGGAATTAGTGAACGTGAGTGCAACATAATTTAGGCATTTTGTTTTCTGAGCCGAATTAATGTAAAAATATAGATATACTTGGAAATGTGACCTATTGTCTATTGCAAGACATTTTGTTTATTAAAGGAAACAGCCTCCTGAGATTCCTGAGATACCCTGAAAATTCTTGTACCAATTCCAAGTACCAGAGCAAATTCTGAGCCGAAGTCTAGGTCAAGGGATGATCATCAAATCAGGGTTCGACTGGCAAGAGTCCAGGTCCAGACGACTAGACAAAGGTTGGCAGAGCAGGAACGAATGGAAGATTAGATGTCCGGATAAGATAGGTGATGATGTCGCTCGTCGTTGCACTCAAAAAGCACATCTCGTAGGCAATGACGAATTGAATTAATTCTGTCACTGACAAGTAATAGTAACAGAAAGAAGATTTGTTTTGTTTTTTCACTTGAGTACATGTGAGTACATTTTTCCTTCTTTTGTGACCAAGAAATCTATTTCTTTTCATTTTAAATTATGTTGTTAAACTGATTAAATTTTATATTTGTACATTGAAAGGGGGCTCGTTGTGTTTATTTCTTCAATATATTTGTTAAGAGATCTGCATTCTTCTTTCTATCCATCCACACTTGGTAAATTACACCGCAGGAGGTCATTCCCTAGCAACGAACCGTAGTGGAAGAGGTTGGTGTGTTTTGAACGCCATTAATTTATCAAATATGGGTTTAGAGTTTTTCGCTAATTGTGAATCAGGGTGATTGGAGATCGATTACTCTCGCAACACCATGACATAATCATGATTTGTCACAGCTTCGTTTTTCTCTTATTGAACCATGAATGACAAATGGTTAACCCATGTGTGGAAACCTTAGCGATATAATTGTATATTAGAGATCGACCTTCTATTTAAATATAGTGACTGGTCCTGGCGATGTTGATCGTGGATTGTTTATACACGTACCAAAGGTGCTTGCGGACTTGCCTACATGCATTGTACCTTTGCTAAAAAAAATTTCAGTGCGAGTCGTTGATAGCATCAAAAACGTTGCTGCTGGTAGTTTTTTTTATAGTTTTTTTTTAAAAAAAAACCCTGGGATTGCGATCGTTTCAATTAATTCTAAATCGACTATGACTATCAGTGACTCGATCACTACCGAAGTCGGCCATACTTCCGTTATCATAAATAATTCAACACTCTGTAAAATCATTAATGGTACCGCTGAACGACGTATAGCTGATTCGATAATCGCATGGGCGACAGTGGGAAGCAGTTTACGGTTGTCTCGCAAAAAGGTATTAGACGAAACCATTAATGTACCAAGAATGGACCAATATAAAGATAATTCGATTACGAGTTCAACATCGGAGGACAAGTGCAGGTAGATCATTGGGGTTTACGTGTGCAATTCTTTGAGTCATATATTTCGGATTCGAAGAGATGTTAGCAAGGTTAATTTTGGGAACAAACATATTATTCATCTTACACGGATAGAGCACCGACAACGATGCAATTTGGCGTGTTGCTGAAGCCGCAATTAGCAAAATGAAGTTGTCAACTTAAATATTATCAGCTTGAACATTGTGGATACCTGTACTCAATTCCTTTACTGCCCAGAGGATCACGTTACTTGTTGTTTTTTTTAAGTATGGAACCACGTGAACGCTGTCCTTTCATGGAAACATCAAAACCTTGAACTCAGGTAGTGATATTCAGGGGAAGTTTACATCCGCACCAAGGCACGTTTCTAACATTTCAATATATGCATTTAGAAGGTAAACCATATAAGAGTGTGATGATATCTAGTAGTGTCTGGTATTTCTTTACAGTTAAATGGTCCTCATGAACCCTCAGAATAAATTTTGCAAGTCGCACATAGATACTAAAAGGTATGGTATTAAATCGACCAACTTCAAAACGTTGACACAGGTCTGCACTGTTCCCATCACGACCTTGGTACGTTGTACCTGAATTATTACTTTTCACTGGAACATCTGGAGTTGGTTAAGCAGTTTGTGATTGACATGTACTTTCACACACGTGTAGTTGGAACCGTTTCCGAAGACAATCTCATTGTAGCTTATCCCCTTACCAGTGAATACAAATGCATTGTTGTATTTCTCTCAGAGAAGGTTTTATCGTTGGAGGGTAGAGGTGTTGAATGAGTCTATGTAGAAAGTTCATAGAATTGCAGTTAGACCTGTTACGTTTTCAATTACGTTTTATGTAAACAATTTTTCTTAGTCCGAAGCAACATTCGATAATAACAACCGCAATACGAAAAATGTTATTACAATCACATTGTAACTTTTTCCATCCAAAATACCGGCTGAATATTTTCATTCCTCTAAGCTATTTTGGGCGTGTTAGAAGCTTTGGCTCCAACAATTAAAGAAGCGGTTGCATTGGGGGCGGTCTGAAGTGGCTTTGATAAAGGCTGTTGGTGAAAAAAATATATGATTTTCAGGTCGTTAACCAACAATAAAAGGAAAAAGACATCAATTACCAAAGACAACTAGCAGAATACTTCAGACCAAAAAAAAGTATTTTAAGGAATAAAAATGGCTAGCTGATGATTAGAATCAAACATAACTATATACTAATAGAATGATATCAATAGTTTTATTTTATAGTTTCATATTAACAAGTTTCTGACTTCTTCAACGCATAGTTTTCAAATTTAAAAACTTGTAGGTACGTTTTAATGGTATTTTGTTACCAATTAACAAAGAGTCCAGCCGTATCGCAAAAACACCCCAGTCCGATTTCTTTTTCAATTTGGAGCCTGAAAAGAATTTAAAAATATTTTATGACAAGGCAATGATTTCAATTGTACCTGTGCAGAAATAGAGATAAAAACTATAAAAAAGAAAAGGTAAATGAAAAGCTTTGATTGGTACAGTAAATTATTCAATAATAACACCATCACCAGAAACTATCAGGAAATGAAAGTAATATAACTGTCGCTAAAGTACTGCAAGGAATAAATTATGAAGTAAATTACATCCAATAATAAAGTTTTCACCGTTCATATTGATATAATAATAATAATAATAATAATAATAATAATAATAATAATAATAATAATAATAATAATAATAACATACATACATGCATGCATGCATGCATGCATGCATACATACATACATACATACATACATACATACATACATACATACATACATACATACATACATACATACATAACTAATTTATTTATTTATTAGGTAATTAAATAATTAATTATTTAATTATATAACTAATTAATTAAGCAAACTGCCAGTGAAGTGTTTCTATGAGCTATAAGATCCATGGAGAAATGGAGATCTGTTGTATCGACTTAATAACTCAATTTCCATTCAAGGTGTATTGAGAAAAAAAATCTCCAATGAATAAAAATGTATTTGTTGATCTTTATATTCACAAGATAATCTTGAAGCAAGTTTAAGATAACAGCTAATTCGTATAATTTCAGTGAAAATCATAGTAACGGAATTTCTGACATATTTTCGTTCTCATCGCGTACGAGGCTGATTAGATTGACCATTATACAATGGAATACTGACCAGAGTGCAATTCTCTCAGATCTCCAGATATGTAAAGATGGTGATCGTTTAGGTGACCTACATTAATTCCTAAAATTAAAAGGGATTCAATATGTTTGTTTTCTATCAAAGTCTATTGTTGTGTTTATTATTTTACTAAAATTAGAACATAATTTTTTAAGAAAAAAAGTGATGCTTATTTGATCAAGGTTCATTTCATTCAATTTAAAAGGAAGCGTTTTTGAATTCCCTTGTTTACTTAGGTTCTTGCTGGTTCTAACTAATGACCTAAAAGTGATAGGTTGTGTTACCTTCCTTTTGCCACTTGACCTGTTGCCTGGATTCATCGCTATAGTTCTTACTAGTGAACCCTGCCAGTGTGTTAAACGTGTATAGTGTCAAAACGTTGCATTATTTCTATAATCCCGTGTAATTTTAATAAAAAGCCTATGCGTCAAAAATTAAAACAAATCCCTGCATTAGTGTTTGCTTAGCTTTTGATAGCGACGGTGGGGCGCCATCCTGGCCGCTATTCTCCTAGTTGGAATTGAATTACCATAAATCTTTATCCCAGACGCCTCCCTTCGCTTCCCCAAGTTCAGATGTTTGTGGTTCTTATGCAATGTATTTACTTAATTATTTCTAGTATATTTAAGAATACATTTGATACGAAAGGTACAAACAGCAAAAGATAATAAGAAAGGAAATTTGTATGTTGCATGTTTTCATGTTGTGCGTGTTTGTCTGGGTGTACTCGCATCTGTATTGTTTATATGTGCTCCGCGTCTACTTTTATTGTTTGGTGTTGATTACATTATAACCTCTTTATCAGGAACCAGGTGTGACCCGCTCTACGTCGCCCGAGCAAGATTGCAGTTAGGTCACACCGTCCTTGTCCATTAGCTTGAAGGAAAGACACGTGCTTTCCAGTTTTTGTTTTCTTCTGTGTGCCTATATTGTTGCTCTATTGAGTAAATTTCTATAAGTACAGTCATGAAAATTTTTATCTTCAGTATCATCTTCTGTAGTAACTGACTCTCTCTCTCTCTCTCTCTCTCTCTCTCTCTCTCTCTCTCTCTCTCTCTCTCTCTCTCTCTCTCTCTCTCTCTCTCTCTCTCTCTCTCACACACACACACACACAGAGAAGTGGTCCTCCGCTCTTGTCCCACCCCGCCACTATCCCATCTTCCTTTACAGGCATAAACAATCAATATGTTTGTATTTTTATATTATTTGGTTGTATACTTCTTTGTGCGGCTTTATTCAATTCATCTGCATGTTTGCAATCTTTTCACATTCGTAATACATTTGCTTAAATCTGCATATATTTGCTGCTTGTATTGTGTGATTAAAGTACTTGTTTTCCGGGTATCTTTCCACATTTGCATACTTTTAATTTCCGTTTTACCTGAGTCTAGTACTTTATATTCAAGTAAAATCCAGTACTTTATATTCTAGTAAAGTCTAGTACTTTTTATTCTAGTATAATCTAGTACTTTATATTCCAGTATAATCTAGTTTTATATATATATATATATATATATATATATATATATATATATATATATATATATATATATATATATATATATATATATATATATATATATATATATATATATATATATATATATATATTCTTTGCGACTTGAACTTTTTCTATCAGGTTTATCGATAAGTATTTACACATTTCAGTCTGAGTTTTAATTTTGTCAAGTAGTTCTTTAAATTTGATAGGGATCAAGCTTTTCCCTGTAAGTTATTCCTAGTGTTACAATTAATTTATTTATTCAAGTCTTCCCATTTTTTTGACAGTATTTACACATTTCCTATCTAAAACAACTTCCAGTAGAGTGCTTATTTTCCTTACGTATTCTTCCTACTCTAATATCGAATTATTTAGCTTATAATATCCCTGTCCGCATCTGGTCCTCTTTTCTATTCTTATGTTAAACTTGACCAGACTGGTCTGATATATTTATATTAAGTAATTGATAGAATTGTTTAAACTTTGATAACGCTTCTGACACAAAGTATTTATCTAGCCTACCGACCATATATCCGTTTTCTTTTCTGTGACTACTTAAGAGTCGATGTAGATGAGCTTATTCCAGTCATCACCTGCGAGACCTCCTCGCACATGTTCATATGAACCCTTTGTTTATTTGTGTCTTTGTTGGAATCTTCCGACAAAGGAAGTTACATTCCCGTGTTTCTGTCACCACCTCTGCATTCTGGAAATTTGATTCTTCCGGAAAGTAGTACGGTACTGTAGTCTTTTCTACCAGAGGAAGGCTAATTTCTTGTGCTTCTATCTCATCTGCGTCCTGGAAGTTCTGTTATTCCAGGACATAGTACGATGCTGACTTGAACTACTTCACCTTTTAATATTTTTTTATATCTGTTTCCCCTTTTCCTACTTCTAGATTCTCCTATGGGAGTTTAGTTCTTATTTTCAGAGTTCTCCCACTCCATGTTGGTTCCCTTCTGATTCACATTGGCGATGGCACATTATCACCACCAAATAGGTGGCTAGTTTCTCGGGAATAGTCAATGCTCATAATTTATTTGCAAGTTTAAATCTCAATTTTTTGGGTAGGAGGGGGCACCGGTAAGCCGGAGAAGCGGACATCCAATAATTTGTTCTAAACATCTGTCTCAATTGGAGTTTTTAAGTTGACTAGTATTGACTTATTTCTAATTTCAAAATTTTGTCCATTTGTGACGATTGGAGACCCTCCGTTGATATATAAGATATATCGGCATCTGTCTTCATTTTTAAGTCCGCTGTATCTGAGGTTTTAACTTGTCTAACTACTAGGGTTTGTAGGACGATGGTCTTAGAGCTTCTTGTTCACCAATGCTTGACAGTTAATATATTGGTAGCCCTGTTTTGATCGGATGATATGATTTTCTCTCTAGCCACTGGCTCTATCTTAGTATCATTTTTTTTTAAATGGTCGCCCTTCACTCTATTCATGTCAATATGCGAAACAATTGGGATGGTAGAATGCTTTGCTGACAAAAGTTTAACACAAATATTCCTCAAGGAAACATGGACAAGTAATACGATTGAAATCCAAAAATAATCTCTTCTAGGCAAATGAAAAATACTAATGTGAAACTGAATTAAAACAATTGCGTAAAAATTCAAATGGTGTTTTTTATAAGAAAGAGATACTCTCTTTCTTCTCTGGCTTAGGAACATAGAAAAAGAAGATGGCTATAATGCCCTAAATGAAAAGAAGTAAATGATGTGTTGTGCACAAAGCAAGGTGAGCTGAGGTGAGCAGTCTCTAACCCTCTCTCTGTGTAGATATGACTTTTTTTTTTGCTTCTTGTTGTAACAGCGTTGATCCAGACATAATTTCTTACTGGAACAAGAACGTAGGTAAATATGGTATATTTATTTTAGTCTATTGAAGTATGTATCGCGGATAATAATGTAATAAATCGATAACTGTGCACTCTGAAATGTCTTGCATTCCAGGGATTGAGAGAAGATGTATTAATATGATTAAATCGTGAATTTCTTGATAAATGTGATTTTGAAAAAATGATTAATTACTTTCATATTCACCACCAATTTAGGTAAATTGAATAATTGTATACACATAGTATTCATTTTAGACGCTAAAAACAGTTATCTGTGTGTATAATCCATTTTAGACTTAGGTTTTGTATTACAGTACAATATAGTGCAGTTCAGTTAAATTCTCTCTCTCTCTCTCTCTCTCTCTCTCTCTCTCTCTCTCTCTCTCTCTCTCTCTCACACACACACACACACACACACACACACACACACACTCACAGATTTATAATACTTGATTACACGTCTATTAAAATTTGTACATTAGTTTTAAAAATAATTTGATAAACTATATTATTTTTTATTTTAATTGCAAATATTATTATGTTAAACGATTTTGTAGTGTTGTTTACTTGCTTCAAATTTGCTTCATAGCCACATATGCAAAAAGTGGAAAAATGTTATGGATTTTAAAACCATTTCTTGTATTGCTTACTTCCAAGTCAAGAATGGTTTGGGAGAAAATTTAATTCCTGTTTAATATCATTCTTTGGGAACCTGTGATCAGAATTTATAGTTGTATTTTAGGGAATTATTATTTAAATTATTCAGTGGAATTACATAGTGCTTATTGAAGTAGTAGAAGAAAGTAAGAATCCGAGTTCAACAACCCCTCTCCCCACCCCTCCAGACCTCCAAACAAATACAAAATACCTAGGTAACGTAATAGAACACCTGTTGCAATCAACAATTGCGCTAAGAATCCGAGCTCAACAACCCCTCTCCCCACCCCTCTAGACCTCCAAACAAATACAATAGAACACCTGTTGCAAAATACCTAGGTAACAGGTAAAATTTAATTACGTGATCTTCCAGAATAAGCAAAATGATATGTCAGACTCAATTTTCCAAATCATTACGATTTAGCAGAGCGTGGCGATTGTGGACTAAATTACGCATTAGAATTCCAGTAAGGTAAGTGGTATTATATAAAATTTTATGTTATATCATACTTCTTTTGATAATCTTTCTCATATTTGCTGATCCTCATGGGTATAATATCTGTTAACATGTTGTCACTAATACGAAATTCACGTATTAAATCGTCCATACTATATTTTACACCTCTTAGGTAAGATCTTATTTGATTAAGCAGTTTCTTGTAAGTTATAATTGATGTTAAGCAGCCGTGCTTTTTTATCGAAATTTTAGGTTCAACTTTTTTACAAGCTGCTGTAAGAGAAACACCAACACCGGATATGATTAACAAAAACGGGTTTAATGATATACCACTTGAAATTATGCCAGAACTAGTCATTAACAAGGGTAGATATGATATTACTCGAAGGATCTTGTTATAATATTTGTAGCAATTTTTTATGCACCAAAGTTTTTTGTGATAATATTTGTAGTATTGTATTAGTGCGTCAACATCCTGTCCTGGAATATCTTTTGAAATATGATTGAAATCAACTATACTTTTTTTCATTATAATATTTGTTCACATAATCTCAGGCTTGATTAAGTAACTAGTTGAGGTGTTTCAGCCACAAATTCCAGACAATACCAATATGACGCAGCAGTTAATTTTTTGTCATCTGCTATTAGCATAAAAGTTTCTTCAACATCTTTGTTTAACACAATAGACACGGTTCCAGAGAAATTATCAGTCGAGTGACGCCATGGAAATAAGGTAAATATATTAAACTTTGCACTGCTAAACACGGACAATCTATACACACCAGTGACCTCTTCAGAGAGTGTTATTTTGCGGCGACCAAGTAGACATTCCAGAAGCAACAGTATAGACAATATTTTTAATCTGCTTGTGAGGAATTTTAATCATACTCGTTTTCTCAACAATACTAGGCATTCCACTAATAATATCGTTGAGTTTTGTGTTAATATTATCGAGTGTAATATCAACAGACGGCGGACTTCCAAAAAATTCGTTATTGGTTTTGTTTATGTTTCTGCGAAAATTTAAAAACGTGGTGATGTGATTAGTAAAATCAGTTTTGAACTTGGTGATTTCATTGTTGATATCATCAACATATTTCTTTGTTACAGCATCAAAATCAAACTCTGGTGTTCTAAGGTTAGTAATGCTATTATTGTTCATGTTGAGAAACGCGTACATTATACTACCACGCACCGACACGTACTTCGATTCCTGATCATCAACATATTTCTTAGTAGCAGCGTCATTATCCTCAGTTGGGTTTCCAAGGTATGTGATCTTGTTCTGGTTCATAACAATGTTCCCCGTAAATAAACCACCTGCTTTTCTAACATAATCGTTAACTGACCTACCCGAATCTTCTATCTTACCTTGATTGTTAAAAGTAACAATATTATTAGCAACTGCAGTATGATTTCGTACAAGTACATCTGACAGTTGTACATTACTCGTCTTTAATCGTCCTTGTTTGTCCTGGAAAACTACAACTTCATTTGGATCTACACTTGCAACGTTTAACAAATTGTTGATTTCATTTTTAAGCTTATCAAGAGTCGCATACTTGGATAAGTCACCCTGGTAACCTTCTGTTAATAAATCTACTGCTAATGTTCCAAATTTTGTATAGTAGCTCATTATACATACCGTTCTACACAAAATTGTTGGTTTAATATAACATAAAATTATACGATGGCGAAGATAATAAACTTTGACACCGAGCGATTGGTGAAGCATAAACATAACAATGAACTTCCAGACTGTCATTATCTTATTGTTGGGCGAACTGGATCTGGTAAAACAAATTTGTTATTAAATCTTTTACTCAATAATAACTTTAAATATGATAAGGTGTATATTTACACCATCAACCCCCAACAAGACAAATACAAATTATTAAACGAGTATAATGATAAACATCGTGATGAACTTGGCATTGGTGATGATATATTTTTGATAAAACAACCAGAAGAACTCGTTCCAGTGAATGAACTCGATTCGTCAGAGCATAAGATAATCGTCTTTGATGATATTCCGCTAAACAATGAGGAGATGAACAAGATTATATCATATTTTTCACTATCACGTAATAAAAGATATAATTCTGTTTATCTTGCCCAAGGTTTTTATAATGTTGATAGGTTTATTAGGCGAAATACGGGTTGTTTCATATTATTTCCGGGACTAGATAATGTGGATGTGAGAAATATTGCAAACGAACAATGTGGTGATGTTACAAAAGATAAATTTATCGAATTATATCATTGAGCAACTAAAGATCGATATAGTTTCTTTTTATTTGACAAGCTAGCGCGTGATCCAACCAAGATGTTTCGTTGTTGCCTTGAGACGTTTCTATGATATAATTTTGTAAAGCGTATAAAAATAATGGACAAACATCAACAGAAAATTGAATTACTAAAAAAGTTTCTCGAAACTCGAGCGGCTTTTAAGAAAAAGGTGGAAGAAGCTCGACGTGGACAAGTTCAAGCAGAAGAAGAAAGAACCAAATTTTTCAAACCTGTTACTGAGGCAATGCTTGGCAAGCAGCTAGAAATACAAACATCATCTCCAGAAGAACTAGCAAAAATGAAAGAAAAGGGTTTGTTTGGTTTATTTGGAGAAAAATCAAAAGAAGAAACTGTAAAAATTGTAAACGAACTTGTAAGAAACATTGTTGATCCTGCTGCACGACAAGCTGAGTTTGACAGGCTAATGAACAATCCTCTTGAACTTCAACACGCAATAACAAGATTGACGGTTAATCCAGATGAGATAAGAAGTATGATAGAAAAATTGTCAGAAAAAACTGAAGAATTAACTGAGAAACAAAAAATATTACAAGAAAGTGTGATAAAAATGGTACCTTTTGGAGAATCTATAAAGATTTACAGAAGACAAGCTAGGTTTAAAATAGAAGATGGTGAGTATGAAGAGTTTATTAAAAATAATAATATCATTGATATTGACAAAATTCGAACTTGGTCAGACGAAAACTATAACGATTTGATAGAAAAATTAGAAAGAATTGTAGAAGATGGCTCACGTGCTGATGATGATATTAAAGATGAAAAAGATGAAAGAAATATTCCAACATTACTCAATTATATTAGAGAAGGAATTATTGCTGAAATTTTACTAAAAACATCAAAACAATATCGAAATAAACCAGGAGGTTATAGTAAAGGTTGGGATTTTAAAAGACTACTCAAACAATATGAAAACATGCGAGATAAAAAATTACCAGAGGAAAGGAATGGAGGTGGAGTTAAAGTTTTTACATCAAACGCAGACATAGTCGATCGGCTAATGCTGTTGATATCCTCTAAGGAAGCTGGTAATGAAAGTGTAGAGATTGATAACGAAATGATTGATATACTTGATCATCTAAGATCGAGTGGATTACTAACATCATCCGAGTACGAAATTTTACACCGCGATCTTATCTAAAATATTAGTATAATGCAAACAACATTATTGCTTGATTCATCACAAATAACAGGAAACAGCGCGAATTTGACAGTAAATTACAACCCACCAATAGAACTAGATCCTGCAAAACAGTATGAGATTGGATTAATTTCTTGTACTTGTTGGAACGCCATGCCGAATATTAAAACTTGGGTTAATGATGAAATTTTAATCGTTAATGTTAAACAATCTCCAACATCACAAAAAGAGTTTATTGATATACAATACAAACTACAAATTCCACAAGGAGCTTATAACATTACTGATCTAAACAGAACAATAAAAGAGCTTCTAACAAAAGCTGGTGGGAATGCTGATAATTTCGAATTAGCGGCGAATTATAACACCTTACGAGCTAGGATAACAGTGAAAAGAAATATGAAAGTCCTCTTTGGAGAAAGAAGTATTGGAAAGATGTTAGGTTTTACTAGAGTTTTATACTATACCACCGGTGAAGATAAATCTTTGACATTTGATGGAGAACTACCAGTAGATATCACAGAAGTAAATACAATACTCATCAATTGCTCTATCGCATCTGGATCTTATACGTCAAAAGGCAACCGCGTGCAAACGATCTACAGTTTCTCACCAGAAGTCCCACCAGGTTCTCTCATGCAAATCAATCCGCGACAGATTATCTACTATCCAATAACACCTGAGAATCAAATTACAAGCATTACAATGCAACTCACAGACCAATCTGGACGACAAATAGACGTGAACAACGAGATAGTCACGTATTACTTACACCTACGCACTGCCTAGGCATGTGATTTTGTGTACATAATTTTATAAAATGAGACGAAGAAAAGTTTATCGAAGAAAAATCGTAGGTGGATTTTTTGGAAATATATTTACAACAATTGCAGAGAATATTCCAGTAATCGCGCGTAAAGTAGCGCCCATTGCACTTGACGCCGGTAAAGCTTTCGCTACAGTGGCGGCATCTTCAGCAGGCACTGCAGTAGGGCAAAAGATTGCTGATAAGATTAAAGGACCTTCCCCATCAGAAACAAAACGAGTAATATCAGATATTGCGCCAAAAGAAGAAACAAAACGAGCTATGATAGCTACAACAAAAAAATTATTGTCGCCGAGTGGTGAAGAAATAGTACGTAAACTTGTAAAGAAAACAAAACCGATGACCCCTGCTGCCTTTTAATTTTGTGTAACGATTATAAAATAAAATGTCCGCTAAAAACTATCTCGATCTTGCAGAAGAAATTGATACTGACGATGCTGTAACAGAATTAGAGTATGTCGAGTATTTGGATGAAAACTCGAACGAACCGAATAAAACCGGAGTTAGAACTTTTAACACAAGAGACGAGGACGTGTTTCTACTACCCCATAAGGCAATGTTAGAAGTGCGTGGCCGAATATTAACTTCAGCAGGTGGTGATATTGCAGCTAATGTAGAAATCGCTCTCGTCAATAATGGTTGGACCTTGTTTAAGAGTGCACGATACCAACTGGCCAATCAAACCGTAGAAGATATTTCAATGCAGCTACCCATAGCGAGTACAATACTAAACATCGTTTCCTTTAGCGATGACTATTCCAGATCAGTTGCTACAAATATGATGTGGTTTAAAGACATCTCGTTAGGAACAACTAGCTCTGGCGAGTTTATTTCATGTGGTGCTTTTGCACACGGAGCTGATGCCGCTGCAGATGTTGTAATTGTAAGAAATTTTCTTATTGCTAATGCTAACAATTTTGGTATAGCCGCACCAGGTGCAGCTGCTGATGTAAACACCACAAGAGCTTCACTTATTGCCGCTTGTAATAATCTTGGTATAACTCCACCAGGTGCAGCCGCAGATGGTGTTGCGATGTTAAATTTAATAAACGGTGTTATTAGTGCACGTAACATAAGATATAACGAGGGATTTACCAAACGAAAAGCATTTGCCGCAGAATCTCGCCAAATAACGATGATGCTTCCGTTAAGCACAATCTTTGGATTTTGTCGTGATTATAATAAAGTCTTTCGAGGAATAAAACATACCCTAATTTTAGATCGAGCTGATCAAAACGATTGCATAATGCGTGCTGTTGGAGTGGCTGAGGGACAGTTTTCTATTACAAGATTAGCACTGTGGATGCCTCGAGTTGTCCCTTCATTAGCTAAAATGATGGAGCTCGAATCTTTACTAGCCACCTTTACAAAAAAGATACACTTCCAACAGAACAGGATTTATCAAACAGCCATTCCCAACGCGACTGATTACACGTGGCGTGTAACGACCACGCCCAGCGAACAACTACCGCGACACTTGTTCGTCGTATTTCAACGACAAGAACGTCGTAACAATCAGGAAATAAACAACTCCGTATTCGATAACCCAGACGTTAGACAAATATTTGCGAGAGTAAATTCCAAACAGTATCCCGAACGTGCAATCGAATGTAATTTTGCCGTAGACGCCACCAGAAATATCTCTCGGCCGTACATGTATTTTATGGAAGCAATGCAAAAATATCAGAACGCGGACAGTGGATCTCAAATATCAATAGAAGAGTTTCGATCGCTCTATCCCATCTTTTACTTTGACGTATCAAAACATTTGGAGCGTGTTGTGGGATCGACTGCAGATATTGAGGTCACGTGGACACTGGGCGCTGTGCCAGGTGAACAGGATAACGTATACGCGCTATTGGTTAGTGATCGATTTCTGACCATCGATTCAATCAAAGGAAGAATGACAGTACAAGTTTAATCTAACAACTTGGATATAACATTATGAAAACCAAATACACAACTCGAGAAATATACCTAACATCTGGTCAAGCTGAAAAATTATCAGCAGCTGTTGCTAAACGCAGCTCTGTTTCTTTGATGATCTCTCCGGAAACTTCAAATAATATTGCAGTAAAAGTCATGCTAACGCAACAACAAATCAATAAACTCGATCGCAACAAACCTTTTGTGCTGAAATTATCTGTTTCTCAGGTAACTGCAATGTCAAAAGAAGGTGGATTTTTTGGACCAGCGTTATCAGTAATAGCTAGCAAAGTTTTGCCAGTACTTGGTACACTTGGACTTGCGGCTGCGTCAGGAGCAGTCTCTGGCGCAACGAAGAAAGCAGTCGAAGGTCGTTGTATCAAACAAATCTATTGTTAATTTTATGTAACAGTATAAAATAAAATGCCAACGAAAAAGTCGCCGAGAAAAACAATATCATCGAAAAAAAAGAAAACAACAAAACGCAAACAAACAAAACAAGGAGGAATTATTCCTTTCGCTCCACTTTTAGCGGGACTAGCGGGAAGTCTGCTGCCAAACTTGCTAGGAATCGGACGCGGATTAATTCTACCAGGGACCAGACGTTATTGAGCAATTTTGACATCATTGAAAAATCGAATTACTAAAAAAGTTTCTCGAAACTCGAGCGGCTGTTAAGAAAAAGGTGGAAGAAGCTCGACGTGGACAAGTTCAAGCAGAAGAAGAAAGAACCAAATTTTTCAAACCTGTTACTGAGGCAATGCTTGGCAAGCAGCTAGAAATACAAACATCATCTCCAGAAGAACTAGCAAAAATGAAAGAAAAGGGTTTGTTTGGTTTATTTGGAGAAAAATCAAAAGAAGAAACTGTAAAAATTGTAAACGAACTTGTAAGAAACATTGTTGATCCTGCTGCACGACAAGCTGAGTTTGACAGGCTAATGAACAATCCTCTTGAACTTCAACACGCAATAACAAGATTGACGGTTAATCCAGATGAGATAAGAAGTATGATAGAAAAATTGTCAGAAAAAACTGAAGAATTAACTGAGAAACAAAAAATATTACAAGAAAGTGTGATAAAAATGGTACCTTTTGGAGAATCTATAAAGATTTACAGAAGACAAGCTAGGTTTAAAATAGAAGATGTTGAGTATGAAGAGTTTATTAAAAATAATAATATCATTGATATTGACAAAATTCGAACTTGGTCAGACAAAAACTATGTTGTTGGATTTCGAGGAGTATTTTCCAAGGATGAACTCGATGACGTACCAACAGGCGGTTCTTGTGTTGTAAATATTGAAAACTTCAATGGTGGCTCTGGCACCCACTGGGTTGCTGTCCACGATAACAATTATTTTGATTCATTCGGACTTCCTCCAAGCGATCTCATAAAAAAATATATTTTTAAAAAATTTGATCAAATAAATTATTCGTCTAATCAACTACAGCCGATTGGAACATCAGCTTGTGGTTATTATTGTATCATGTTTGTCAGACAGATGTCCAGAAGTGAAAGCTCTGGGAGTAAAAACTTTTTGAAGTTTATTTTACAATTTGATGAGCATCCTTCTCGTGCGAATGATAAGATTGCAATCAATTTTATCTAAACTCCTTGATATAATAATGTCAACATACTGTCTCAAATGCAAAACTATAACAGAGAACAAGGATGAGATGACGGAAAAAACGAAAAATAATAGAACGATGTTAAAAAGTATTTGTGCAATCTGTGGTAGAAAGAAAAGTATGTTTTTGAAAAAACAAGTAGGATCTAGCGTTGATAGAGTTATCTTGATCGACGATTAATTTTATGAAACAAAATAAAATAAAATGAAATGCAATTGTGATTGTGACAAAGATCTTTGCATAGAACAAGATAAAATCATTACGTACTGTCAACGTTGTAACAACAGAGAAATAATAGGGTTAGGTATAGATATACATAAACTAATTGGTAAATTACCAAAACCAAAAGGCGGTTGGACTTTGCCTGGTCATCGGTATACAGGTCCTTTCAATCCGCTAGATCAACAACTAGATGAAAACGACAATCCATTGCCAGGACAAGAGCCTTATAATCAAGTGGATGCAATAGCAATGCGTCACGATATCTGTTATCGTGATCATGAAAACTCGAAAGCAGATTGTGATAAAGTAATGTTAGACGAATTATATGATATGGAGCCAACAAATCTACGAGAACGTTTTGATAGAAGATTTGTTCAGGGAATGATAGGAGCAAAATATAAACTCGGACTCGGAGAGTCTCGTCAATCGCCTCGCGATCGGGGAAAAAAAGTATACGATGATCTTGCAGTCGAACTACACAGACCTAAAAAAAAAGTTTCCGAGACGTAAAGTTGTTGCAAATGCTGTAGATGATATCTGGGCAATAGATTTGGTAGATGTATCCAATCTGGCTCAGTTTAACGAAAATAAGAAATATTTGTTTAATGTCACAGATGTTTTCAGCAAATACGCTTTTAGTGTGCCAGTTTCAGATAAAACAGAAACGTCAATCACTGATGCGCTAAAACAGATAATAACGAGTACAGAAAGAAAGCCAAACAAAATCTGGACTGATCATGGAGCCGAGTTTTTTAACAAAAAGTTTGAGCAGTTTCTAGAACAAAATAATATTAAAAAATACGTTACAGGAAACGAAGGCAAAAGCGTTGTTGTCGAGAGATTTTATCGCACGCTAAACGAAAAATTACACAAACATATGACAGCTAAAAACACCAACAGGTACATCGATGACCTTTCTCAAATCGTAGGTGAATATAATAACACGAAACATCGAACCATCAAAATGTCACCCAATGACGCTACCAAAAATCCAATATTAGCAAATGAAAACATGTACCGCAGACATAAATTTAAGGTCGGTGATAAAGTTAGAATCTCTTTGACTAAAAAGATATTTGAAAAAGGATTTACTCCAAACTGGAGCGAAGAAGTATTTCTTGTTGATAAAGTACTCTTAACAATACCTGTAACGTACGCGTTAAAAGATCTGGCAGGGGAACCTATAGTAGGTAGTTTTTACGAACAAGAACTACAAAAAACTGAACAAGATGTTTTCGTTATCGAGAAAGTGATTAGGAAAAAAGGAGATAAAAGTTTAGTCAAATGGCGTGGGTATAGTGATAAATTTAACAGCTGGATTCCAACCCGGTCGATTTTATCGACTGCGAAATAATGCTATTATAAATTTCCTCATACTTTCGTTTGATAGATACACCTTTTACTGGTTTACATAATGATATTAGATATTGTCTGGGATCGTCAGAGATCGTCATTAGATTAAAAATCTTGAAAAGATGAAATCAAATTTTATATTTTTCTGTCGACCTGAAATTTTAATGTTTAAGAAAGGTCTGATTAACTGCAAAAATATCTGCTGTTCGGTAACGGTAAAATTAAATTTTATAATTTTTTTAGCAATGTGATACTTGACATTATATTTTTCAGTGGTTGGTCTGCTATAATTATATCTGTTAACGACGGTGACTATTTCACCATCATCAGATTCGTTGTTATATAAAATATCATCTTAGTTATAACCAATAGATTTGTCTATCATATCATTAGAGATTGTGGAGACTTTATCGCTGATATCACTAGTATCTTCTTCGTATAGTTGAACGAGTCGTTTCATCATATCCATATTATAATATACTTTTTATCTAATTTGTTGTTATAAGATGACTAACAAGGTAAAATATCACCAAAAAGTTAATATAATAAACTACCACGAACTGACCGAAGCGGTAAGAAAATGCCTGTCAGTTTTAAGGTTTAACGAAATAACAGGTTTTATTGGGCATCTAAAATTAATACCACCACCTCGTTCTTTTCTCACATTTTCCTGTTGGGTCACTAGCTCCAGATTTTCCAATCGATTGTCTGTTTTTACGTTATTGATATGATTAATAACCAGACCATTGGGTATAGATCCGTTGAACACCTCGTAAACAAACTTATGACCAGTATAACAAACTTGATCTGTCGATGTTCCTCTAACAGTTACTATAAGATATCCCATATTGTTCATAGAACTAAGAACTTTTTTAGTTTTTCTGTTTCTAATAATACCGCGATCGTTAGCCTCGTATAAATCAAAGGCCGGATGCGGCTGAAACTCGTCTTGTAAGGATATATTTTCAATATTATCATCAGCGACTTTACCGTTATAATGATATACTCGTTTCCCCTCTGGATTGTCATCGCAAAATAACGTGTAAATAAAATCTTTTCTAAACATCGTAATCGTTTCAGTATTATCTCCCTTTACACTAATCGTATAACCCGCTGACGTTGCTTTACCAACAGATATTCCAGTTTTGATGCTAATAACCGAACCTAATACATTTCCAGCATACAGATTGTACTTTTGGTAAACGTGATATTCCTCTTGCTCACGTGCGCTTGTCAGATTTACTGTCATTATATTATAGGTGATATTTTTTATCTCTAATTATTTTTCTAGCGCATGCGCAGTGTGCGGTAAATTATCAATTAGATATTAGACTACAGTATAGCGATGTTGAAATTGCGTGATATAGCCAAGAAGAGACTTATTGGAGAACCTGTTAAAATAGCGACTGCTTTTGCAGGTTTTGATAATAGTTATCAGTTTGATAATCAAAATGTTTTAGTAAATTTTACTGAAACAAATCTCTTTCATCTGCTACAGACGACTGTAAAACGTGAGCTTGAAAAACACAAGGGTCTAATATTGTTAGTGCAATATCACGTTATATTGACGGAAGAATCTACTAACAAGGAAATTGCAGACCCTTACATCAACGCAAAATCTAGACGTGTTTTACTAGGTAGTGATCTTTTGTCACTATCTAATGAAATACAGCAAGAAATTTGGAAAAAAATAGAAGAATTTACCGAATTAGGTTCGGGTTGGAAGTTTGAAATGATCAAGGAAATTTTGTTTCACACGATGAAATATGACGCATTACGCGGTAGTTCGTATATCGACCTGCCACTAAAAAAAAAATAAACAGTGCTGTATAAACATAAAAAACGTCGATAGCAAATGTTTCCAATGGGCTGTTCTTTCCGCGCTATTTCCAGCAGAAAAAAATGCTGATCGTTTTGAGAAGTATATCAGTCACGTGTCAAGATTAAATTGTGCTGGTATTGACTTTCCAGTGGCAGAAAATCAAATACCAAAGTTTGAAAAGCAAAATAATGTTTCGATTAACGTTTTCGGATTAGATGAAAAAGAAAATGTCTATCCGAGGTATATTTCAGAAAAAGCTTCACAATCGACTATCAATTTACTGTTTTATAAAAATCATTACGTTTGGATCAAAAACTTTAACAGACTAGTTGGAAGACAGCATAATAAAAATAACAACAAAAAGTTCTTTTGTTATCGCTGCTTGCACGGTTGTAGAGACAATGAAACATTACAAAAGCATTTGCAGTACTGTAGTGATGTACAAAGAATAGCAATGCCATCTAAAAAAGATAGCGTGTTACAGTTTATCCATCATAATCATAAACTAAAAATTCCTTTCGTCATATACGTTGATTTCGAATGCTTACTTCAACCTGTACTTGGCGTAGAAAATGATCCTAACCAATCGAGTACAAGAAAAATTCAAAATCATGTTCCGTGCGGAGTAGCGTACAAGGTAGTTTGTTGCGCTGATTCGCGATTATCTAAACCAATCCAACTCTATCGTGGTAAAAATCCAGCTGTCTGGCTTCTCAAGCAATTGATCAGCGAAGTTGATCATATTTCTTATCGTTTGAAAAGAGTAACTCCAATGATAAAATTGACACCTCAACAAGAATCCGCTCACGAGCAAGCGGAAATTTGTTATATTTGTGAAAAAGCTTTTGACCCTGACAATGTCAGGAAAAAAGTACGTGACCATTGCCATTTGACCGGACAGTATCGTGGAGCGGCTCATCACCAGTGTAATTTAAAATTTCACGCTCCAGATTTTATTCCAGTTATTCTTCACAATTTTCGAGGATATGATAGTCACATCATCGTAGAAGCTTTTGGTGATCCTGATATAAAAGCTCGTCTAAAACTCGATAACATCATCAAATGCATTCCAAATAATTTTGAAAAGTATATGTCAGTTTCGCTAGGTAAATTACGTTTTATTGACAGCCTGCAGTTTTTTGGCAGCATCGTTAGATGAGCTAGTAAAAGGTTGTAGTAAATTTAATAACCTAAGAGACTGTTTTAGAGATAAATTTAATCTACTAGCTAAAAAAGGAGTTTTTCCATACGAATATCTCGACGATTGGAGTAAATTTGATGAAACATCTTTACCTAGCAAAGACAAATTTTACTCGCAACTTAAAAATGAAAATATCACTGATGACGAGTACAAGTATGCACAAGATATTTGGAAAGAGTTTGATTGTGAGACTTTTGGTGATTATCATGATTTGTATTTGAAAACTGACGTGTTATTATTAGTCGATGTTTTTGAAAGTTTTCGAGAAGTGAGTCATAATAATTACGGACTAGATCCTTGCTGGTATTATTCTGCCCCCGGACTGTCATGGGATGCTCTGTTAAAATTTAGTAAGGTAAGGTTGGAATTACTGACTGATGTTGATATGTTCAATTTTATCGAAAAAGGTATCCGAGGCGGTATTAGCGTGATAACAAAAAAGTATGCTGAAGCAAACAACAAATATTTGAAAGAGTATAATCCTGACCTTCCTTCAAAGTATATAGTTTATCTAGATTGTAATAACTTGTACGGGTATTCGATGGCAGAATCAATGCCATTTGATGGATTTCATTGGATCACGGCTGATCGATTTCTATCGGAGACAGAAAAAAAGATACCCGACGATGTTTCGTATTTCGTTGAAGTTGATCTCGATTATCCAACTTCGCTACACAAATTACATAACGATTACCCTTTCTGCGCGGAATCGATTGTTATAGAATATAGTTTGTTATCAGAAGAACAACAAGCGTCAGCATTACCAAGACAACATTCTATGGTAAAGAAACTAGTACCAAATTTGCTTCATAAACGTAATTATGTTTTGCATTACAAAGCTTTAAAACAAGCAGTCGATGCTGGTCTCGTGTTGAGAAAAGTTCATCGCGTACTAAAATTTAATCAGTCGCCGTGGATGAGAGGTTATATTAACTCGAACACTACAAGAAGAGCTGCGGCAAAAACTGATTTTGAGAAAAACTTTTTCAAACTGATGAACAATTCGGTGTTCGCTAAGACGATGGAGAATATTAGGAAACGCGTAAATATCGAACTAGTCAATGATGTCAATCGCAGAAACAAACTTGTGTCAGACGATGATTTTGTGAGCATGAAAATTTTTAATGAGAATCTTGTTGCGATACAAAGAAGAAAAACAAATCTAAAACTAAACAAGCCGATCTACGTTGGAGCTTCAGTGTTAGATTTATCAAAGTGGCTGATGTATGATTTTCATTATAATTTTGTTAAAAATCAATGGCCGGCTAGTAGATTATTATTTACTGATACTGATTCGCTCGTATATGAAATCGAATGCGAGGACGTCTATCGGGATATGCATGATAATAGATATCTGTTTCATCTTTCTGATTACCCACGTGACAGTAAATTTCATGACGACATAAATAAAAAGGTTATTGGTAAGTTCAAAGATGAAATGAACTCGAGCGCTATCAAATACTTTATAGGATTACGTAGTAAAATGTATGCCGTATTGTTAGACAATAATAAAATAACAAAAAAATCAAAAGGTCTGCCTCGTGATTTTGTTAAAAAGTTTATAAAATTTGATGACTACAAGTATGCGCTTAATGGCGGTGCTAGTTTTATGAGAGCTATGTCAATTCGGACAAATCATCATAAGCTCGAAACAGATGTCCTTATCAAACGCGGTTTGAGCAATTTTGATGATAAACGTTATTGCGAAAATGGGGTAGATACACTTGCACTTGGGTATTGTCATGATGATAGAGATATACTTGACATTATCTTTGCAAACTAAAATTTTATCTAAACTTAAGAAATAATGTTTGAAAATTTGACAGTGACAAATAGCTACAGTAGCAAAATCAAATATCTAATGATGGACGACAAACCATTGACAGTTGAAATTAATAATGAAACATCAGGCATATGCTTTAGTGGTACCCGTGATAAGTTAAAACTTCGCTCATCAGATCTGATGACAGCGAGTATTTTAATTATCTCGAACAATTGTATCAAAAGTTGCTTGCGGAATTTAAAAACTTTCACTGTCCGATTAGTCAGCAAAAATACACCAAACTTACAATTGATCTTGATCGGTCAAAGGTGTATTTTATCAACAAAAAATACCTCTTAACAGATCACAAATAAAAGATTTGTTTGAGTCCCGTCGTTATGTGAGCGGTAAAGTAAAGTTTAGCCTCTATTACCATTATAATGAAATATTTTTGATATCTACAGTTGAGACATTAACAGTTGGTAATGAGGTATAATACCACTTACCTTACTGGAATTCTAATGCGTAATTTAGTCCACAATCGCCACGCTCTGCTAAATCGTAATGATTTGGAAAATTGAGTCTGACATATCATTTTGCTTATTCTGGAAGATCACGTAATTAAATTTTACCTGTTACCTAGGTATTTTGCAACAGGTGTTCTATTGTATTTGTTTGGAGGTCTAGAAGGGTGGGGAGAGGGGTTGTTGAGCTCGGATTCTTAGCGCAATTGTTGATTGCAACAGGTGTTCTATTACCTTACCTAGGTATTTTGTATTTGTTTTGGAGGTCTGGAGGGGTGGGGAGAGGGGTTGTTGAGCTCGGATTCTTACTTTCTTCTACTACTATTGTCTTCTTGAATTACAACATTACTTTGATATGACTGAGAACTTCTGGATTAAATATTCTTTTGTACATCAGGACATTCAAAACTTTTGGTACATCAGGACATTCAAAACTTTTGGTACATCAGGGCATTCAAAACTTTTGGTATATCAGGATCTTCAAGATTATTGGAATATATTCAAACATCTATTTCTTTAAGCTTGTAATAGAACAATTTGTATTTTTTTTGTGACCGTGTCTTTTGAATTTCCACATTGAATTTTAGGGAAATAATTTATTTATTGATATTACTAAACTTGCTATACTAAGCACGAATTTTCTATACCTTTTGGTTTCGTTTCTTTCTGTTGCATAGTTTAGGATCTAGAGTCGACACAATATGTTAATATCCTGTGGCCTGAGATATTTGTCATAAATAAAGAAGACATGCTCTACTCGTTTCAAATATCGTACTACTAAAATACAATTGGAGGAAAAGTAGTTTTCTCTGATTAATAAAGTTTTTACTCTAATTGTTCTGCTAACTTGCTAAGAATTGATATCCTGCTCATTCGAACATTTGTAACTGTAGCGATTAGTTTGATTGGTTATCAGCTGTGTAGCTCATGTGCCGGACCTTTTATAATAAGTAACGATGCCAGGCTTCTATATTTAGCGCCCCAATTCATAGTAAGATTGTTATGGATATTGACACTTGTGTGGGGAATTACATCAGATAAATTAATAGATCTCTTACCTCATTATCAAAATATTTCAGTATTATTTCTGACTGCGTTTAGATCTAAGTTTACTCAGGAAAGTATGTGAGAGACCTGCTATGCAGTCGGTGAACATTTGTATCGCCATGCATTTATTTAGATGCTTCATACCACATACTGATACAACAAAAATACAACACAGTATAAGGGCTATGTTTTCCACCTAATGCTTTAAACCAATAACATGTAACAACATCAACAGAAAAAATGTCAGCTCTTTTCACAACTTCTGAATTCGAGGGTTTAAAAATGTTTTATAAATATTCAAATCCAAAATATACTCGATATACAGTTTTTCATGAAAAGTCTATACAAAAGACAGACAAATACAACATTAAATGTATCTTCCAAAATATTATAAACTAACAATTTCTATTTTGAGGTGGAATTGTTTTATTTCTTCATTTCTAACAGTTTCAATTTCAAAATGTGTAAGTGCAACTCTAAATGTCGCAATAACAGCTAAGTAAGAAAATGGAAACAAGAACTTTAAACGCCTCTTTATAATAGTGCTTTAGGAGACTCCGTCAACCTTGTGTTCCAATTCTGAACAAAATTTTAATATACTTTTAAATTCAGACAAGATACTCTGGTCTGTCACTCCTTCATTTAACTTAATATGATTTAAAAAGACTCGCATTGTAGTTAGAATGTCAGAGATGATAGATTCCGTAATCTCTCTCTCTCTCTCTCTCTCTCTCTCTCTCTCTCTCTCTCTCTCTCTCTCTCTCTCTCTCTCTCTCTCTCTCTCTCTCTCTCTCTCTCTCTGATGACATACTTGAAAACCGCTAATGAAAATATAATTAGTTGTACTGTGTATACTATTTCATGTATGAATCTTATATTTATGGATGCTCATGTTTAGTTGAAAACATGAAATGAATACACAAATGCATTCATTTGCACCACGAATCCAGAGAGGAAGATACAAGTTGCATCTCTCTCTCTCTCTCTCTCTCTCTCTCTCTCTCTCTCTCTCTCTCTCTCTCTCTCTCTCTCTCTCTCTCTCTCTCTCTCTCTCTCTCTCTCTCTCTCTCTGTTAGAACAATTACATAAATAATCCACATGTGGTCTCTTCGTCGCTGAGTGGTATCTAATATTATTGTCACCATCTCTAAGTGCATGTTCTGTCCAAAGATTTAAAGTGTCTATCATTAACAATATCAAATAAGATCCATCTAAAACTTAGTGTCAGCAACATATTTACGGTAAATAATAACTATAATCATATATACAAGCTTAAAAACTCACTTAACACAACTCTTTACATTGCAAAAAAAAGACAAACACGTAGTGCAATTATTTCTTTTAAAAACAAAAACTTCTCAAAATATGAAACATATTCGGATTGATCTTTCCATTTCTTCTTGAAGGTTAGAAAGCAAAACTAGAATGTAAAAACAAAGACCAAACCAAACTATGTCGTGCAATATTTTACGTGCACTTCAGATTTGACAAATTTAATCAGTGCTTGTGACATATTTCAGGAGCATAGAAACGCCGTCTAAATGATACGTGATGACAAACAAAATGTGTTTGTGTGGGCGACATCTTAAGTTGACTGGTTCTGTACATGCCGCTCAAAATCCAATAAATCACCCCTTCACTTTATTAAAAGGTCACATATAAACCTATAACGTGAACGTTAAATAAAATTCTGTTTGGAGTCGATTTTGCAGTTACATCACAAGAAACACTAATTCAATCGCTCTACTTAATCGACTATAAACAACAAATTAACAGTTTGATTGTAACAATAAGAAATATCTACTTAAACACATACGCGCAGTCACAAAATTTGCATGAATTTAATATTCTTATAAATCCCTTTAAAGTCACGTTGTGTAATCAGTGTGCCAGAACATGTCCAAGAAAGAAAAAAACGAGAAAAGACTTTTCGTTGCGGTAATTCAGCCTATCTCTCAACATATTTAGTAATATAAGCAGTAGGTATTTTTGGTGATGATTATGGTTTTTCTCAGTTTTTAATGGAAAGTAACTATGGCATTCCTTGGAGGCGAAAAGCTTGAACTTGTTGTGTGCTGTCTTCTCTCAAATCAGATATCTGAGTAACTTTAGGTTTACTAAACATGTGAACAAGAAGGTTGTCTGCTTAAAATACAAAGATGTGCCAAAATATAGTGGTAAGACCACACATGTTATTTCATGTCAAATAGCATCATGCGAATAATGATAGCGTCTACGCAGTCTCCAGTTGTCAAAAAGACTTATGAAACTAAAGTCATTCCTCGGTTCAGTCAGCTGAGAGTTCCAGAGACATTCAGGCAGAACATTCAGTGTACAAAATGTTACGGCAATCACCTATGACACGTCTATACTCTTGGCAAAAGTCACCTATGACACGTCTATACTCTTAGCAAAAATCATGTCCTTTTATTAAATTATCGAAAATGAAATATGTTGCAACCTTGTGAAAACTGTATTATCACCTTACACTATGCCAGAATGTCATTATTGTTTTAAAAAGACACATCAGGCATAAATCTATGAAAAGTTTAAATCTGCAGTATTGTCCAGTATTAGGTGTACACATCTGGCATAAATCTATGAAAAGTTTAAATCTGCAGTATTGTCCAGTATTAGGTGTGCACATCTGGCATAAATCAATGAAAAGTTTAAATCTGCAGTATTGTGCAGTATTATGTGTGCACATCTGGCATAAATCTATGAAAAGTTTAAATCTGCAGTATTGTCCAGTATTAGGTGTGCACATCTGGCATAAATCTATGAAAAGTTAATATCTGCAGTATTGTGCAGTATTATGTGTGCACATCTGGCATAAATCTATGAAGTTCTCTTATAAACCAGAGAACTACTTAAATCAAATAAGGAGTGAAAATGCGGGTAGTTATGTCTGTGACAACCCAAAGAACTATATAAGTCAAATAAAGAATAACTACAGGGATAGTTCTGTATGTTACAAAACAGAGAACTACCTAAATGACATAAGGAGTGAAAACTCCCTGAACAATTAAGTATTTTGGAAATTACTTGTTAAATTTTAGAAAACTTCAAGTGACAAGGTCTTTAATCATCAGATGCAGAGAGCTAAGACATCTACCACACCCAAATGTTCAGATTAAGGTTTCTTGTATTCATTAAATACAATTTTAAATCTCTTTAGTAGATTTGTCTTTACAGTCTGCTGATAATCGTGAGATTGCCGAAATGCCATATTAGGGGATAGTAATCAAAAATGGTTTGTCGTAAAGAGTGGGATGAACTGCCGGTTGCCCTCAGCTGGAGCATACTTTCCAATTCGTCTGAGTACATGTAAATGTTTAGATGATTGTTGAGAAATCTCATTCGTTTGCCGGTTAAAGTTCGACATAAAATCTAAAGTGACTCATGGGGTTTACTGAGTGTTCAGAAAATATGTTAGTCTCGTCGATGGAGAAAGTCCCACCCAAGATGTTCATTGTTTTCTTTTCCATGTTCAATAATTTGAAACTTGTATTGGTTTGCTGATATGTATATGTTCAAATGTACACCAATTCAGGTAGTAAGTCAGATGTATTTTGCAGCGATATGATATTATAAGTAGCTAGGTGTCTGTGTGTGTGTGTGTGTGTGTGTGAGAGAGAGAGAGAGAGAGAGAGAGAGAGAGAGAGAGAGAGAGAGAGAGAGAGAGAGAGAGAGAGAGAGAGAGAGATATCTGGATTTTTAACGTAGTTTTAACAAAGTTTCAGTCATATCGCTATGATGTCTGCAGTATGGCAGTTTGTAGTGATGAGTAGCTGAGGCATCAAGCTGCATATATGTAGCATTATGTTCCACTCAGTCAAATTATCCTGACACCATGCCGACCAATTCTAACACTGACATCTTAGTCCTGAGCGTTAAGCAAGACTGCTACTAGTACAATTATCAGTAGGTAAATAGAACACTATTTCCAAAGATTGTATAATCTGCAGGTGTGAAAAATACAGGTGCAAATCTGACGGAATCGAATCGCCCAGTCTTACCTCTGCCATCATTACGTATGCAGAGATTAGGAGAAGGCGGTGTCCTATGTAAACACATCCACCCAATATACCCACAATGAAGGTCGATTTCTAAGGCAGGGGTCGAGTGATTTTTATATGATATAAGTTTAATGAAATTTTACCTGTGCTCTGACGTCAGATTTGATTATTTATATAGAACAGTGGGCGTCTAATACCCGGTCACTGTCTTTCAGCAATATATAGGTGGCATCAGCGTTTACAGCTGGACAGTTCTGTATAATGAGCAGCTTTAAAATCCTGACATAAGTAAGTAATTTTAAATTTAAAGAATGGAAAGTTATCACATAACATATTACGAACAATCTACAGCTGATAGTTTGTTGTATTTATCATTAACAATTTAAAAATATTCTCTATAATGTTTTGACTCATCCACTACAGTGTCTTGTTTTGTCTAAAAAAAAAATGGTTTCGTATGACAAGACGGTTGCATAGCATTTAATAAAATGAGATTTACTGATTGCTTACTAATAGTTACTTCGTCGCTTTTTATTATTGTTTACTAATTGTTACTTTGTCATGTTTTTTTCTCCTTTATCCATTATGAAATTCTAATTCAAATTTCAAAATTTTAACCTCTGAGTAAATACTAAGGTTGTTACTATGGAAGCTTCGTATACGGCTCTTCAATCGAAAAATGCTAATTTGATATTTTCGTTTTTTATCGCATTTGTAAGATGTCCCAGTTATGAAGTGACATCTGCATGTTATCAAAGAGCAATCTTAAATAAAGGCTTTAAAACATGGATTATTTTGTGAACTGAGCAATACATGGAGTATGCAAAGAACCTAACAATGGGAATTGAAAAAGTAGCTAGATCAGTTACTGGTACAAATTTGACAGTAACTTTTTTTCTAAATTAAGCGCTTTTCCTAAACAAAACCACGCATTTAAAGACCTCCAACTCTTCATGTCTAGACTGATTTTTATGAAGGTTTACCAACCGTAGCAAAACTACTTTTCCACCACTTTATGTTTTATTTCAAAGCCAAATTTTAAAAAAGGAAAACAAAAACAAACAACGTAGAGAAGATATTTCCCTGCCTAATAATACAAAGTCTATATCAATTAAAATGTTTACTTGTTTCAAATGTGACCATCATTTGACCAATGGCAGGATTCCCTGCTCAGAACACATGACACTTTTAGGCGTTTTTCTACTCCTCAGGAGCAAAGCGAACATTACGCCTTCGTGGTAGCTGATTCAAATTAATTTCTCTTTTATCTTTGCTTTTAAAAATATTTTTCTGCTGTCTTATTTCACCTGATTTGAACACATTTACAATCACCGACATTTATGGTGTTTTTATTATTTCTTTAAAAATTAAAACAAATATTATAACATGTAGTAAATACCAAAAAGAAACACAAATTAGGTGTTTGACATGTAGTCCGCTCAAAATTATTAATGTACAAAAGTTAGAATGGTAAGACAAAATAACGCTTGACGACACGGGTTTGACGTCACGGGTTAACTATAAGAAATCAAAGGCTTATATAATTGATTAATCCTTTTCCATCTACATTTGAATAAAATTTAAAGGAAACATTTGTATCTACTTGAAAATGTTTTGTTCGGCGAGCAAGGGTACAAGAGAAATGTCAATAAATGAGGTAATATTTTTTCTATGCGCGTGTGTTACTGCTTGAAAATAAAAAATATCCATATGAAATGGGTTATTGTAGTGTATGTGACATTTTGAATAGGAATATTGCGTTAAATCTTTTTTAAATTTTCACTACTCTCTGTTCTTTGTTTATGTAGAATTTGTTTTAGCCTTTTTACAGTGTCCATACATCATGGTTTAAGTGTAGCAAAGACGGAACGATGGATTTATATCTATAATAATAATAATAATAATAATAATAATAATAATAATAATAATAATAATAATAATAATAATAATAATAATAATAATAATAATAATAATGTGTTTGTGTGTGTGAGTTAGATTTTTAACGTAGCTTTAAAAAATTTTAAGTCATATCTATACAATGTCTGCAGAGTGGCAGTTTATAGTGATGTCTAGCACTGGGGTATCATTTCGTAGACATATATCATGATGTCACACCCAGTCACATTATCCTGACACCAGGCCGACCAGTTCTAACACTAACCTCTTAATGCTGAGCGCCAAGCCAGGCAGCTGTTTGTACCAAAATCTTTGGTATGACTCTGCCGTGGATCGAACCCACGACCTCCCACATCAGAGGAGGACGCTCTAACCACTAGACCACTGGAGCAATAATAATAATAATAATAATAATAATAATAATAATAATAATAATAATAATAATAATAATAATAATAATAATAATAATAATAATAATAAATCTCATAACTCGGGGCCAAAAGTTTAAACGTTTGAAGAATTTTAGGTTGTTAAATGCTTGTAAGACTTGGGCAGCTAGAAAAGAAGCTTGATTGAGAGAAATACATTGCAAATGCAGTGATGGAATATATGAATAATATAATATGTAAGGAAATATATTCGGAAGAAGGATGAGGCAAATATTTTTTTGCTTATACATATATGTGCACATTTTGTAAGAAACTTGCCAGAAGAGAATATCACTTGGTTAAAAGAACGCAGACGCATGAATTTCGTTATCCGCGAAGAAGTTCATAAGTGTGATACAACAGTTGCAGTAACATATACTTTGTGTAGAGATTACGGCATTTGCCTGGACAATATCATTTATGACTATGATATCCGAATGACGAACTCTTTCAAAGGGACTATGGCATTCATCATGTGGTATTTGACTGGACTATAGCATACATGACTATGCTATCCGAATGATGGACTCTTTTAACTGGACTATCGCATTCATGATGTGATATTTGACTGGACTATATCATGCATGATAGGGGCCTTCCGAATGATGGACTTTTTCAACTGGACTATCACATTTATAATGTGGCATTTGACTCGACTATAAAAATGCATGACTGTGGTATTCAAATGATGGACTATATCGACAAGACTTTAACATTAATTTACAATCACTTATTCTATCTAACTTATTGCATTGCTTCGGATTCATAGATATTATCAGATGTATTCCTATTTAATAAGCACTAAGGTGTTCAACTTTTAGCTTTAAAATCAGATCGCTTATACTCTTATAAGAACGTTGCAACTAAAACCAATTTTTGTTTTCCCATAAATAGGTGTAGTACATAAGAAGTACTTCTTTTTGCAGGGTAGATAATGTGAGATTAGATTGGCTTAAAAAGCCTTTTTTCAAGAAAACAAATGAAATATAGCTGCTGAAGAAATTCGCAAAAAATGTTTTTTCCACGTCCAGGGAAAAGACTGTTTTTCTCGCCGTATATATTTTTCTATCCAATATATTATATTATCTGTAAATGTCATCACGTTTTACAGAAAAAATCTAAATGTTTTGTTCGCCTTTGGAAAAAGATGTACTGTGGATATTTCAAAAATATAAATAGTTGCTGCTTTGAATTTATTGAAGATCAAATTTTTATGTGTCTTTCTTGATGCAATCATTGTCATCTTTTGTTTTAGAGCGTTTTCATCATCCAAATGACACTAATGTGTAGTGGAATGCAGCTGTATATCGCCGTTTTGTTGTGGTCTTCTATTTGTATTACGGAATCATGGGCTGCCTTGGATCAAAATGGTATGGCTTCCTTTATTTCCTCCTTATTCCATGGATATAATAGGGAATTTTAATGATATAAAAAATTAATTGGACACTGTGAATTTGCTTTAATTAGTAGGTGGTCAATATTCTTGGATTTCCTGCTTACTGTAATCAACAATTTAAAAAGTAATGAACAAGTAATCATCAGTGAGAAATCCCACTTCAAACCTCCATTTGCAGAGTATCCAAAACGATTAAGTACCTACGTGTAATGACTCTATGCCTTAAACTATAACACAAAATCAAGCTAAACATAAAGGTTAATGGAATCAACAAACAAGTTTTATTTCTCAAGTCACAAAGGTTACTAAGTGAAACTTATCTCCCCAATTAATCCTTAATGTCCCAACACACGCCCAAAAGTATATAATTTCTGAAATAATTCAATAGTATTGAACGTCCTGATGTACCTCAATGATGCGATCAAGAATGTCTTTGAATTCACAATAATTCCTAAATAATGTGTCAATCCAAAGTCAGTAAGCATTTAATAATTCCAGTGAATGATTAAATTAATATTTTTTTTCTCGAATTGTATTTGAACTCAAATGTAAACTCTAATAGCAAATGGATTCAATGACTAATTTTTAAAATAGGAACGAAATATTTGTTTTCCAAATCCTATCGACACATTTTTATAATTGACTAAGGTGCGAGTCATCTTAATGAAAAATTTCATCAAATTGTAAACAAGTCTGTTTCCAGAATATTCTGAGCTCTGTCAACATCTTATTTACAACTTACACTCATGGACAAAAGTTACCTATGTAAACATGTTGTTTACATATGACCATTATTTTGAAGTACAAAATATATGCATGGACAAAAGTTAAGTACACAATATAGATATACATAACATACGGAACATTGTTTTTGCAGTATTTGTTGGTGATGTAGCAAATTCACGAAATATAATCCCCGATAAATATATAAATTTACAATGAAGTAGATTTGAGATGTTCTTAATAGTGGTATTATGTGTCAAAAACTCGATTCAATTAATTGTTTCTAGATATTATTAAGAGAAATATTTGTATTTTAGTACTTTAAGTAGTATTTAATATCTAATTAGCAGAGACTTACTTTCGCACTGTAAGCCCTAATTAATGTCAACTAGGTAGAAACTTACTTTAAAACTGCAAATCGTACTTAATATGTCAATTAAATTGAAATTTAATTTTTCACTGAAAATCCTATTTAATATGGCAACTCTTTAAAGACTTACTTTAGTATTGAAAGTTCTGTTTAATATGTCAACTCTTGAGCGACTTATTTTAGCACTAAAAACTTTGTTCAATTTGTCAAATCTTTAGAGAAATTACTTTAGCACTGAAAGTATTATTTAATATGTCAACTATTTAAAAACTTACGTTTGTACTAAAAGTCCTATTTAATTTGTCAATTCAAAAAAGTCTTTACTTGCATGATAAATAGAAGGATTAATATTGAGTTATGGCCACCATCACATTAAATATCTTAAACTATTTTAATATTTAAAATTCGTTATCATTAACAACGATTAATCAGTTCTTTGTATATGTTAATGTGTGTGTCTCCGTGTATTTCGTGTAAACATTGTTTATGCCAACAGTTCCTTACATTCTAGTCTCGGTTCATGGTCACACGCTCTGTGAATATCCGGTTGTCGCAGGGCAGATTATCCTACTAGTCGAATTTACCCGGAACAAATGACGTAAACGTAATTTTTCTGCCAAAATTGTACAGTTATATTTCCCCTGTTACGAATCTAGGGTCTTAAACTAAGGAACATAAAAGGTCGAAAACCAACAAGTGGTATAAAATTCAACAAATAATTTCTTTCCCTAGAATATAAAGCAAAAATTAAACAAAGAACTTAGTGTTGTGAATTAAATCCCAAATAGTCCTAAAAGGTCTATCGCCAGTAGAAAAATGTAGAGTACTACCAATAAATTCCAGTGGTGTTCCGGTTTAATTCCAATTCTAAAAGTGCTGATGTGCAAATAGCCTGGAAAGGTATTGATGTGTTAACAGTATTGATGCATCACATTGATATAATCCAAAATGTCTTTGAATGAATTCACAATAATTTGCAAATCGTGGTTTCGTCCCAAACCAATGAGCACTTTGTAATTCCAATGAAAAATTTTAATAAATAAATTAAATCTCTCCAACTATACACAACTAAAATTGATTTTACTGTGACTGATGTTGAGAAATGGAATACAAAATTTTAATATAATAAATAGTAATATAAAAACGAAAGACTCAGTTTGAAGACAAGGCATAGGGTCATCTTAATGGAAACGTCCACTGAATTCTAAACAAAGTGTATTTCTAGAAAATGTTAAGTTCATTATAAAGGTTGTATCTTGAGCTCAAACTCGGTTAACTTGTTTATCCTACAAATAATAGGCTTAATGTATAATCTATAATTATAGGTAAATATTTGTATGTAATATGTTGTTTTCAAAATAGCAAGAAACCTCCTACTCGTTCCCTACCCACCATGCCTCAGCCCAAAAAAAGGAATAATGTCTTTCCTTGAATAAAATCTGTCTTAGTATTTCTTTTTTACTCTTAGCAAGAAATATATGGTTCGGGGAGAAAATGTCCTCAGGTGAAAATGCCACTACGTCACTTCCGAGATTGAAATGGGTAGGGGAAGCGGGGACTGATTCCTTTATTTACAACTATCTTGATTTTCTTGTGATTTTCACACAACTTCAATCAAACCCGACTAACATCCAGATAATATGTGCGGACATGGCAACGTTTCATGTTAACTATTGTATCGTATCTATCAATATCAGTAACAAAAATCTATTTTATGGACGTGATACCTTATACATATTTTCGTTATCGCCTTTATAATTTCTAGATTTCAAACTTGGATGAAAGTTAGAAAGACGAATAATACACATTAATTTTACCATCAATTTCACCATCATTCTGTGAAAACAATATTAGCCTAAGTTCTCTCTCTCTCTCTCTCTCTCTCTCTCTCTCTCTCTCTCTCTCTCTCTCTCTCTCTCTCTCTCTCTCTCTCTCTCTCTCTCTCTCTCTCACACACACACACACACACACACACGCACGCGCGCGCGCCAGCACATAAACACACGTACTAAAGACATACTGCGAATTAAATTACCGAGCCAAATTGTTTTTTACAAAACCACGAAAAATAATATACTTCAGAATAATATTATTTTTAGGTCATCTTTATGAAATCTTTATAAAAAGAAAATTTATTTCATTTGCTTGAATTTTCTTAATTACCTTGAATATAAATGATTTAAACAGCACAAATCAGTACTAGGGTCTCTGCAATGAATGCGTTTTTAATCAATAGTTTCAGCGCCATCTGTTTTGACAATAAAACAATTTTTAATTGTTTAAGTTTCACTATTATTAAAGGCAAAATAATAAAAGCCAAAAAGACTAAGGTCAGCCAAATGACCTTTTGGGAATGCCATTCTCAATCCTAGTCTCTAAAATGACAATAACGTTTGATGCCACCTGTCACGTAGCTAAAAGCAGAATAAATAATGCACGAAATGATAGAGGGTTTGGGTGTGGTTGTTGTGTATTAATGTGTATTAAATTCCACAAATTGATATATCATTTGTTCGCTTCCTCCAGAGTTATGTATGACTTAGTATTTCATAAAAATAGCATCGAGAATAAGTTCTTTGCTTGGATACACCAAATAATGCACTGACATATACCCATATATGGAACGTGTGTCATGTCGTACAGTAGTTGATTAGTTAGAAACATAACGATAGAGCCAAGGGCGGATCCAGGAATGCCATTTAGGCGGGGGCCTACTCAAAAGTAAGTGAGGAGCCTGTTGGACGGTCCTCGAAGCCCCAAAAGGCTTTTGCATTTTAAGAGTTTCCAGGCACTAACTGTAACCATCTACATGGGAAGAAAATTTACTCTAGGAACCGACACGGCTGTTTCTAGCTACAAAAAAATAATCCCACCCCGACTTCTGGATTATACCCAAAGAACAATTTATCAGCTACATCATTGTATTCTACAACTACACAAAACAGATTGAAAGCGATAATATCTCTACATACTTTATTTTCATAAGATTAAAAGACATCAGCCATGATTAGTTTTAACTTTGTATGAATAGGTATAGCAAAGTGGTCCATATTTTAGAGTAAAAGCCGTCTGGTTATCTGTTGCAATGAAGACATTTCCACTTATTGGATTTTATGCATTATTTACACAGTGATTTATGTCTTGTAGTTTATAAATTGTATCCAATAAAGTAGATTACTGGTCTTTAGAACGCCCACATCACTGTCACAGTATTGACTCATATCGTAGCTTAGTACAGTTACGTGTATTGAAAGCTGTCCATTTAAAGTTCAATTGCTTCGTGAATATTTTGGCAGTCCTAATATTTGCAATATGTCCCACGCGTTTGTGTCACGACGACACAATTTCAAACCAAAATCGTCCTGGAGAGTGTGACCGATAGAAGTATCATACGTAAGTGATTTAACCCAGTGTAAAAACAATTTATGTCAGCATCATTATTAAGGAGATTCGCCATTTTCTCCTAAAAACTTTGCAGAAAATATAAAAGATATCACGATTTATGTTAAAATCCAAGAGGTAACTTACAACATAAACTATTTCCACGCAACCTTTTCTTTAATAATAATAATATTAATAATAATAATAATAATAATAATAATAATAATAATAATAATAATAATAATAATAATAATAATAATAAGAAGAAGAAGAAGAAGAAGAAGAAGAAGAAGAAGAAGAAGAAGAAGAAGAAGAAGAAGATGAAGCAAAAGAAGAAGAAGAAGAAGAAGAAGAAGAAGAAGAAGAAGAAGAAGAAGAAGAAGAAGAAGAAGAAGAAGAAGAAGAAGAAGAAGAAGAAGAAGAGGAAGAAGAAGAAGAAGATGAAGATGAAGAAGAAGAAGAAGAAGAAGAAGAAGAAGAAGAAGAAGAAGAAGAAGAAGAAGAAGAAGAAGAAAAGAGTTATGTACACTCGAGGAAACGGCACTACCTGTAACAGCTAGACAATTGCAATAGGTATTTGAGACATAAGAAGTATCTCAATCTCAGGTGAAGTAGACAAGCTAAAAGCAGAACATTATGGGAACGTACAGAAAGGAGAAGAAAGATAACAAATGTTTAGTTAATTGTTGGTCTCTTGTCTGCTGCATTGATGTGTCCAAAATGTACAATTTTAAAATCTGATATTGACCTTTGCAACAGAGCTGTAAAAAATATTGAGAAGACATGAAATGTAACAAAGTTTCATTGCAAAATCTCAAAGAGTTTTAAAGCTTAATTTGAGAAAGAGGAGACGGATCAATAAGTGACCATGACATGGAACACATACGTTTAACTGGGATACGTGAGATGCTGTCATCTTGAAAATCAGAAGTGAAATTTGAGTCAGTACTATACGAAAACAAAATTCTATTAAGTTATAAGGCAGATAAACAGTTTTAATACTGACGTTTTTCATCGTCCTTGACGATATTACTCCAGATTTGGTATTGCGACATAATCTTCGGACAGTAGTATATATAAGTCTGCGACCTTGCAGTCATTTATCTTAGACAAACCATACATTTTCGACTGAAACAAAAAATGTGAATGAAACCAAATATCTTGGCTTGTTATTTTTTTTACTCCTGCAGTCAGATTCGACACGTTACGCATACTAAGTTTCATGTACAGCAACAAGGTCGTCTTTATATTTATATTGCGTTTAAAGTTATTCCATAAATAATATTGTTAATCATTCTGTCGTGAACAAATAGTGGATGTGTCATCACATACTAGTCAATTACTACCGTAATATTTAAGTTATCTACCTTGTAACAAGTTAGTAACCTTATTACATCATGCAATGGAAAAGGCCTTAGGAACAAGATTCGCAAATGAAATCAGGACTCGTGTAAGATTGTATATATATATATATATATATATATATATATATATATATATATATATATATATATATATATATATATATATATATATATATATATATATATATATATATATATATATATATATATATATATTTCTCCCTGCAGCCTGTATGACGAATCTATTGGGACATAGTGCAACGGGTGCCACGTTTTCGTCCTCTTCTAACGCGGAGTCAACAACGGCTGAATCTGTTTTTACAAGTGAGTAAAATAAATTTTAAACAAACAAAATTTATCATTAGTAATCAAGTTAAAATGATGATTTTCATTGGTTTTAAATTATCTTTGTTAAACAATCTTTGAAACAGTCACATATACGTAGTTAGAGTTAGCATATTTACACAAAACCAAACACTAGCATGCTCCAAGTTACTTTGAAAACAAAATTTAACATTTAGTGTTTGTTCAAACACCGGAAAGGCCTGTGTTCCAAGATATGAATGGACTTAACAATATCTTAACAGTATGCATTCAATATTTAATGTTTTGTTACGACTATATGACCTTAAAATATGTAACAAAAAGCAAGTAAAACTAACAGTTTCGGCAATGTTGAACAAATTATTTCCCTAGAATGTAAATTGAAAATTCAAAAGACACTTTGAGTACTGTGCATTAAGTTCCAAATGAGTCTAAATGTCTTAACACAAATCCAAAAGGATAGAATGTTCTGTATGAATTTCAATAGCCTTATGCGTGCTGATCTACCAAATCTTGAATGTGTTGATATACCAATAGTCTTGAGTGTGTTGATTTACATCTGTGAATATAATCCAGTATATCTTTCAATGAACCCACAATAATCCAAAGGAAGTCAATGAGCGCTTTATAATTCCAATGAATAGTTTAAATACATAATTCCTTTTAAATTGTATATACACTTTACCTATACAAGTCTCTTTAATTTCAATTTAACGTGCAACCGTTACGCAATTAAGATAATTGATTTTGTAATATATAATATGCAAGTTTTTTTATCTTTAAGAAATTGTATCATCTCTCTACTCTTACTAACATAACGCAGCGTGTTTACATAACTTTTCTTGATAAAAGTAGTTTGAAAGAAATCAGTTTATACCCACTCAAAGAAACAAAAGAAATTAGTAGACTACACAACTCAGGAGATTGTTAGGACAGAGTAAAGGAATGATGGTTCGTTTTTTGACGCTTATTTGGGACATCTACATTTTCAAAACGAAGATAAGATGAGAGTTTATCATATAAAAGGTTTGAATCACAATATGATTTATGGGGTTTATTACATCTAATTCAAAGGAAGTTATTTGTATATGTTGAAAGCAGCAAGTAAAAATTCTCAAAAGAAGATAAAATATGGCAAGCTGTTGCAGCCTGCCCAATGTACGATTGGTGGTAAGATAATCGTGATGGATTAAAAAATATAAACGCTTTCTCCAATCATGCAGACTATGTCTCACAGACACAAGAAAGAACATTAAGATAATATTTTGAGATGAAAAAGGTTAAAAGCTGAAAGAAAATTTAGAAAACATAGAATTACAATCTTAACAATTGTACCATTGTAAATGGTTTGTTTGTAATATTTATGCAATTTCCAAAAACATTAATTGAAAATTAAAAATAGAGAGATAATAAATTAGTGGAAAGTTTATAAACTAATTTTAGGCGGATGGTGTGCAAATGAGAACCAACAAGGAGATACATGGATTGACGTTAATTTTCCTGTTCCTATGGGAATACGTGGTGTGGTTCTTCAGGCACCCACAAAACATGGTCTGGAGACAAACTTTCCAAGAAGTATATATTTCTTGTACGTTCAAGTGGGTGAATCAGAGCTTCAACAATACCCATCAAGTCAAGGACCGTTGGTGAGTATTTTTCGAATTATAAGGTCTTTTTACTTTAACTCGGATTGTACAACGGAAATAGCTAATATCCTGCTCTAATACAAAATTCATCCTCTTCAGTACAAGTTCGTTCATAATTCCGATCCAATGATGATCAGATATGATGATCGTTCATCTTTAAACCTTTTTTAGTAGGTCGCATAACTCGAAGACAGTTTTCAAAATTCTAACAGCATGTGTAACATTAAAGCCTTTTGTCTAAAGTGAAAAAACTGCTTTTAAAGAAAAGGCTGAAAAATAACGTTAAGGTTTCAATACAAAATCTTACATGTTTGCTAAGCGCTATTTTGACACATTTGCTAACTTTTGTAACAGAATGGAACATATTGGATTGATTTTGAATATAACTGTTATGCTATATTCAGATGTATTCAGTAAATGTAAGTCTCATAAACTGGTGGGATTAGCTTCATTCTTGCAGAAAAAATGGTGTGTGAAAGGTGGGAAGAAGTATCCGCTCAGAATTAAAACATTTCTTAATATCACTTTTCTTAAGATAAATATTTTCTATATCTTTGTTCTAACTTATTTAGTTAAATATTTTTTTTATATCTTTGTCTGTAGTTCACAATATTCTTCCAATAGTAGCAAGTTTACCTCTTACATCCGGAAAGCATTTAATGTATTTCATTAAAGGTTAATTATTATTTCAATTTGTGGCATGTTATATTGCAAAGAAAACAATAATTTTAAGCTGCGATTATCATTGAAATCGAATTTTTTCCAGACCTTTTCTCTTACTAACCCAAATGAAAAAATACAAAACGGATTCACCGGCATTGCCACCAAAAGGATTCGATTTTTGCTAAAAAGTTGGTCCGGAAAACCATGCTTCCAGTTGCAGATTCTTGGGTGCCCAGCAGCAGGTATTTCAATGTTCACACGTATATGTTAATTTATGTGCTTCTGTGAGCTTGACTATAATCATATTTACACTAAACAAATCTTCTCCTGACAAGAACAACGTGTAGTTTTTTTTAAATCTCTTCTAGGTCTTTACAAGATTTTAACTTCATGTGCCAGCTTCCCTCTCACCAGACCAAAATCCAAATACTCTTCATTTTAAAAATAAAATCAGGACATGTCATTTTCGCTTTGAAATGATTTCATGGAAAATATATTTTGATTTCTCCAGAGCTTTGTCCTGCGGGTTGCAGTGGACGTGGTCAATGCCTATATGAAGAACATTGTTTGTGTGACAGTGGCTCAACTGGTGCGCAATGTGAACTTAATGGTGAGCATGCTCATGTCCAACTTTATGAAATATTTAGTAAATCTAAGTCACAAAGTGATGAATTCATGGTTCTTTGCATTGCAACCATTTTTAAATCAGTCACTAAGTGACATTACTGGAATAGAAATTAAAGATTTCATTTCTATATCGCGACAAATTTGATGAAATTGCAACAAATAGTTGGTGCGTGTACTATAACGGGTTAAAACACAAGAACTTAAGAAATAAACGACTGGCATACTTCTTAATTAATATTTGCTTAATGGATATTGCTTGTAAAATATGTAGATTGTCTTGGCAATTTTATTTAAATGTATAAAATGAAAATACTGATCATTGCAAAATTTTAAGTTCATTTGTACCTGGCTTATTATAAACACATCATCTCCAATCAAATATACAACAGTTCTGGGTGAATTGCATGGTAATTTTTCTGCTCGTAAGCAAACATAATTTAATGTGCTCTAGAGAAAGTACGATCATAATGAAAATACATTTTTTTAGAACAACTAATAAAATTTGATCTTTTAAAATTATTTTGGCGTCCATACATTCTCTAACCATAATGTCGAGGATGAAAAACTTAAGATGCCAAGACTTAGTTATTGTATCATTTTTATTTCAGCGTGCAATCCTTTCCCCCTGGGTCTGGCAGATGGCAGGATAACAGGAGACATGATAACAGCGTCATCATCTGCTTCTGGTTTTTCTAAGGACAGTGTAGCCTCTAATGGTAACCATCGTTAACACCTAATAAACATGGAAAGTCTGTATATAGATTATTAGACCAAGAATGTGTGAAAAGAAAGTTTCAGCATTACATCTGTTAATTAACATGCTATGTTCACCCTACCATATATATATATATATATATATATATATATATATATATATATATATATATATATATATATATATATATATATATATATATTACCATGAGTAATATATATATATTACTCACTCCAAAGACAATAATGCAATCAACCGCAATGTTTAGGTGTTTCCATAAATTTCAGGAACACAGATATATAATTTTATAATACATTGTTGCATGATGTTAACATAACGAGAGAAAAGGGCCAGTTTCAAATAGAAAGCGTGCTTTTAATGTTTAATTAGGCTTTTGTGCCGTGAAAAACACGATCACAATTACAAACTCCTAATATAATCAACATATGTAAGAGTAAGACTAAACGTTTACCCCCACCCACCGACTTAAAAAGGTTTATATAACAGATAACTTACGTATTATGCACAATTTAACGCCATCTGACACATTATTGTACCATAAGGTTTCTTTACCGATATCAACCGAGATAACAAAAATATTGTAATTATTACAATAATATTGTAAAATTAAAACAATGTTATATTAAATATTCTCCTGCTAACCTTGCAAGTCGCCAACATTTTCTTTTGCTTTTAACTTAAGCAGCTATCTCATAATTGATTTTAGATTAGTACCTCATCCGAAACAGCAATGACTAATTCTGGTTGAAATTATTCATCGTTTTTTTTTCCCTTGCCAATAATGTTATCACACACATGGTTAATTAATCAAACTTGAATTATCCAATGAAGTGTGTGTGTGTGTATGTGTGTGTGTATTTAACATTGCTTTTAAAAAATTCAGTCATATCGCTACGATGTCTGCATTGTGGCAGTTAATAATGATGTCTAGTACTGGGAGGGACATCATACCGGAGACATAAGGCATGATGTCGCACCCATTGACATTATACTGACACCAGGCCCACCAGCCCTAACCTCTTAATGCTGAGAGTTTAGCGAGGCAACTATTAGCACCATTTTTATGTTTTTGGTATGATTCGGCCGGGTTTCGAACCCGTGACCTCCCGCATCCGGGGCGGACGCTCTAAACGTTAGGCCATCGGAGCGGTTCTAATGAAGTACGCGTATAATGAAACAATACGCTGTGTAAGTTCGTCACCACTTGTTCATGCGTAATTAGCATCTTGTATTAATCAATATTTTCACAAATTGGAGGTTGGTGTCCGGACCTAGAAGACCATTCGCCATGGTTACAGGTTAAGCTGCCCAAACCCATGTTGGTGAGTGTGTTCGAGTTTAAATATATTCCTGTAGGAGCTATGTACATGGAAACCTTCAATCTCAAGTTCAGGCCAGCCACAGGATCTCAACAACAACTATTGGATTTCGGTGAGGTACGTAGTGACTTGACCACTTGTGAAACAAAATAACTGAAACTAAACAGAAAGACCATCTTAATTTCTTTTTTAACGAATATTACAATCAAATACGAAGTTGAACATATTTTTAGAAGGTAATACCTAGATAATTTTAAAAATGCATTACAACTGCTATTGAAATGTTTTCGGTCTCATACATTGATTTTCTTTCAGAGTAGGTTTCGAATATATATATATATATATATATATATATATATATATATATATATATATATATATATATATATATATATATATATATATATATATATATATATATATATATATATATATATATAATTACCATGTTCTCCCCTCTGGGACAAGTGCTGTGCAAGAGTTACTCGTCAGTGCCATCATTATGTTCAAAACAGTACAGTTCTTCACTACAATTCTTAACCATTTGCTAAATAACCAGTACCTGTTGGAAGCATGATACTAAGACGATTCAAAATCATAAAAATGTTGTGTTTCAATAAACAAATAATGTGTGGCAAAGTTTCCAACTGAAGATTTACAGTAGCAAACATAGCCATTGAATTTTTGATGGTATTCGCGAATACACTGAAACTTTTGAGTAATTTACATGTCATAATGTTCTTTTTCAGCTGGTCATAAATCATCTTCATGAGTTTGATATTGGATAATTCAAGAGACAAGAAGCGCCATGATTTTATGATTATCGTCTGGTCAAAAAATGTTACTCTTGCGCCAGATCACAAGTATTTACACGAATATCCAATTTATTAATGGATTGTCATCCAAAATAAAGATATTTATATAAGTATATGATTAATTAATTTTCATTAAAATATCAATAATTTCATTTGAAAGAAGAATCCCAGCAGTTCTTAATTTCTACCAACTTTAGTAGTAAATGATCCTTGTTAGTCAAACAATCAGTTTAGAGAGCAATACATGGGCGACATAGAAAGATTTGTTATTGGTAAAAAGAAATTGGAATATTTCTAAGGCAATATCCAACTAGTTTTCTACCAATGAACTATTGTCTTGTGATTAAATACTTTATAAATTAAACATCGCCGCATGTATTGTGTGAATGTATTGAGAATAGTAAAGAGAATTAAAATACTTATTTCGAATGTGAGTTGGCAACAACTTGAAAAGTAAATAATACTTATATGAATGTTTTCTTGCACTATCTCTCGGGCATGTAAATGAATCAATAAAAGTTAGTATTGAAAATATATGTGACCTGGAACAGCTGTAACATTGCCTGACCAAATAAACACTTACACAAATTTGGATATGATTTGTCTCAACTTCTCGTATATCAGACTCATACTGATGTATAGTAAGTAGCTCGCTGAAAAGGAATCTGTCTCCACATCACAGTGACGACTATTTAGTACAAAGTATTACTGTAAATGCGAACAAGATTTAAAAATCGAAAATTGCAATAAAATATATTCGTAATACTTATCCATTTCATTATCACGCTTCCATCGGGTATATGTGTAAATAAATGGAGTAGTATCCTTTGAGACTTCTTAAAGACAACAAAAATACACACCCGGCTATTGTTATTTAATCTATGTTAAAGTTCTGCGCTTTTTAAGGGTAGAAAATGCATTCACATGTATTGTCAAGAATCGAATTCGCATTTCCAATGCACAAGGACTCGTCGTAGTCAAGTTTTACTCCGCCTAGTCAATTTGTACCTGGTCAGGACGAGATGACGATTGTTTTTCCTGAACCTTGATATACGTGTGTGTGTGTGTGTGTGTGTGTGTGTGTGTGTGTGTGTGTGTGTGTGTGTGTGTGTGTGTGTTCGTCACAGTTATATATCCTTATTTCTTTTCTTTTCCAATTTTAGTATAGTCCATATAGGAACATTAGCATTGTATCTTACCAATAAGTTGAATGAATACATTTTTCACTAAAAACAAATATAAAATTACTTTAAAGGTAATTCCTGCCTTAAATGGTACTCACTTCTTTAACATACGAGTGGATCCACCCGTTGTTACGGACACGATAAGACTAATTCCAGTTACATGGAAGACACGCGCCTGCTTTCGTCTAGATTTACATGGATGTGATCCTGTATGTAAGTAGTAGCACATAATATGCTCTTATTTATTTATTTATTTATTTATTTATTTATTTATTTATTTATTTATTTATTTATTTATTTATTTTACATGGAACATACGTGTTGCAAAATTAAGTTCCATACATGTTTGAGCTCTGTATTAATCTCTAAATGGAATCACTGGTGCAGATTACAGATTAAAAAAATCATCATGTTTCAGTATTTCTTTTGAGTATTGACTGTGTCCAAACAATACTAATTATTGAACATCGTACTTAAAATAAACTCCTGTCACTTTAGTCAAACCTTGTTGTTGCTTGTCATTTTCGGCTTTCATATTTTACTCTGAACATGCATAACTTTTTCAGCCCTTTGTCCGCAAGGGTGGTGTCAAAATGGAGGTTCTTGTATGGGACAAAACACTTGTCTGTGTCCGAATGGATTTCTTGGTAGTAGGTGTGAAACAACAGGTATTTTCAAGAGTATTGAGATTGTATATGTATGTACGGTATTTCTTAAGAATATAGAGAATGTATATGTATGTACGGTATTTCTCAATAGTATAGAGACTGTGTATATACGTACGGTATTTCTCAAAAGTAAGGAGACTGTGTATGTATGTATGTATGTATGTATGTATGTATGTATGTATGTATGTATGTATGTATGTATGTATGTATGTATGTATGTATGTATGTATGTATGTATGTATGTATGTATGTATGTACGGTATTTCTTGAGACTATAAAAACTGTATTAATATTCGGTATTTCTCAAAAGTATAGAGTCTGTGTATGTGTGTAAGGTATTTCTCAAGATCATAGAGATTGTGTATGTGTGTACGGTATTTTAAGGCTATAGAGATTGTGTATGTGTGTAAGGTTTTTCCCAAGACTATAGAGATTGTGTATGTGTGTAAGGTATTTCTCAAGACTATAGAGATTGTGTATGTGTGTAAGGTATTTCTCAAGACTATAGAGATTGTGTATGTGTGTATGGTATTTTTAAGGCTATAGAGATTGTGTATGTGTGTAAGGTTTTTCTCAAGACTATAGAGATTGTGTATGTGTGTAAGGTATTTCTCAAGACTATAGAGATTGTGTATGTGTGTACGGTATTTTTAAGGCTATAGAGATTGTGTATGTGTGTAAGGTTTTTCTCAAGACTGTAGAGATTGTGTATGTGTGTAAGGTATTTCTCAAGACTATAGAGATTGTGTATGTGTGTAAGGTATTTTTCAAGACTATAGAGATTGTGTATGTGTGTACGGTATTTCTCAAGACTATAGAGATTGTGTATGTAAGGTATTTCTCAAGACTATAGAGATTGTGTATATGTGTACGGTACTTTTCAAGACTATAGAGATTGTGTATGTGTGTAAGATATTTCTTAAGACAATAGAGATTGTGCATGTGTGTAAGGTATTTTTCAAGACTATAGAGATTGTGTATATGTGTAAGGTATTTTTCAAGACTATAGAGATTGTGTATGTGTGTACAGTATTTCTCAAGACTATAGAGATTGTGTATGTGTGTAAGATATTTCTCAAGACTATAGAGACTATATGTATGTACGGTATTTCTCTATGGTATAAAATTTGTTTATGTATGTAGGGTATATCTCAAAAGTATAGAGACTGTGTATGTATGTACTGTATTTCTCAAAATTATAGAGACTATGTATGTATGTACGGTATTGTTACAAGCCACTGATCTTTACTTGACCGAGCGGTGTCAAAACCCTGGCGCGAATCCCGCTAGAAGTCATAAGTTTACCCCAAATTTCCAAAGACTTCTACACAACTTTAATTGTAATTTGGAAAGCCCGACGTGTCCATTCTATACATCAATTTTACTCTAAACAATGCAAGATCACATTATTCACAACTTGCCAAATAACCATCAACCGCACATCCGAGTAGTTTCTCTACATCAAATTTCCGTTCCGTCAGCCCTAGTAACTCTACAATCATCCCTATTTTAAGTGCGCCACCTGAAGTCAGTCAATCTACCTTTTCAAGGCACATCATACCAGTAAAACTATATCACATTTGCCACCATGGCGACATAAACCGTATCTGCTGATTCCCTTCTCATTTATTTCATTGTGTAATATACTGGTTTCCTGAAGTAAATATTGCCTGTGCAGTCACAACACCAATGTACACCACTAGCTTTTATAAAGTACATCACTCCAGGCTCACATTGCGGATTGGGTCTAAATTCGCTACTCATTGACCATGGCATTTTGGAAACTCACTAACACTTTCTCTCCGTGAGGTTTGCTCCTAATAATTTGCTAATTTGGGCTAAGGAATATTTACCATTGCACCAAATTCCAATAATCAAACAAGTAATCACACAAGCCTAAGAATTGCTTAAAGGGGGCGCTATAACCAAATACGCATTTCCTTAATTTTATTACAGTTTTTTTCAAGAGTATAGAGACTGTGTATGTATGTACGGTATTTCTCAGAAGTATATAGAGACTGTGTATGTATGTACGGTATTTCTCAAGAGTATATAGAGATTGTGCGTGTATGTACGGTATTTCTCAAGAGTATATAGAGCCTGTGTATGTATGTACGGTATTTCTCAAGAGTATATAGAGATTGTGCGTGTATGTACGGTATTTCTCAAGAGTATATAGAGCCTGTGTATGTATGTACGGTACTTCTCAAGAGTATAGAGACTCTATGTTTATACATTTTTTAATTTTTAGATTACATGTTTAAAGTATACTGTCTTAAAGAAACTAAAGGTATCTAGGTGTATGAATAGCTGTGGTCACTTTACATTTGTATTTATGCATTTGTTGCAACTCCTAATGAATTATTTATGTCATGGTAATCTTAATTACAATAAAGAGGTGACAAATAACAAATAAGCCAATTATTCCACACTAAACTACTTCAATCCAGCCCTTAAAGATTTTTCAAACTCTTACAGTGTACAGGCAATACCCGTTAAGTTGGAATTTGCGAACTGTTTTTATTTATTTTCCCAGCAAACAACGTTCCTGTCCATACGTTCGATTTTACAAAGATTGAGCACAACGTCTTGATCACTACATCCTACACATTTGCCGTCCATGGTACTGTGTCTATTCGTACTGAAGGGAACAATAATGTCCTGTACCTCAACGGTCAGAACAGCTTTGTGTCCATAAACAAGAACCAGACGTCTGGATGCATTGCAGATGTGGACACGTGTTCGTCGGGTTTTACTTACGGCCTCGATCTCTATCTGGAACGAATTTCAGGGCTCATTCCCATCTTGTCTAGTGGAGGAGACTTGCCAAATGGAAACGGACTTTCGCTGCTCTACGCTCCGGGTGATGGCTTCACCTTCATCGTTAGCACGATTACACAGGTGTGGACCTTGCATGCCAAGTACAACCTGACTCTAAACTCCTGGCATCGTTATGAGATCTCTTGGGACAAGCTGTTAGGAGTTTCTATATATATAGACGGACATCTTCTAGGATCTGTCACAAAGCCTGTACCAAGACAGCAACCAGCGACGGCCACCAGAGAACTTTGTTTGGGATGCAGCTATACGAGCACTAATACCAGCGTCCACATGATGGTCAGAGATTTCAGGTCCTGGTCATTCAGTAGGGGTGATCTAGTGCACGCCAATGCCATACCCACAGGTATGATATGTTTATATAGGATAAATTAAATGTAAGTAGCAAGAATAGGTAAAGATCTAGTACTTCACTAATTTGAGAGAATGACAAGAGGACAAGGAATAGATCACATTTGATATTGAACTTTTTTTGGATGACGTTGTGATGATTAAACATATATGAATATTAAATTTTTTTATTTAAAATAACTACAAAAACAATCCGACACATCAGCATGTATGTTTATAGATCTAACATATACACTAATTATAAAACTAAGGGGTATATCATCATGTATGTTTATATTTCAAAGTACATGCACATTGTTCATACATTCATATTAATACAAAATTGGTACTTCATACATTCTTACTATTACAAAATCGGTACTTCATACATTCATAATAATACAAAATCGGTACGTCATACATTCATACTAATACAAAATGGGTACTTCATCTATTCATACTAATAAAAAATTGGTACTTCATACATTCATGCTAATACAAAATTGGTACTTCATCCATTCATACTAATACAAAATTGGTACTTCATCCATTCATGCTAATACAAAATTGGTACATAAAATGAGCATAAGTATATTACAAATATTAAAAGACAGCAAGTAAGAAAAATATTTAGAAAGAGTGACATCTCGTAGATAACACATCGGTAAAGCACTTTGGACAAATATTGAATTGGATGAAAAAGAATGCACGTTTCGCACAAAGGTTACTAAATTTCAGTAAAAGAATAAATATTTTATATTTATTAATAAATCAGTTTAAACATATTGAGCTTTCTGAAACGTAACATAGAACTGAGATTTACTGTCACATTTTAAAAGAGAAAAAAACTTTTTTAATGGTCTGTATATGTATAATACTGGAAAACACAACATAGTATCAGATTTTATTATAAATAGCGGCAATTTTGGAAACATCTATAGTCTTTATCGTTTAACACATGATGAAATCTCGATTTTTGATTGGATAAGGACATGAATTTAGTTTATGACCATCACACTTCCGCTTGATTCATGGATATTGTATACAGATAAAGTCAATACACCAGTTCAGCGGTAACAACAGCCATGCCTCAGCGTCAGATGACGTTATATTACGTCATGTGAAATATGAATTCTAATATTTTCTTTTCCTTAGGAACTGTTATCTACAGTTCTGTCTGGCACGATACAGTTCCTTAGCCGAATACCCACAGGACACAACTTTAGGAAGAACAGCTTCGAATAGCATTGTAAGGAAAAGGCAGTATAAAAGAAAAGAAAACAAAACGAAATGGCTTAATTATTTTAATGATATTTTGTGGTAAAGGATGGTACAAAAATGTAATATCGTATCTTATATAATTATTTACAGAAACAACAACAAAACCAATTCCTATGACTATACCTGTAACCACTACGCATACAGCGACTACACCAGGTACTGAATATGCATTTAGTTAGTAAATTGTCTTCACTATATTTTTGTATGTTGTGTTTGGTTTACGTCCACAATCTTATTTATTTTTTCTGTGTTAATCTCTCGTTGTCTCTTTTGTTCTTCAAATAACGTTGACGTCATTAATGCACACAGTTATAAATATTCTGTCAGGATATACTGTGGATAAATAAAAAGAGTCTGTTTTAAGTATTCATATTGTTCTTTCCATCAGGTTAATACACGATCTTATGTTCCAACAAAATTAACTTCTGTAAAAACGAATTGTAGCTAAATTTCATTACTAACGCTTCATTCACCAAGTGGTTTTCTGCCTTTCTTTAAATTTAGAACCTAAAAAAAACAACAAAGCCAGATTCGCCAAGCCAATTTGTTCAAGTGCTGGAACAAGCATTACATCACATCCTTGAAATAAATTATATGTCATATCAAGAATTTTATCCGATTTGTTTTTATGCGGGATTGGTTACGTCTACATCCCTCAGAGTTCAAAACGTACTACGAACATTGGATGAATGATACTTGCTACTTTATATATCTACATATGCAGTAGTTTCCGAGCTGTGGACATACAATGTAATTACAGATAAAGATACATATATTCCAATTTAAATAAAGATATGGAGATGGAGACATTAAAAGACAGAGAGTTAATGAAACAGATAAAAACACCACCCAAACCATGCATCAGCCTACTGTTTCCGTTTACCAGGTGTCGTGCTATTTTACTTATGTTCAGATATTTAAATATTGTGTAAAATACACATTTGAAAAAAAAAAGAATTTTGTTTGGTCCATAATGCACGTCAATGGCTATTATTTTCTAAATAAACTTTATTTCCTACATTTAATAAACCTTATGACCTACATTTAATCTTACATCATACACACATATCAATTGCCTAGTGACGGGTGTTTATATATATATATATATATATATATATATATATATATATATATATATATATATATATATATATATATATATATATATATATATATCGTACATTTATCTTAACTCGGCGACCTTTGTTAAAAAATGGCTTTATATGCAAGCATTTACCTAGTAGTTATTACGTTTGCTTAAGACAAATAAACGGACATTAAGGTAACAAAGGTATCAAGTTATAGTCTCATTGTTCTAACATTGCAGATTTCTCTCTAGTTTTACTATGTCGCAAGGTGCTTGATTCTTTAGAATAGCTTTCTTCTTCACAATTAGTTTAAGTTTTTAAATAATAAGATGTTATTTAGTCGCATTCAATAACTTCGATATGATAGTAATCGTGTGCCACCGCGTTGACGCCAGCATAGTTCCTGCATGAACAAGACTAGCAAATATCGTCAAACCTAATATTGGTGTTCTACTATGTATTTCCAGGTATGTAAAACATTATTAAGAAACAAGAATCTTTGCGTCATGTTGATTGTATGTGGACTGTAATTCCTGACAAATGTCTTACCGGTTGAGAAAAAAATCTTCGGTCAAATTATGGCATGAATGATATATTTTTAGGGTCGACAATAACAAAACAATAAATTGAATAAATGCCTATATTAAGATTTTGATAGATCATCTTTAACCGTAACATGCGATGATATGCTTAGATCATACAAAAAGACATATGTAACACCTCTGAACCTAAGTAGTCGTTCAAGCACTTGCAGTTCGTTTCCTTTTAGTGAGTATAAATTAAAGTGATTCCGTCTTCTTAACACTTTTGGATCATACCAAATGAGTTCACAGTCTATAAACATGCTCAGAAATCAAAATGATAGAATTTGCTTCTTTTCAGGATCTACCAGACCTCCATCGACCCCTATAGAAGGATACAATATGACTTTTATCACTATAAAGGACAATATATTAATTACTCCAAAATTTAACTTTACCGTCCATGGGACCCCAAAACTAGAGCTAAACAATAATGGCTCCACGAATCTCGTTCTAAACGGATCAGGCCAATATGTTGAACTCCCAGACACGGGCATCCCATGCCTACAGGACTTGAAAAACTGCACGAATGGCTTTACCTTCAATCTGGAAGTGAACTTCCTCCAAATAAACACAACACAACACCTCTATATATTCTCAAGCGGAGGAAATGTTGAGAACACGTCGGGCATTGCTTTTTATCTCAATCAGAATAAACTGACATGCGCGGTAAAAATGAATGGCGTTCATTTTATGTCCAGTTTAGACATAAATTTTATCACGGATCATTGGTACACATTTCAAGTGTCTTGGACACCCTTAAAGGGCTGCACTGTATTATTGGATAGATATAAGTTGAATATGACTATGTATACCATTCATACTGCAGTAACATTTGTAACACATCCAGTTTACATTGGGTCTTCCCATAATGTCACCTACACTGCCCATATGAAGGTGCGCAACCTTTACACGTGGACTGCCAACAGAGAAACTCTTATTAGTAATGGAACTATCAAAGGTAAGTGTAACCATTGTATATAACTTCGTACAAATTCGTATATCAAATGAGTCAATTTAGTAACTTCCCAAATACAGAGAGAGAGAGAGAGAGAGAGAGAGAGAGAGAGAGAGAGAGAGAGAGAGAGAGAGAGAGAGAGAGAGAGAGAGAGAGAGAGAGAGAGAGAGAGAGAGAGAGAGATTTAGTTGTTATGGTATCAGACGTTGCTAACTGAAGAGAAACAAATTCGCTTGCAATTTGAGATCTTGGAATGACTTAAATAGCAAAACTATCCTTTAAAAATGAATAAAGCGCAATTCGCTTATTAGATACTCATTGATATAGTGGCCATGTGTTTGATGAGGATCTTAATATTTTTCTTCCAAGGAGAGTCTTTCTTAATGGTATACATGCTAGTGTATTAACTTTTCTTCCAGTTCATGTTGTCAAATGAAAAATCGGTGGTTTACTTGTTGTCTTGGTACCAGTTTAGAACATTCGTGTTTTGGTAGAAGATGGGTTATCTATAAGAAAATAAGAATATTCTACAAGTTACTTTACGCATGATATAGAACAAAGAAAGAGTCACATTTTTCCAAGGTCTATGCAAACATTATTTATGAAGATAGTTTTTTGTGATGTTTTGGAACAACCAGACAATGTATTCAGTTTCTAGCACGTGAAGATGTGAAGCAAATTGTGAAGCCTGACAATTCTTACCTAAGTTTGAACTGATTGGGAATTGTGTTTTCCAGGTTTTGAAGATTATAAAGTAATGAACTGAATATTAAAAGTTGCGATACAAAAAACACTATTTGTATTCACTATATTGTTTGCATTATAAAATATTTTAAAAGCCAGATATCTGAAGAATCCCATTTGTTACCAAACTACAGAAATAAAACATATGCTCAAACAGTGTATACTCTAATATCGTTTACAGATTTATACATATTTTGCAATAAATAATTATAAAATCTTACTACATCCAGCCAAAAAAGCGACGTTTCACACACTGAATTGTATCTAGGTTTATTGAATATACAATAAAGATATTCTGAGTTCCACACATCCCGCGCAAATGTTGTAAGGACGTTGGCGCACACAACAAGGTTTTGTGTCTTGGATAAAAATCACTGATGCATGCTGTTGTCATGGATCAAACAATATCTTTTGGGAGCTGCAATGAAACGTTAAGTCGTGTTGTAATAAAAGTTGTGGTTATTTGATTCCAGATATTCAGCGAATTAGTATTGCAATGGTGTCATTCATTTATAATTCAGTTGAAAGAATACATTATGTCATATTAGTTTGATATGTTTGTCTTCTAATTCAGACGAAGAGCTCACAAGTACCCAATCAACCGTATCGACAACCACGACAAGGAAGACAACAGAAGCCATAATAACAATTCCTACAACCAAACCAAGTCCAACAACCACCCAAACAATAGCTATATCCAGCAAAGCTTCAATAAAAACAACTGTGTCAACAGCACCAAGCACCACAGAACTTAAGATACCCGAATATCACTGGAACTTTACTAATATCGTGTCCAACCACATTATTGGTAGCCTATACAACCTTACTATCGGTGGAACGGTGTCACTATTGGATGGTGGACTGTACTTTAATTCTACATCCCAATTTATTGACTTTGGTTCAACTGGGGTACAGTGTCTTCTAAACCCACATTCATGTTTAAACGGTGTTACAATAAATTTCTCTCTAAAATTTCACCTGTTACAAGAGAACACATATCTGTTCTCGAGCGGTGCTGAAAATCATGATGGCATCGGCATAGCCGTTTTGTACAGGTATGGACAGCTCCATTTTCTTCTTTCCACCTCAAACCAGACGTGGTTTACATCCTGTCCCAGGAATATTGTGATATCCGATGGTTTCCATACGTACATGATGACATGGTACGCGGCAACAGGCCTTTTCGTCTACATTGACAACCAAGAAATGTGTCATACAACAACACCAGTTGAGCATTACAATTACACAATCACATCAACTCATGTGTACTTTGGGAAACCAGCCACGCCATCCATTACCACGACAACAATACTTAGTTACATTGTACAGACAGTCACAATCTGGTACATGAGACTGGAAATACTGATTCAGAAAGGAATTTGCAAACCTCCAATCACAGGTTCGTCTTTTTATATGTTCCTATTTTTAGAAACAAAACTGTTATTAATAATTTAAGGACCTGTGTCAAATGTAAACCTTAATAATCAGGTGCTAACACAATTTGACTTGCTTATATGTGTTTTTCTTCTCTCCTATAAACATCGTCAATTATTTAATTTGTGACAGATTTGATAAGTTTCAGATTTAATAGTTTTGTAATTGAAAACTAAATAAGCAAACACAATTTCTCTCCTGTGTTGTTATATGAAAAGATTTCCTCTAGCAGAACAAGTGTCCAAATGTCTAGACAATGATAGTCCTGAACTCTGATCGATCATATATTTCCAGCTGTGTGTGGGTTGAGAGTTGGTAGTTTCTCGTTTTGAAAGGATTTTGTTGACACAAATATAAACGCGAGTAAAAATAGAGAATATTCGTACGTTTCACTTACAGTTTCTACCAAATTTCCCTTGAATAATCAGGTCCTAGAGTGTGTAATATTTACGACCAATCTCATGTTCAGGTACTACCACAATAAAACCTTCTTCAGTTGCCTCAACTGCAAGAACCACCAAGTTTATTCCTGTTACCATGACCCAGCCAGCAAGAACTTCTGTTCCTTCGGAGGGATGCCCAGTTGGATGTGTCCCTGCAGGTAAGCTATGAATACAAAATGTTCAAAATAAATTTCTCTGAATGTTACGAATCTACAAAAGTGTGTACATCGATTGATATTTTTAGGAATGATAATGAATAACACATTACTTTACTTTTGTCTACCTGTCTCTCATCTCATTTTTAATGAATGTGTTACGAAAAGTTTGTTTATCATAACCTTCTTCTCATTCCCTGCTATGAGAAAGAAATGCTAGAATCTTCAAGGCTCCTTGGCTCATGAGAGAGAGAGAGAGAGAGAGAGAGAGAGAGAGAGAGAGAGAGAGAGAGAGAGAGAGAGAGAGAGAGAGAGAGAGAGAGAGCCCTCTTAAAGAAAAGGTGTCTCTAATTCTGGGACTAACGAACTTTATTGATATAGAGAGATATATAAAGTCACATTCCGGAGATGCAACTTATAAAGCCTTATACTTAAAAATACATAAGACATATATTGAGTACTTTTCCTTTGATCTTACCAACTTCATACATTTTTGTGATTTCCTTGTTTTAGAACATAATACATATAATTAGTTATCGATTGAATTTAAAGAGCATAAAATTCTAGTTGCGCTTAAAGCAACAATTATTTTAAGAAATATATTTTACCAAATTTAAATTAGAATACCTATTTGAAATTGATTACTAAACATTATTCTTTATTACTTAAAGAATATTTTATTCCCAAATTAAATCTTAGCATGAAGTTGGTAGCGATTGCATCTTTTCACCTTAATACAAATACAAATGGATATAAATTCTTAAAACCAATTGAACATTCCATTACATTATAATATTTAATACAATTGGAGAAAATTTCAATGTTATTAATTTTGCTCAAAAATTCAATCCTAATAAATGCTATCATATAGGAATTTCTATTATTGACAGATGTATTGTATTGTCAATTTAAAATTGGCACATTTGCGGTTATATATGTGTAGAAAATGTACCTAATAAAAATATTGGTTTTTAATGTGGATATAAAAGCGATAAAGAACCTCTGAAATAGCCTACTATATACATTTGGTTCTGGAAGAAGTGAACACTTTCTGAAATTGACATGTATTCATACGCCATAAGATTTGCATCAGTCAGTTCATAAATGGTTGTAAATACTGCATTTGTAGCTTGCACTAAATTGAAGACGAATTTCAGAACAAATATGTATTTTTTCTTGGCATCAATTTTTGCATTCAACCCGAAAGTCGCATTCTATTAGATACGAATATTTAAAATGACTACTGAAATTAAACATTCACTGCTTATGGTTCTAACTGTTGATTTATTTATGTGTTGTCCAGCAAATATTTATTTCACTAAAATACTTATGAATGACAGGAATACGCAAATTGATATATTATAGTATAATATTTATTATGAAAAAAAACGACGACTATCAAAACACTCGTTCAGTCCTTACATAAATCAATGAAGTTTTATCATCGAAATCTTATTTATGACCAATGGAATTGAAAAGTCTATCGTTAGTACACGATGGAGTTGAAATGTCTATTGTTGTACACAGTGCAGTCTGAAAGTCTGTTGCTGGTATACAATTTATGCGAAGACAAAGAACGTCAACCTTTTAAAAAATGAATTCCAAGCTTTATTCATGAGAACATTTTGTACTTGCACCAAACCAAACATTTAATACAATTAGCTTACATGTTTACAACATCTGCGACATACTGTTTTATGTTAACTTTCAAGACATCGTAATAATAGACTCCATTAGTTAGGATATGCAGATGTTACAGCTAGATACCTTTGAAAGGATCCATGTGTGAGTGAAATTAATTTGTTACATTATATATATTTCTTGCTTAGGTAAGTTTGAATTGAATTGAAGAAGCACATAATAATGTTCTGACATATAATATTTTATCATGCAATACATTCAAGTTCTTAGAACTCAGAACACGTTGTATGGTCCTGCATCGATTGCTTTTTGTTCGTCGTTTGTCCGTCAGTATCAACAATATTTCCGACATTGTCTCCAAATGATTAGTCCATTTTGATTATTCCTTGATATGAGTGTTGTTTCGGATAGTTCTATCAAAGACGCTCTTTTTGTAGTTACCCTACTAACTATTATGCTTCTATAGCAATAAAGTGAAAAACCTATTGTTATATCTCCGAAGTAACAAATGAGCCAGACTCGGAGAAACTTGTACGCAAATCATACATTTTGCCAAAGCTGTGTTTTTGTGGCCTCCCTGGCAATGTTTGGCTTTTAGATCAAAATGGTGGAACACGTATTTTTGACCTGTGCGCCACCCTATGCCAAAATATTTTTTTTAAAAAAATGGTATCTGGCTGATTTAATTCGACCTTTGATAGAATTGTATAAATGGTATGTTCTGCCTTATTTGTGTTTGTGGATGTTTCATTTGTAACGGTCCGTCTTTCAACGCAATTAGCTTATTTACATTTACATTTACTATTTACATGTCCAAAACCTCTGAGTCAATTTGTTTTTAATTTAAACATTACAGGTGTAATTTACAGCTGTTTTAGTTACTTCCACAATTTTGTTCCATTTTTGATGGTATAACTCCAAAGTAATGCTCTATCAAAATTGATTTGCCATCCTCCCTAAAAGTCCTTTATAGCAACCGGATGGAAAACGTGTAATATGCATCACATTACCTTTAATACTTTTATTGGTCAGTTTGAATAAAATTTGGTACGAACATTTCATTTCACGTGTTCTACCAGTGATGAGTTGTTGGTGACCTACATATTAATCCTTTGGATCACATAACAACCAGGTAGAAAACGTCTTTTTAACTGAAATTACTGTTTGACTGGTATTTAATTTGCCTTTTTACTATCTCCCTGCCAACAGTCTCATTGATTTTTATAGCGCCGTTAAGCCCTAGAGAACATCTTGTGTCTCATATTTTGAATGTAAAGTCATGTGCAAAAACACTTGCAAAATCCACAAGCAATTTACTAAAGAGGAATACATCAGCAGTGCCATAAATAGAAAATCAAATGTTTTCTCATTACATGTTCATATTTACAATTCTAATGACAATGTTGGTGAATATTTACACGCATAATGCATGGTTATTTACTTCACTACCATGTGCATTTAGATATGTTGTATATTTGAGCCAACTCAAGATCACTTTAATGGAAATGGAGTACAGGTTTATAGATTTTGTATTGCAGTATCTAGGTGAATAAGTGGAAAGCACTGGCCTTTAGTATAAATAAAAACTATAATACTGTATCTGCCATTGTAATACTGTATCGTAAATGCATGTAATAAAAGCATGTTACACTTGTTTTACTAAAGCAAATATTGTTTAGTATTTCTGAGTAGTAAAACGTTCATAGATGTGTAAAAGTGCAGAAATGGGATTTATCAATATATCTTAAATGAAGAACAAGATCAAATCATTATGTTAAAAAGCCGAAAATTTGGAGAAATACTTATAATAAGCTTATAAATCTAATCATTCCGATTTTTTATATTATTAATAATAAAATATAAAGTTCAAATATATGTATCGCGTCCTCTGCACAAAATTTGCCCACTACCAATTTAGAAGCATTTGTGAGGTGAAAAATAAATTAGTGCCTACTGTTGATGATGCATTTTATTATCTGAGCTGTTTTGTTATTTTTCCAACAATGCAAAATAAGCTGACTTATATAACTTTAAATGCATTGCAGTTGAATCAAATAACAATTTTAAGCATCTAATATACGTGCATTTTAGTCCAAGATTATGTCAAAGTCATATCAAAACGATAACAGTCACTTGACTTAAAAAAACATGCGCATTTTAAGTATTACATAACTCCTTTATGACGCAATTCAACGAATGAACGTTGACATAAGTTTAATAAGACTTGTGATTTAAACATGCAGCCAGAAACAAGTGTTTCTAAATTAAACGCTTTCCATGTACGTCTTTAAGTTTTATTTGAATTTCTTTTCGTAATCTAGGTCAAACAACTGCTTCTACTGAAAAGGCAACATCGCTTGTTACAGTACCAACCAGGAACGCAAATTCAACACCAAAACAAACAACAATAAAGCCAACAACACCAAAACCATCAACGCCAACAACAAAACAGCTAACTACGACAAATCGAGGAATTCCACCCTACGAGACGATTCCAACTCTGACACCTGGTATAAATAACGGAGGAAATGCCTACCTTAGCTGCAATTTTAACAATGCCACAGTTGTGGGCCTTGAGCTGCTTGTTTCCCTTTGGATAGACAACAAGGAGGTTGTAACTCAGGTTGTTCCAGGAGCAAATAATCATGCCATCTTCTATATAGCCCAAATCAATGAATTATTTTATAATAAGCAGGTAAAGAAGCTTTTCTTCATTTATAATAATTTTGTCTGACTTGTTTAAATTCAGAGAGTATCGCTTTATAATTTTATTTATTATGTATACAATATTATTTAATATGACATTAGAAAATCAATTAATTTGGCACCTTAAAATTAATAATGTACTTTCTGGATATAAAGCATGTACACTCATTTTTTTAATTAGTAAAGAGAAAATTAATTTTAGTTAAATATGATCTTGTAAAGAGTAATATTTTCATCTCTTGCAATATGCTATATGTTACAAGCTATTCACCTTTTTACTCTCAGTGCCACGATTTGTCATATATGAACGACGCAAATGGTTGTATTTTCTTTAACAGATAAAATGTTCTGTGGAAGCAAGATATGTGGGTAGCAGCATAAATACCATACGGTTCTACAGTAGTAGCTTCATTCCAACCATAAAGGTAATGCATCATTTTGTATTGCAAATGCCTCAATATTAGGCTTACGTATGAGTGTTCATACGAATAATAACAAAAGAATATTGTGCAATGAATTTCAAAATTTTCATCTCCATAGTTCATGACAAATGATCGATGAGGTTCTAATGTGATTTTGCCAGATGTAATGACACATTGCTTTTTAAATATGGTCATGATGCAGCATCATATATATATAGTCAATCCTGTACTTTCTCCTTCTTCTTCTTCTTCTTCTTCTAATAATAATAATAATAATAATAATAATAATAATAATAATAATAATAATAATAATAATAATAATAATAATAATAATAATAATAATTATTATTATTATTATTATTATTATTATTATTATTATTATTATTATTATTATTATTTACTTTATTTTTATTTGTTTTAAAACGGGAGGTAGACAGGTTAAAAATTTCATCGTCCGTTAGAGAAATAGGGACAAAAATCATGACTCAGAGGAAATTTTGAAAATATAACATACATGTTATATATTATTATATATGTTATAGATTATTATATATGCCATACATGTAACAATTGAAAATTATCGAATGTGTAATGCGATGAATCTCCTGCTATCCTTAAGATTATATATACGAAACATTCTTACGTAATAGAACATACGTTATTGCGGTTTGCATCATTATTCTCATTTTTCATCTGGCGCTTCAAATTAATTTTCAGAGGCAAACAATATTCACATTTTTTTTTAAAGGAAAATGCTATCGAAAGCTAACGTCTAATTCAGAGTTGAATTGGTAAAATGACATAAATGTGATATTTCACATGCAGTTTTATTTGTTAAATTTTATTTGCAGATTGTCTCAGGGAGCACCCTGGTTGTGGTGGAGGGATATTGGCTGGAGTATGTCATGGTTTTGTCAACGGCTCCCCCGCAATTCTTCTGCTGCAAGGAATGCAAAGCCGAGTGCATCGTTCACATCATAGGGCATTTCACTGGAAACTTTAACCGCCAGTGTAATAAGAAGCCAATTGCTGATGCCGTCATACAGAGCAGTTCAAACACACCGAGATGTGGTTCCGCCATGACAACTGTGTCCTGGAACCAGCCAATCAAACTGCCAATCAAGGCTACAATTGACAACACGCTCGATCGTGATCAGAGACGTGAGATTTTAGTGGAGGCATATGTGTACAATCAGCCCCAGTCTGCCTCCATCACTGTCACTCCGCACGTCTTTTCCGTTGGAACTGTCACAGTAAGTACAAAGTTCTCAATTATGGTCATCAGGTCAGAACGTTTTACTTCAAAATATGATTTGACAGGCACAAAGTATGGCTTGTATCAAGTAAAAGTCATCTTAGCATATTTTCTGTATGATGAAAGTGATTCTCAATGTTGGCATGTGCAGAGATTTATTACAGCCCGTGAGGTTTATTACACATCGTGAGGTTTATTACAGCTCGCGATATCCATAGTTGCTGGCTTTCCAGATACATGTATTCTTATTGGCATTAATTATCATCAACATAGACTGCACTGTTGACGGTGCCTTTAGTAATTTGTTATTTTGTTGTTGTTGTTGTTTAGGGGTTTAATGCCATTTCTCAGAGGAAGATGGGATATAAAATGGCAGCTAATATAAATGGTGGAAGAATAAATCCCAGCAAGAACCACTGCCCCATGGAAAGCTGCTGACAAACTTTCTCAAATAACAACATTGACAGCCAGAGACTGAAACCAACAGGAGGAATGGCAATGATTGGTAAAAGTGAGCACTTTGGACCACTAGGGCTCATGCAATCATTTGTCCTGGTAAAACATGTAAGATATATTTCAAGTTTGATTTTGGTTGACAGTGTTGATGTTACTGCTGATGATGATGATTAAATGAAGAAATGAAAACAATGGATTGCAGCGCCAGTGACAATTGGAGATAGGCTTACACATCTAATGGTTTTTATGGTAGATTTACTATTTACTGGCCAAGCACTATTGCAGTCAGTAAAATATATGTATGACAATAAAATGACCAGTAACGTTCTATAATCCTGAAGTATAAAATTATCCACATTATTACACATTGATTAAAATTAAAATTAAAATTTTATCAGAAACTGCTAAAAATGTTTCATATAACTTAACAGTAAATAACTTTACATCAATGTCTTTGTTAGTATGTTATGGATTTTATTGTTGCAAATGTTAATTTTGTACTAGTCAGAAAGATAATTACATTTGTTTTCATTGTGTTAATGTTTTATACAATCCTAATTATGTTCTGTACTTTTAACCATTATTATTGTCATTATCCTTGTAGAACTGGTATTATAGCTTGTAGGAATAGCAATAACTTTAAGGTAAAACAGCATTTGTAACAGTGATAGCCATTGTTGCAAAATTGGTGGTTATGAGTTATCATTGGTAACGATGATAGCAAATATAAATTTAAAACAGCATGGTAATGGTAACAGCAGATGTGGTGCTGCAGTTTGTAATGATGATTGCTGGAAGCTGTGGCAAATTCAGCATATTTAAAAATTACAAATAGACAAAAATTACTTGTGAATACTTTTTTCAACAATATTAGTCTTTATTTTGTAAATTATGGTTGCTAAGAAAGTTAGACAATTATATATTTCTTTTTATCCAGCCAACATACAACCATTATTGTATAGTAACAACTTGCATGTGCTAGAAAAATGTGAAAATAGGACTTAATGCTGCCCAATGCCCAATCCCCATGAAAAAATTGTCATAAAATATTGTCAGCACTGAACACTAGGCAGAATAATAGAGATCAGTAGGTAGATCTTGGTAGCTATAGAAATTATTATGAATGCATGCTTATTTTTTTATATTATTTATATGACTTGAAAAATAGTTTACTTTATATACAGATAAACAGGATATAGATAGAAGGATTCATCTGCTTTCAGGTAACATCAAAAGACAATGATCACAGACCATCCACCTGCTCCTCACTGAATGATCCTCATATGACGACATTTGATGCTCTGTAAGTCTTTGCTTTTCAAAATATAGTTTTATGCAGTATTAAAATGTTTCATTGACATGCAATTAGGGTACATTTCATTGACAAGTAAAGTATAGATACATTTCATTGGCACCTAAGTAAGGTACATTTCACTGACCAAAGTAAGGTACATTTCATTGACAACTAAGTATAGGTACATTTCATTAACAATTAGGTGTAGGTATGTACCATTGACAACAAGTATAGGTAAATTTCATTGACGTTTGACAAGTTCAGGCATGTTTCATCAGAACACATAAGGACACTTTTGATTGGCAGCTAAGAACTGGTATATTTCATACATACAAAATGTACACTGAGGAGGAATAGTATGAAATTGTCTGACTTTTAATACCAATATTGATTGGTAGAAGAATACAATTAACACTGACTTGAAACATAGATCACACAAAATGAAAACATTGCCATACAGTTATTAATATTGATTTGAAAATAACTTATTAAATAACAAATTAAAATATTGACACTGTTTTCAAACACTTACAACAACATAAGTGATTATGTAGCAAAACATTTTAAATTAACACAAATTTTTTTAAAAAATTCTACTGGCTCATAAGTCAAATGATAAAAATTGTTTAATGAGAGCATATAGTGCCAGTCATTATCATAGTCAAAAGTTCTTAGGATTTATTGTTCTGTGATAAAACCCTACTACATTTAGATTTTAGTGCAATGTGCCATAATGATCACCTCTTTCACTGTAACAAGAGAATCAGGTTGGGTTTTAGATTTATAACAACACTTTTGATGGTGATACAAATACAATGTTTATTTATGAATGACTTGAATGAGAAAATTTTGATTAATATGTGCCTATATAAAATCCAGATAGACAAATTAACACAATCAACATGAACCTAGTAATGCAATATAAATGTGAATACAAATAAATGACCTTACACAATACAAAAACAAAAGTGAATAATTCACAAGAATTTCACACAAAGAAAAGAATGATGTGTTTTGCTCAAAATAGTAAAAACAATTATATACTTTACTCATATGTATTCACTCAAATAGTGAAAAATGGGATACTTTACTCAAGTAGTAAAAAGGCAAAAACAAACGGAACAGATATCATACACAATATCTTTACAGTCCCAGTAGTCTGGGTGTAACAAACCCCAAAATTAGCTCAAGGCTGAAAGATTACATGCATGGAGTAACACAGAACACTCCATCACTAACAAACTTGGCTACCAGTCACACTCATCAATCAAGCAGTCAGTATTTTAGGTAGTCACTGACCACCCTTCAATTCCTTGGTCAATCAAATAATCAGTGCCTACCAATTCAGCCAGCAACACCCAATCACCTTCTACTTGACCAGCAACACTGTTCACTCAGCTCTATGGCAGCTATGGTTCAGCTTACACAGCTATGGTCATCTTCTATTGTTAGCTCTACAGCTGGTACCCTAACGACTCTGATCAGCTGAAAATACATCTAACACCATGCACTGTGTATAACATGTAATGACATTATATAGGTAAGATATACAAATGACATTATCTGCACAACATTACAAAGCAATAAACAGGTTCAGAAGTGAACAGATAAGAATCCTAAGGTACTAAATGTTTCTTAAAATGCAACTCTATATGGTTAATATAAATATCTTGTTAGGTCACAAACAAGAATAGAAAGTATTTGCATTATACTACAAAAGCCAAATCTATGTGGAAAATATACAAAAATACAATAGTTATAATCTATACAGAAGAAATTAATAAATAACTCACATGCCTCTACAGCTGAAGGTGTTCAAGTCCTTAAGTAGACTGCTCACTGACAACATGTTCCATAATGTAAAGATTTAGTCTTATGGTGCAACATTTATACATAGACATTGCAACATTACATTGTATGTGCACTTGATGTATTCATTTTTTTTTTCGTCAAAATCACTTTGCATGTGCGGCATAGGATAAAGCAAACTCGCTGTTTTTAAATGTTGTACCATATACATAAATCACCTTCTACCTTATACATATATCACCCCCTGTTTCATTGTATACAAAAAAGGAATCCTGAATATATGTATTTAATAAAGAAAGGGATTTATACAATTCCTTGACAGTCACCTTGTATCCATTAAGTATCTGATGTTACAGAAAGTAATTTTTCAATATCTTTCTATATATATTTTAAAATATATTATGCAGGCAAACTATTCAAATCTCAAATTTCAGCTGGTAAAGAGATGTTTTTGCTAAAATTATTCTATGAGGCAGATTGTTTGGCAAATATTTCATCAGCTGCAATTTGAACATAACACTATTTTTCAATTCACTAAGCATAGGATCAGAGTTCCAACCAATATTTTTTTGTCTCACCAACATTTTCTATTTTTCAGGCGATATGACAACTTCAATGAGGGAGAATTTGTTCTTTATCGTCATTCAACACTGCCATTTGAGGTAAATACTCAATTAGATTTATTTTGGCAGTTCCGTAGAAAATATTTCTTTAAAAATGCTCAAGTCAACATTCCATGTTTAAATCTTTTGATTTTGATTGGTAACTATTGGTTTTCCTTAAAAGCTTTATTCCATGTGTTGTAGAGATCAATCCTTGTTATTCCACTTGTTAATCAAATCAATCCTGGTTAATCCACTTGCTAATCAGATCAATCCTGGTTAATCCACTTGCTAATCAGATCAATCCTGGTTAGTCCATTTTGCAAATCAGATCAAACCTGGTTAATCCACTTGATAATCAAATCAATCCTGGTTAATCCACTTGCTAATCAGATCAAACCTGGTTAATCCACATGCTATTCAAATTATTCCTGGTTAACCTACTTGTTATTAAGATCAATCTTGGTTATTCACTTGCAATTCAGACCAATCTTGGTTATTCACTTGTTATTCGGACTAATCATGTTCTGTTGCTATTTGGACCCATCTTGCTTTCTAACTTGCAATTTGGGCCAATCTTGGTTGCTTACTTGCTATTCAGGCCAGCCCTGGTATAAAAAGCTAATATTTATATTTTTATATAAATAAGTCAACATTTAAATATCATTATCAGAAGCTCTTTAATTTTGTATGGATCCATAACAGGAATAGCTTATAAATCCATGACTGTTTGGTTTGATACAATTTTTCTGCCCACTGTTAATGTTTGTAACCAGATTTCCATTTTTGAATCTCACTTCAAGATTAGTGACATAAAATGTTTTATGTTTTCTGATTAGCTAAAACTGTAACCATGTATTGGACTGAAAATAATAATCTTCAGCCATGTATTTCAAAATGTAACCACTTTAAGTTTTGTTTATGCAGCCATAAAATACTAACTTTGCAGCCTTGTTCTTGATAGTATATTGGCTTTCTACAACCATTATACAGTTGGCCATTTGCAGTAATGTTTGTGTTTCAAGAAATGACAATCTGTAACCATGTTGGTGTTAAATAATCTGCAATCTGCTTATAAAGAAAAATAACATATATTATCAAGTATATTGCAAAGTCATGACAGTGTTGTATATAATATTTACCTTGGTTAGAACAACAATTTAGATATGACAAAATAATTTTAGTGGATAATTGGGATCCATTTGATATAGAGATTACTGTAGTTGGAAAAGTATGATCTTCAACACTTGTGGTAGTTTATATTATGCACTCTTAAAATATACTCTGGAAAATTGACTCTTTGCAGCTATTTAGATATTTAATGATGTCTGAGTCGGCAACCATGTCAAAGTTTGAACATTTGGTTGATACAGTTAAATTTATTTGTAAAATAATTTGCACTCAACAACCATGATCTTGTCTGTACTTTGGAACATAGTCATGTACTTGTCTGTACTTTGGAACATAGCCATGTACTTGTCTGTACTTTGTAACATAGCCATGTATTTGTCTGAACTTTAGAACATAGCCATGTACTTGTCTGTACTTTGGAACATAGCCATGTACTTGTCTGTTCTTTGGAACATAGCCATGTACTTGTCTGAACATTGGTACTCTGTTTATTATATTATGCAAGTATGAAAATGTTTTGAAATTGATAATTTTCAGTATTAGTGTAAAAAAATTTCACTGAACAACCATGTTGTATGCGTCAGCAGGCTGTGAAACTGTACAAATGCTTCAAAATTTACTTTCTCTATAAAGAAGATCATTGAAGTTCTTCCTTCATTCACCATCTATTCTACATGTCAGAACTGAGCATGGATAATAGTCATTATGTCTTATAATATAATATGACCATCTATACTCTAGGTCAGAGTTGAGTACAGATGAAGCTGTCATTATGTGATGCAGTATAATGCAATATCTATACTGTAGGTCAGAGCTGAGTACAAGCAATGCAGCCCTCACTCTAGGGCAACCTGTAATTGTGCTGTGGCAATCAAGTCTGGGGATGATGTCATCACATTTAGGGGTTGTCACCAGACCCAAATGATGTCTGTTCAGATTTACAAAAACAATGAGCTGACCCCAGGAACCTATGTAAAACGCATGGGATGTGGACAAAAATATGAGGTAATAGTTTGAGTGGGCAAATATTTAAAAAAATACTCCTGTTATCATGTGTAATGTAGTGTTCTCAGAATCAATATATTTAGTTTTGAACACTGATTAAAACTAGATATTTTCAAAAATTCTATACTCAACCATTATAACACCGTCCATGATAGATATGGAATATGCCATCATTTAATGATGGATGTGATATATATAATTTCACTTTCACTTAATGAAATGGGATCATGCTTGCCTTAAAACAGGAGTTGTGTTATAATAAAATGCATTTAAGTGAGTTAGTGCTTTATTGATACAATCGCACATTGCATTATGGTATGGTAATTTGATGCACTTACTGTCACACTAAATATTATTCTGCCTACAAAGAAAAGGTGGGGAACCTTTTAATCAGTGAGTGAGGATTTGTCACTGTGATTAAAAGGTTATGCAGGAAGCTTGTTAATTTTTGTATGAAGTTACAAATTGCAAAATTTTTTATTATTAATATGACCGTATTTTATTTTTCTCAAATTTTAGCAATCCAAGTTTGCACTGAAATCAAATGAAAAGTTCTCACATGTGATTTACATAGCATTTATGTATCTGTCACAGTAACATCTGACTAATAAATTGGTATGATTTAGACCTTTTACAAAGTCTGAATAGTTTTTTCTCATTCTTTTATAATCAAATTATTGTGAATTTACTATTATTTGAAACCGCTCCGTTGGCCTAGTGGTTAGAGTGTCCGCCTCAGATGCGGGAGGTCATGGGTTTGATCCCCGGTTGAGTCATACCAAAGACTTAACAACAATGGTACTAACAGCTGCTTGACGCTCAGCATTAAGAGGTTAGTGGTAGCACTGGTCAGCCTGGTGTCAGGATAATGTGACTGGGTGAGATATCATACTACATGTCTGCGGAATGATGCCCCAGTGCTAAACATCACTATAAACTGCCATACTGCAGACATCATAGCAATATGACTAAAAAATTGTTAAAAGCTACGTTAAAAATCATAATTACCACACACCTATTATTTGATGGGATCTGTTTTTCTGGATTTTGTGGCTGATGCTAAAACATAAAAAGTTATACAATTAGCTAACTGTGGAAATTTGAAAATCTTTGCCATTCCACAAACTAAATATACCATTATGATCTCATTTTCTGCAAAAACCACAAAATTTGATAGATGCTATGAAAACAGACAAAATCAAAGTCCCTACAAATTAAGACATAAGAATTTAACAACAATTTAAACATCCTTGACTCTTTTGGATGCAAGTTAGATAACTTCAAAAAGTGAGTTCAAGTCTTTAAAAGAGACTCCATTCAATAAATCACTTTAACTCTCTGAAAGAAACTCAATTCAATTAATCATGTCAGCTCTAAGAAAGAAACTCATTTCAATTAATCATGTCAACTCTAAGAAAGAAACTCAGTTCAGTTAATCATGTTAACTCTAAGAAAGAAACTCAGTTCAATTAATCATGTCAACTCTATGACAGGGACTCGGATGTAATCTGAGTGATAACACCCAACTTAGTAAGTGTTTCTTGGATGAATATTGGACTAGATGTATGAAGAATATATCCTTAAAAAAATTATATGTTTTGAAAATAACACTCTGTGTTTCAACCATCAATAAAATCACTGTTATCCCTGTAACTTTTAAATGTAGAATCCGAATGATTCATTTGGGTTAATTGCTCATGTAAGTGCTTTTGTTGCTATTAGTGATAATATTTCATCCATATTCCTTACAACTCATACTTTTTCAGAATGTATCACTGCCACGAGTCTGTTTTGACCCCAGAGAATATAAACCATAATGCATCACTGGGAATCTAAGCCACAGTAAATCACTTCTGCATCTTAGTCCACATGCACTTTGGCTGGATCTTTTTTATGTCTCTCATCACCAATTGAAATCCAATCAAAAGCAAGGAAAAATAACCAGACTATATATGGCACCTCAGATGAGCTATATTGTGATATCAGTGAAAAATTCCTGACTTTTTCCTCCAGCACATTTGGCAGACTCATTCCATTCTGTACTTGGGTCATTGTAGAATAAGGACTTCAGCACATGTAAACAAAACTGAGTATGATGCATTTATTAAAGTGTAGTTTTATCCAGGATATTTTTGTATCCCCAAATGTACAGCATTTTGTCAGTGATAATACCCTCCTGAAGGGATGTAACCCACTTTGGGGAATATGATATCCGATGTCTTTAAAAGCATCCAGCGGGAAGGCCCTAGGCCTTCCCATTGATGAATATAAGATAAGAATTCTTTATTTCAAGCTGCATAGTCCATACATCTAAATTAAAATAAGGATATAAAGTAAAACATTGTAAACATAAAAGAACATATATATCATATGTACAAGTATACAGATACATCTACAACAGTTAATTGTAGTGTAAAAAAATGCATACAATTTTAAGTTAATTTTTGGGTTTTTTTGTATTGAATTTGATAACTGATCCCATTGTCCAAAAACATACTGAGCACATAAAAAATTGAGATCAGACTCAAAATTGGAAAATTGTAGTTTTCTATTCTTGCATTTTATGATGTTGACTCTCATACACATAATTTAGATAATAAATATTATTTACGGTGGGGGATAAATTTACAATCATACAAATTAGGGCCAGTTTCATGCAAAGAAGGAAAAGGATTATTTAATAACTTTAATTATGATAAAGGTAGGTGTATAATATCTTGAAATTGTCTCCTACTGTCTAATTACATTTTTATATTTGTCACAATATGCCAGGTATTAATTCTAATTCTTACAGACTGAATCTTGATCCACTTTGCATGCTCTGTAAATATCATGAATACACGGTCTGGTTTTGAACACAAAGAGTTTAATCTTTAAATCTTTTATAACTCAATTTGCAGCCTTAGTTTTAAGTGATGAATGCATTAAAAAAAATGGATGTAGAAAACATCTAATATAAATGAGTGTTTTAAGCATCTTGAATAAATGGATGTAGAAAACATCTAATATAAATGGGTGTTTTAAGCATCTGGAATGAATGGATGTAGAAAATATCCAATATTAATGGGTATATTAAGCATCTGGAAAAAATGGGTGTAGAAAACATAATATAAATGTGTATAGAGAGCATCCAATATAAATGGGTGTAGAGAGCATACATTATAAATGTGTATAGAGAGCATCCAATATAAATGGGTGTAGAGAGCATACAATATAAATGTGTATAGAGAGCATCCAATATAAATGGGTGTAGACAAGATCCAATATAAATGTTCATAAAACAAATCCAATATAAATGGGTGTAGAAAGAACCTAATATAAATTGGTGTAGAAAGCATTCAATATAAACAGGTGTTGAAAGTGTCCAGTATAAATGGTTTAGAAAACATCCAACATAAATGGGTGTAGAAAACATCCAATATAAATGGGTATAGAAAACATCTGATATAAATGGTTACAGTCTCAGAGCATATAATATAAATGAGTGAAGAGATCATCCAATGTAAATGTGTGTAGAAAACATCAAATATAAATGGGGGAAGAATGCATTCAATATAAATGGGTGTAGACAACATCAAATATAAATGGATGTAGAAAGCATCAAATATAAATGGGCGTAAAAAGCATTCTATATAAATGGATGTAGAGAAAAACTAATATAAATGTGTGCTCAAAGCATCTATTATAAATGGGAGTACAATGCATCCAATATAAATGTATAGAAAGCATCCAATATAAATGGGTAAACAATGCATCCAATATAAATGTGTAGAAAGCATCCAATATAAACAGATGTAGAAAGCATCTAATATAAATGGGTGTAGAAAAAAGTATCCAAAAAAAATGGGTGTAGAATAATCCAACAATAAATGGGTGTAGATATAATCCAATATAAATGTGTAGAAAGCAGCCACTATTACCCGATAAACTATGCAATTTTAAAATCTAGACTTACAGATCAAGCAAGCCTAAAAAGTCTGTATGGTAGTAACAAGTAATAAACTTTCAGGTTGGCCTGCCAACTGGAACAGTGATAAGTATCCAGAATAGTTACCAGTCTTTTATCAACATCTGGATCATGGGTTCTGCAACAGACTGGAGAAATTCAACAGGTAAGCAGTGTGGCTTAGTCATAAAACCTTAATCACAGAATTGAGGAGAAATATTTTGATAGAAGTATATTAGGTCTCAGCATTATTATCTTTGATTGGCAAAAAAAGTCTGATCTATGCAAGATAGCATTGAGCAAGCTCATTCTGACCTTTAGAGCCCTTAAACAAGTATCAGGTGTCCATGATGACAATTACTGTATGCCTATTGATATGAGTGGTATCAGGTGTCCATGATGACAATCACTGTCTGCCTATTGATATGAGTGGTATCAGGTGTCCATGATGACAATCACTGTCTGCCTATTGATATGAGTGGTATCAGGTGTCCATGATGACAATTACTGTATGCCTATTGATATGAGTGGTATCAGGTGTCCATGATGACAACTACTGTATGCCTATTGATATGAGTGGTATCAGGTGTCCATGATGACAATTACTGTATGCCTATTGATATGAGTGGTATCAGGTGTCCATGATGACAATTACTGTATGCCTATTGATATGAGTGGTATCAGGTGTCCATGATGACAATTACTGTATGCCTATTAATATGAGTGGTATCAGGTGTCCATGATGACAATTACTGTATGCCTATTGATATGAGTGGTATCAGGTGTCCATGATGACAATTACTGTATGCCTATTGATATGAGTGGTATCAGGTGTCCATGATGACAATTACTGTATGCCTATTGATATGAGTGGTATCAGGTGTCCATGATGACAATTACTGTATACCTATTAATATGAGTGGTATCAGGTGTCCATGATGACAATTACTGTATACCTATTGATATGAGTGGTATCAGGTGTCCATGATGACAATTACTGTATACCTATTGATGTGAGTTGTATCAGGTCTCCATGATGACAATCACTGTATGCCTATTGATATGAGTGGTATCAGGTGTCCATGATGACAATTACTGTATGCCTATTGATATGAGTGGTATCAGGTGTCCATGATGACAATCACTTTCTGCCTATTGATATGAGTGGTATCAGGTGTCCATGATGACAATCACTGTCTGCCTATTGATATGAGTGGTATCAGGTGTCCATGACATTTACTGTATGCCTATTGATATGAGTGGTATCAGGTGTCCATGACATTTACTGTATGCCTATTGATATGAGTGGTATCAGGTGTCCATAATGACAATTACTGTATGCCTATTGATATGAGTGGTATCAGGTGTCCATGATGACAATCACTGTCTGCCTATTGATATGAGTGGTATCAGGTGTCCATGATGACAATTACTGTCTGCCTATTGATATGAGTGGTATCAGGTGTCCATGATGACAATCACTGTCTGCCTATTGATATGAGTGGTATCAGGTGTCCATGACATTTACTGTATGCCTATTGATATGAGTGGTATCAGGTGTCCATGATGACAATTACTGTATGCCTGTTGATATGAGTGGTATCAGGTGTCCATGATGACATTTACTGTCTGCCTATTGATATGAGAGGTATCAGGTGTCCATGACATTTACTGTATGCCTATTGATATGAGTGGTATCAGGTGTCCAGGACATTTACTGTATGCCTATTGATATGAGTGGTATCAGGTGTCCATGATGACAATTACTGTATGCCTGTTGATATGAGTGGTATCAGGTGTCCATGATGACAATCACTGTCTGCCTGTTGATGTGAGTGGTATCAGGTGTCCATGATGACAATCACTGTCTGCCTGTTGATATGAGTGGTATCAGGTGTCCATGACATTTGCTGTACGCCTATTGATATGAGTAGTATCAGGTATCCATGATGACAATTACTGTATGCCTATTGATATGAGTGGTATCAGGTGTCCATGATGACAATCACTGTCTGCCTGTTGATATGAGTGGTATCAGGTGTCCATGATGACAATCACTGTCTGCCTGTTGATATGAGTGGTATCAGGTGTCCATGATATTTACTGTATGCCTATTGATATGAGTGGTATCAGGTGTCCATGATGACAATTACTGTATGCCTATTGATATGAGTGGTATCAGGTGTCCATGATGACAATCACTGTCTGCCTGTTGATGTGAGTGGTATCAGGTGTCCATGATGACAATTACTGTCTGCCTGTTGATATGAGTGGTATCAGGTGTCCATGATGACAATTACTGTCTGCCTGTTGATATGAGTGGTATCAGGTGTCCATGATGACAATTACTGTCTGCCTGTTGATATGAGTGGTATCAGGTGTCCATGACATTTACTGTATGCCTATTGATATGAGTGGTATCAGGTGTCCATGATGACAATTACTGTATGCCTATTGATATGAGTGGTATCAGGTGTCCATGATGACAATCACTGTCTGCCTGTTGATGTGAGTGGTATCAGGTGTCCATGATGACAATCACTGTCTGCCTAATGATATGAGTGGTATCAGGTGTCCATGATGACAATTACTGTCTGCCTATTGATATGAGTGGTATCAGGTGTCCATGATGACAATCACTGTCTGCCTATTGATATGAGTGGTATCAGGTGTCCATGACATTTACTGTATGCCTATTGATATGAGTGGTATCAGGTGTCCATGACATTTACTGTATGCCTATTGATATGAGTGGTATCAGGTGTCCATAATGACAATTACTGTATGCCTATTGATATGAGTGGTATCAGGTGTCCATGATGACAATCACTGTCTGCCTGTTGATATGAGTGGTATCAGGTGTCCATGATGACAATTACTGTCTGCCTGTTGATATGAGTGGTATCAGGTGTCCATGATGACAATCACTGTCTGCCTGTTGATATGAGTGGTATCAGGTGTCCATGACATTTACTGTATGCCTATTGATATGAGTAGTATCAGGTGTCCATGATGACAATTACTGTATGCCTATTGATATGAGTGGTATCAGGTGTCCATGATGACAATCACTGTCTGCCTGTTGATATGAGTGGTATCAGGTGTCCATGACATTTACTGTATGCCTATTGATATCAGTGGTATCAGGTGTCCATGATGACAATTACTGTCTGCCTATTGATATGAGTGGTATCAGGTGTCCATGACATTTACTGTATGCCTATTGATATGAGTGGTATCAGGTGTCCATGACATTTACTGTATGCCTATTGATATGAGTTGTATCAGGTGTACATGATGACAATTACTGTATGCCTGTTGATATGAGTGGTATCAGGTGTCCATGATGACATTTACTGTCTGCCTATTGATATGAGTGGTATCAGGTGTCCATGATGACAATCACTGTCTGCCTGTTGATATGAGTGGTATCAGGTGTCCATGACATTTACTGTATGCCTATTGATATGAGTGGTATCAGGTGTCCATGATGACAATTACTGTATGCCTATTGATATGAGTGGTATCAGGTGTCCATGATGACAATCACTGTCTGCCTGTTGATATGAGTGGTATCAGGTGTCCATGATGACAATCACTGTCTGCCTGTTGATATGAGTGGTATCAGGTGTCCATGACATGTACTGTATGCCTGTTGATATGAGTGGTATCAGGTGTCCATGACATTTACTGTATGCCTATTGATATGAGTGGTATCAGGTGTCCATGATGACAATTACTGTATGCCTATTGATATGAGTGGTATCAGGTGTCCATGATGACACTGTCTGCCTATTGATATGAGTGGTATCAGGTGTCCATGATGACAATTACTGTCTGCCTGTTGATATGAGTGGTATTAGGTGTCCATGACAATTACTGTCTGCCTGTTGATATGAGTGGTATCAGGTGTCAATGACATTTAATGCATGCCTATTGATATGAGTGGTATCAGGTGTCCATGATGACAATTACTGTATGCCTATTGATATGAGTGGTATCAGGTGTCCATGATGACAATCACTATCTGCCTGTTGATATGAGTGGTATCAGGTGTCCATGATGAGAATCACTGTCTGCCTATTGATATGAGTGGTATCAGGTGTCCATGATGATAATTACTGTCTGCCTTTTGATATGAGTGGTATCAGGTGTCCATGATGACAATCACTGTCTGCCTATTGATATGAGTGGTATCAGGTGTCCATGACATTTACTGTATGTCTATTGATATGAGTGGTATCAGGTGTCCATGACATTTACTGTATGCCTATTGATATGAGTGGTATCAGGTGTCCATGATGACAATTACTGTATGCCTATTGATATGAGTGGTATCAGGTGTCCATGATGACAATCACTGTCTGCCTATTGATATGAGTGGTATCAGGTGTCCATGATGACAATTACTGTCTGCCTGTTGATATGAGTGGTATCAGGTGTCCATGATGACAATTACTGTCTGCCTGTTGATATGAGTGGTATCAGGTGTCCATGACATTTACTGTATGCCTATTGATATGAGTGGTATCAGGTGTCCATGATGACAATTACTGTATGCCTATTGATATGAGTGGTATCAGGTGTCCATGATGACAATCACTGTCTGCCTATTGATATGAGTGGTATCAGGTGTCCATGACATTTACTGTATGCCTATTGATATGAGTGGTATCAGGTGTCCATGACATTTACTGTATGCCTATTGATATGAGTGGTATCAGGTGTCCATAATGACAATTACTGTATGCCTATTGATATGAGTGGTATCAGGTGTCCATGATGACAATCACTGTCTGCCTGTTGATATGAGTGGTATCAGGTGTCCATGATGACAATTACTGTCTGCCTGTTGATATGAGTGGTATCAGGTGTCCATGATGACAATCACTGTCTGCCTGTTGATATGAGTGGTATCAGGTGTCCATGACATTTACTGTATGCCTATTGATATGAGTAGTATCAGGTGTCCATGATGACAATTACTGTATGCCTTTTGATATGAGTGGTATCAGGTGTCCATGATGACAATCACTGTCTGCCTGTTGATATGAGTGGTATCAGGTGTCCATGACATTTACTGTATGCCTATTGATATCAGTGGTATCAGGTGTCCATGATGACAATTACTGTCTGCCTATTGATATGAGTGGTATCAGGTGTCCATGACATTTACTGTATGCCTATTGATATGAGTGGTATCAGGTGTCCATGACATTTACTGTATGCCTATTGATATGAGTGGTATCAGGTGTCCATGATGACAATTACTGTATGCCTGTTGATATGAGTGGTATCAGGTGTCCATGTTGACATTTACTGTCTGCCTATTGATATGAGTGGTATCAGGTGTCCATGATGACAATCACTGTCTGCCTGTTGATATGAGTGGTATCAGGTGTCCATGACATTTACTGTATGCCTATTGATATGAGTGGTATCAGGTGTCCATGATGACAATTACTGTATGCCTATTGATATGAGTGGTATCAGGTGTCCATGATGACAATCACTGTCTGCCTGTTGATATGAGTGGTATCAGGTGTCCATGATGACAATCACTGTCTGCCTGTTGATATGAGTGGTATCAGGTGTCCATGACATGTACTGTATGCCTGTTGATATGAGTGGTATCAGGTGTCCATGACATTTACTGTATGCCTATTGATATGAGTGGTATCAGGTGTCCATGATGACAATTACTGTATGCCTATTGATATGAGTGGTATCAGGTGTCCATGATGACACTGTCTGCCTATTGATATGAGTGGTATCAGGTGTCCACGATGACAATTACTGTCTGCCTGTTGATATGAGTGGTATTAGGTGTCCATGATGACAATTACTGTCTGCCTGTTGATATGAGTGGTATCAGGTGTCCATGACATTTACTGCATGCCTATTGATATGAGTGGTATCAGGTGTCCATGATGACAATTACTGTATGCCTATTGATATGAGTGGTATCAGGTGTCCATGATGACAATCACTATCTGCCTGTTGATATGAGTGGTATCAGGTGTCCATGATGACAATCACTGTCTGCCTATTGATATGAGTGGTATCAGGTGTCCATGATGATAATTACTGTCTGCCTTTTGATATGAGTGGTATCAGGTGTCCATGATGACAATCACTGTCTGCCTATTGATATGAGTGGTATCAGGTGTCCATGACATTTACTGTATGCCTATTGATATGAGTGGTATCAGGTGTCCATGACATTTACTGTATGCCTATTGATATGAGTGGTATCAGGTGTCCATGATGACAATTACTGTATGCCTATTGATATGAGTGGTATCAGGTGTCCATGATGACAATCACTGTCTGCCTATTGATATGAGTGGTATCAGGTGTCCATGATGACAATTACTGTCTGCCTGTTGATATGAGTGGTATCAGGTGTCCATGATGACAATTACTGTCTGCCTGTTGATATGAGTTGTATCAGGTGTCCATGACATTTACTGTATGCCTATTGATATGAGTGGTATCAGGTGTCCATGATGACAATCACTGTCTGCCTATTGATATGAGTGGTATCAGGTGTCCATGACATTTACTGTATGCCTATTGATATGAGTGGTATCAGGTGTCCATGATGACATTTACTGTATGCCTATTGATATGAGTGGTATCAGGTGTCCATAATGACAATTACTGTATGCCTATTGATATGAGAGGTATCAGGTGTCCATGATGACAATCACTGTCTGCCTGTTGATATGAGTAGTATCAGGTGTCCATGATGACAATTACTGTCTGCCTGTTGATATGAGTGGTATCAGGTGTCCATGATGACAATCACTGTCTGCCTTTTGATATGAGTGGTATCAGGTGTCCATGACATTTACTGTATGCCTATTGATATGAGTAGTATCAGGTGTCCATGATGACAATTACTGTATGCCTATTGATATGAGTGGTATCAGGTGTCCATGATGACAATCTCTGTCTGCCTGTTGATATGAGTGGTATCAGGTGTCCATGACATTTACTGTATGCCTATTGATATCAGTGGTATCAGGTGTCCATGATGACAATTACTGTATGCCTATTGATATGAGTGGTATCAGGTGTCCATGATGACAATAACTGTCTGCCTATTGATATGAGTGGTATCAGGTGCCCATGACATTTACTGTATGCCTATTGATATGAGTGGTATCAGGTGTCCATGACATTTACTGTATGCCTATTGATATGAGTGGTATCAGGTGTCCATGATGACAATTACTGTATGCCTATTGATATGTGTGGTATCAGGTGCCCATGATGACAATCACTGTCTACCTATTGATATGAGTGGTATCAGGTGTCCATGACATTTACTGTATGCCTATTGATATGAGTGGTATAAGGTGTCCATGACATTTACTGTATGCCTATTGATATGAGTGGTATCAGGTGTCCATGATGACAATCACTGTATGCCTATTGATATGAGTGGTATCAGGTGTCCATGATGACAATTACTGTATGCCTATTGATATGAGTGGTATCAGGTGTCCATGATGACAATCACTGTCTGCCTATTGATATGAGTGGTATCAGGTGTCCATGATGACAATTACTGTATACCTATTGATATGAGTGGTATCATGTGTCCATGACATTTACTGTATGCCTATTGATATGAGTCTTATTAGGTGTCCATGATGACAATTACTGTATACCTATTGATATGAGTGGTATCAGGTGTCCATGATGACAATTACTGTATGCCTATTGATGTGAATGGTATCAGGTGTCCATGATGACAATTACTGTATGCCTATTGATATGAGTGGTATCAGGTGTCCATGATGACAATCACTGTCTGCCTATTGATATGAGTGGTATCAGGTGTCCATGACATTTACTTTATGTCTATTGATATGAGTGGTATCAGGTGTCCATGATGACAATCACTGTATGCCTATTGATATGAGTGGTAGTTATGGAAAAATTTATGCATGCAGAAAAATTCAAGCGGTGATCCAGAAATACATTTAATGGTGGAGAGTAGATGGGTGGGAGGTAACAAGGAAGTTTGTGGGATGCAATCCCCAGTGTGGGGTCCAGGAAGCTATTGCATTTTAAACATTTCCATCTAATTGTAAAGAAAACATACTCTATCAGTTGTTTTGTGTTCAGTTTCAGAAGTGGGTGGGGCTTACTCCATCCCCCCTGCAATCAATCTACCCCTGAAATCTGCTAATTTATTCGTGCTTACTTTGTGAAAATCATCAGATTTAGATTTTTATTATCAGTCAGTTATGGCTGTATCTCAGGAATGGTTAGTGTAGTCATTGTAAGCTTTAATGTTAGTACTAATTGTACTATATTGTATAGACAGGTTAGTATAGTCATTATAAGCTTTAATGTTAATACTAATTGTGCTATATTGTATAGACAGGTTAGTATAGTCATTGTAAGTTTTAATGTTAGTACTAATTGTGTTATCTTGTATAGACAGGTTAGTATAGTAATTGTAAGCTTTAATGTTAATACTAATTGTACTATATTGTATAGACAGGTTAGTATAGTCATTGTAAGCTTTAATGTTAGTACTAATTGTACTATATTGTATAGACAGGTTAGTATAGTCATTGTAAGCTTTAATGTTAGTACTAATTGTACTATATTGTATAGACAGGTTAGTATAGTCATTGTAAGTTTTAATGTTAGTACTAATTGTGCTATCTTGTATAGACAGGTTAGTATAGTCATTGTAGGTTTTAATGTTAGTACTAATTGTACTATATTGTATAGACAGGTTAGTATAGTCATTGTAAGTTTTAATGTTAGTACTAATTGTGCTATCTTGTATAGACTGGTTAGTATAGTCATTGTAAGTTTTAATGTTAGTACTAATTGTGCTATCTTGTATAGACAGGTTAGTATAGTCATTGTAAGTTTTAATGTTAGTACTAATTGTGCTATCTTGTATTAGACTGGTTAGTATAGTCATTGTAAGTTTTAATGTTAGTACTAATTGTGCTATCTTGTATTAGACTGGTTAGTATAGTCATTGTAAGTTTTAATGTTAGTACTAATTGTGCTATCTTGTATAGACAGGTTAGTATAGTCATTGTAAGTTTTAATGTTAGTACTAATTGTGCTATCTTGTATTAGACTGGTTAGTATAGTCATTGTAAGTTTTAATGTTAGTACTAATTGTGCTATCTTGTATTAGACTGGTTAGTATAGTCATTGTAAGTTTTAATGTTAGTACTAATTGTGCTATCTTGTATAGACAGGTTAGTATAGTCATTGTAAGTTTTAATGTTAGTACTAATTAGTTTTAATGTTAGTACTAATTGTGCTATCTTGTATAGACTGGTTAGTATAGTCATTGTAAGTTTTAATGTTAGTACTAATTGTGCTATCTTGTATAGACAGGTTAGTATAGTCATTGTAAGTTTTAATGTTAGTACTAATTGTGCTATCTTGTATAGACAGGTTAGTATAGTCATTGTAAGTTTTAATGTTAGTACTAATTGTGCTATCTTGTATAGACTGGTTAGTATAGTCATTGTATGCTTTACAGTTAGTTTTAATTGTAATATCTTGTTCCGACTGGTCAATATAGTCATATTAAGCTTTACTGTTAGTACAATTGTAGTCTCTTGTAAAGTTGTATTTACATACCTTGAACATTAAATGAGTCACCTAGAAAAAAAAATTTGACTATGAGGGACACTGAACGGAATTTGTTTAGCATTAAAATATAAAGTTGAATGGCAGAAAAGAGATTTATATTTCTAATAAACCATGTCCTTTATGCAAACATTTCACCATTAGACAGACACTAGGATATTCTGCAGAAATATTTTGATGATATATAACTTGAGTTCCTTTTGATGTCAGTTATCACTGACAAAAACACAGCCCTAACTCTAACAAGATAAATTGAACATGTAAACCATATCACATGGTTAAGATATATATATATATATATATATATATATATATATATATATATATATATATATATATATATATATATATATATATATATATATACATACACTGTTGCATATAAATAAAACCATTATCATTTTATCATTTGCAGGATTATGTGGCAATTTTGATGGAAGTCATGGTAATGACCTGATTTATAGCAGAGGACAAGCTCATGTTTATGGCTCAAACCTATACAGCTTTTTAATGTCATGGAAGTAAGTAATTATGATCTTTTTCAACATCCTATATAGATATGAGTCTGACATATCAATTAAAAAATTTTAAAATAAGATAGATTTTTATAAAGTTATAAATGTATTGTCTCATAAGTGACATTGTAACTGCTGTCTTAGTACACACTATTAAATGGCCCATGTGATCTTCACCTCCATCCTTTCACACTTCTGATTTCCAGAACTAGTCCATTTCTGCTGTTAAACATTTGTACTAAATATGATAACAAACCATGTATGGAAATGGAAGACATAGCCATTTCAAAAAACAGACTGGAACAATCTACCCCTAAATAGTTCAAGACAGTTTATTCTATGACCTTGACATTGGATCTTTGAACTAGTCATCCCCATTAATTCTCAAGCATACTGGTAAACTAACCAACTGAAGACTGACCCTGACTTGATTCATTGACCTCCACAGCAGTAGTTTTATTTGATATCCCATGGTAGACAAAAGTAGTACATATGATAATAACTCATCCAAAAGTTGTAGATGATATTGCAAGATCCAAAATTAGAACTAATGATCACAAAACTATAAATCCAAATGTGTTTCCTGTGACCTTTGACCTTCATAGCCTTTTATCTCTAAGAATATTCCCCCACCCCACACACAGACAGGCAAGGTATGATGATGGTCTACATTTGGAAACTGGAGATATTGCACTATGGAAAGAGTTTCAACAGAAAAGTTGACATCAAGCCAGTGTAAAAATGGATGGATGGACAGATGTTGTGACTAATTTGTGTAACCTTGAGTGATTTTTTCCCAAAGGAGAGACAGAAAAAAAATCTTAAAACTGTATGAGTCATTTCTTAAGGCATTTCTAGCATATAACTGATGTCTTCAAAATGTAAACCCACCCAGATATTTGATGATCATTGTATACATCTACCTTGTGTTTTTAAACTATTGATTGGAAATACAAAAGAAAGAATTTTTTAGTTAACCTCATTTATTGCCTGACTGTATTGGTAGTGAACTTATTATCAATGCATCAGTGGCAATAATTATTATAAAATACATTTCCTTTGAGTTGTTTCTAATAGTTTCTTTTGTCCAAAACAAATATGTGCATTTCCTATTGCAGCAGTTTTAAAAAATTGTATCATGTACTTCAAATAGTGGGCTATACCAGCTCAGTAAGGTGCATAAACAAATTTCATGATTTTTTTTACTTTATTTTATTTTAAACCTTTGGCAGAAAAAGTGCTAGGGTAAGCAATGAAAAACAGTGACAGTAAGTCAAACGGAAACACAAATAAGTTTAAGGCCTTATTGATAAATCACAAAATGTGTACTATTAGTTCAGATTACTTGCAATCATTTAACATCAATCTCACAGAAATTATACAAGAAATGGTCAGCAAAAGCAATTGATCTTCACACACAATTTGGGTATGTTACGGATGTAGTCACATGTTTATTTAGCATTTTTTCTATTTTTGGTTCCTAAGAGTAGCATAATCAATTAGTTTATTAAGAATATATCATGTTTACTACATAAAATATTCAAGGGTTTACAAAGACAAGAGTGTGCACAAATTACAATGTAACTTTATTTTATGAAAACGCAGAATCAAAACGTCTGCTACATGACAGCTGTATATTTCCCTTTTGTTTTTTAAGGTACATTTCAGATCTGAATTATGTTCGGAAATACATGTATAAAAGAAAGAATGATCGAGGAGGTACAAATAATTAATCAATGTGCAGATGGAAAATTGCTGATCACCTGACTATTCTAAAGTCACAAAATTGTTCCATATGCATGTAATATCATGACTATTTATTTTTATAGCATTTTTATGACAAAATAGCCAAACATGTCAGCAATATTTTCAAAATATATTGGAATTATAAACATCCTCATCTGCACTGCATTATATTTTTAGCAAATATGAAGTAATATCAGTCTGCTTTTGTAAAGTTCGATGCTGATTTGTAATGAACAATTTAAAGCACTTATGTTTTCTTACATATGCTCAGCACTGGCAACACTTGCCACAAACAATTTCAATTTTTTAATGCTTTTAACCATTTCATGAAACAGCATATACATGTACTTGTTAACAAAAAATAAACAGAAAAAAATTATTACTAGGCAGAATATCACTCTGTATATGCTCATATATATATACATGGGAATGGATAATCTTAGGCACTTGGCTTCTATACAATGGCAATCAAAGCCCCATAATTTAATTTTCATGCTTGAGCTCTTCTTAATTTTGTTTTTTGTTTTCTTATTTATAATATCTCTTCCTTCAGTCTGGCAGAAAAATTGGCTTCCATTGTCTTATTTTCAAAATTCCCATGAATACATGTAAAAGGGAACCACAGATGGCTAGAAAAAAAACAACCTATAAGAATAAAAGAATCAGCACACTGAAAAGAATTCAAAGTCAGTTTCCAGGCCTGGTTTGCTTTAAGTAAAATTACCTTTGTATTTAATATCCTGCTGGTAAGATCAAAGAATGAGTTTACTGTTAGTAACAGGATATGTTTATTCACCACTCTGGCATCTATTTGTTTGTCATCTGGAATCATAATTGTTACAAACTCACACTGATGCCTGCAGGGTAAGTAGTATACACGATATCCACACTTGCTAAAATAATACTCTTTGTAACCCATGCTAGCAAAAGAATTGTCATTTGCACTCACAATGAATGTACATGTAGATGCATTTTCAAAAACATGTATTGATCTTTATTTGCAAGATACTGTCAATATTAACCTGGATAATAAAAGAATCTTGGTTATTTTGCACCTAACACCATGTTATATGTGAATGGCGGGTGCCTGAAAGCATTCTGTTGATGTTTCTCTCTCACTCTCTCGTTTTCGATTCTCTTGGATCCATTTTTTAGTCATGATAACATATTCAAGCCTCCGAGTACAGCCAAACATGACTTGTGTTTCAATGCATCGTGTGTTATATGGTATAAGTGATGCACGCTGTACTATGAATGCATACACTACATGTGATATAGGGAGTTCATATATTGTATCTTTAATAAATTGCTCATGATGATAAAAAAGGAATAAATAAAAACAACACCAGGTTAGTTTCTTTTATTTTGTTATCAGTTAAGCATTTTTTGTACCATGCAATGGGAAAAGATTCCAGTTGAACACAAGAGGAGATGGGAGTAATGGTCAAGGACATCTTAAAAATTATGTTACCAGTTTTTAAAAACCCGGATATCTCGTGACCTGGTTATTTAACGATTTTTTTACACGCCCACATCGAGATAACTGGGTTTGACTGTGTGTGTATATATATTTATATATATTCCAGAGAGACATATACAATCTTTTATGGAGTTGGGGCATCATCTCAGTCTGTCACTGCCAATTACTGCAGCTGTGTCCAAGGGAGAGAATCCTTGTGTACTCTTGGCCTTGGAATGATTGAATGCGAAAGGTCCAGTGAGTAGTTACTCCTTATTTTGACTTTTAATTTTTATTTTCTTTTAAATGAAAGAAATGTACAGACACAATAAAAATCTATTTACAATTTTTGTGTCCCTTTCCTGTGATACAATTAAACTAGGTCTTAAATGAACAAATTAGTATTAAAAATATACAGGTATGATCAGTTAAGATGTAAATTTAAAGCTGTACAAGTAAATGTTTGACAAAACTGAAGACAATGAGATACAAATCTAACACAGTGCAACACAAATCTAATACTAACTTATGATCTGTGACCAGAGAGACATGAAACTCAGGTACTTAAAATTGAACAGACTTTCAAGTTTCAGTAAATGAAGTAATTATCAATACACTTTTTGGCTGATTGGTTAATTATGCAGTTTCAGCACATTATTGGCTATGTCATACAAAGGGTACAAATCAGGCTGGCATATGATAATGTCAGACCCATGACTCTTGACTTTTGGACTGATGCTATAACACTTAAGCCCCAAGGCCCATGCTTTGCAAAAATATAATGTGTGTACCAAGTTTTAAATATAAACCAAATTGTGTTACACTGTTCAATTTTATTACAGACAAAATTAACATTTTGATTGAACATTATTTTTTGTAGGAGATGATATAACAGATTCCCTTGTGAGGCAGGCCAAGCCTCCAATGATCAGACCAAGAGTAAAGAGACAGGCAGATGACACTGTCACTCCAACCATTGTAAGTTATCTGTATCTATAGGCAGACACTGTCACTCCAACCATTGTAAGTTATTTTGTATCTACAGGCAAACACTGTCACTCCAACCATTGTAAGTTATTTTGTATCTACAGGCAAACACTGTCACTCCAACCATTGTAAGTTATTTTGTATCTACAGGCAAACACTGTCACTCCAACCATTGTAAGTTATCTGTATCTACAAGCAGATACTGTCACTCCAACCATTGTAAGTTTTTTTTGTATCTACAGGCAGACACTGTCACTCTAACCATTGTAAGTTATCTGTATCTACAGGCAAGCGCTGACTCTCATTCCATTCCTGCCATCAGTGAAACTAATATCTGTCTCTGCAGGCAAACACTGACTCTCATTCCATTACCATTTTCACTCAGACTTATATAAGTCTAACTATCTCTGCAGGCAAACACTGTCTCTCATTCCATTATCACTGTCACTCAAACTCATATAAGTCTAACTGTCCCTGCAGGCAAACACTGACACTCATTCCATTCCCACTGTCACTCAGACTCATACAAGTCTAACTGTCACTGCAGGCAAACACTGACTTACATTCCATTCCCACTGTAGCTCAGACTCATACAAGTCTGACTGTCACTGCAGGCAAACACTGACTTACATTCCATTCCCACTGTCGCTCAGACTCATAAAAGTCTAACTGTCTCTGCAGGCAAACACTGACTCTCTTTCCATTCCCACTGTCACTCAGACTCATATAAGTCTAACTATCCCTGCAGGCAAACACTGTCTCTCATTCCATTACCACTGTCACTCAGACTCATATAAGTCTAACTATCCCTGCAGGCAAACACTGTCTCTCATTCCATTACCACTGTCACTCAGACTCATACAAGTCTAACTGTCACTGCAGGCAAACACTGACTCTCATTCCATTACCACTGTCACTCAGACTCATATAAGTCTAACTATCCCTGCAGGCAAACACTGTCTCTCATTCCATTACCATTTTCACTCAGACTCATATAAGTCTAACTATCCCTGCAGGCAAACACTGTCTCTCATTCCATTACCACTGTCACTCAGACTCATACAAGTCTAACTGTCACTGCAGGCAAACACTGACTCTCATTCCATTACCACTGTCACTCAGACTCATATAAGTCTAACTATCCCTGCAGGCAAACACTGTCTCTCATTCCATTACCATTTTCACTCAGACTCATATAAGTCTAACTATCCCTGCAGGCAAACACTGTCTCTCATTCCATTACCACTGTCACTCAGACTCATACAAGTCTAACTGTCACTGCAGGCAAACACTGACTCTCATTCCATTACCACTGTCACTCAGACTCATATAAGTCTAACTATCCCTGCAGGCAAACACTGTCTCTCATTCCATTACCACTGTCACTCAGACTCATATAAGTCTAACTATCCCTGCAGGCAAACACTGACTCTCATTCCAATCCTATTATCACTCAAACTCATTTATAATGCAAATCTAACTGTCCCTGCAGGCAAACACTGACTCATTCCATTCCCACTGTCACTCAAACAAATACAAGTCTAACTGTCCCTGCAAGCAAACACTGACTCTCATTCTATTCCCACTTTCACTCAAACTCATTTATAATGCAAATCTAACTGTCCCTGTAGGCAAACACAGACTCTGACTATAGGTCCAATGTCACTCCAGTTGGCCATGCAAGTCCATCTGTCAGGCAAACACTGACTTTGATTACAATAACACAGTCACTCCAGCCACTGGCAATGTTAAGTCCATCTCTCAGACAAAGACTGAATCAGATTCCAGTCCCACTGTTTCCCTGACTGGCAAAGCTAGTCCATCTGTCAGGCAAACACTGACTCTCATTCCTGTACCACAGTCAATCCGGCAACTGGCAATGTAAGTCCATCTCTCAGACAGACTGAACTAAATTCCAGTCCCATGGTCACCCAACTGACCATGCAAGTCCATCTGTAAGGAAAGCACTGACTCTGATCCCTGTACCATTGTCACTCCAGCCACTGGCAATGTAAGTCGATTTATAAGATGGAGACTGAAATAGATTCCAGTCCGTAGACTGTCACTCCAATGATTGACACTGTAAGTTAAACTGTTTCCAGTTAATCTAACTTTTAAGAGACATCCCTGTTAAAGGAAGGTGCCCCACATGAGACATGATGGTATCCATATCTGGCTTTATACTCAAATAAGTGTCAGTTTGAGCATTGAAATTAAACTAATGCTCAAATCTGCTTAATTAAAAAGCATGTGTATGTGTTGATAGGGTCAAAAGGCGCAATACTTGCTGTGTGGTACTAATTCAAATGTAAGTTCTAAAAAAGTGAAAATAAGAATTAAAAAACTTAGGAAAATAAATCCTTCCAAACAAAGATCCCACAAGAAAAGTTTGTTGTTCAATAGAGGACTCACAAGAACAGATGGTAGCTCTACTGAGGTCTCATAAGACATGTGGTTGCTCAATACAGGTCTCACAAAACAGGCAGTGGCTCAGTAGAGGTCACACAAAGTGTGTGGTGGCTCATTAGAGGTCACACAAGACAGATTGTGGTTCAGTTGAGGCCATCACATTTATATTATCGATCTATGCATTGAAACTCGGATTATAAAATAACATTTGAATTATAAGAACTGTGATCTTTCAAGTCATGCTTCATTATGGACTTTTTAAAGTTATTTATATGAGAAACAATTACGTAACTTTGATGGTATTAAATTTCTTGTACCACAAGTTAGTGGAAATAACTCTTTTCAGATTTTTTGCTTAAAAATCAAAGGGTTTCTTCAAGAAATGCATGCACATATGTGAACAAAGCACCGCTGAGTTTCCTCTAAAATGTTGGCAATTAAGTATTGGTAAATTGGGTAACGTTCCAAAAAGTGTATAAAATAGAATAAAAACTGCCAAGGAGTCAGCAACATTAGCAATATATTAGGATGCACCATTACAAGCCTATTTGCAAAACGGTTTGCACCTGGCTAGCAATATATTAGGATCAATGATAGGTATTATTAATTTATTAATCTTTGTCATCTGGTCAATTTCTGCAAGCTGGGAAGATAGTAAAGATATGGAGGAAGAAAATAACAGATGTTTTCTGTAGATTATCAGAGATTCTTCTGACCTTTGCCATCCATGTTACATATCTGGATATTTATGATGTGTGGGAAGTTCTTCTTACCTTTCCCATCCATATTACATTTTTGGATATTTATGATGTGTGGGAAGTTCTGACCTTTCCCATCCATGTTATGTATCTAGATATTTATGATGTGTGGGGAAGTTTTTCTGCCCAAAATTAACTGTCCAGATATCATACATGGGTTGAAAAAAAGACATAGAAAAGAAACCTTTCCCATCCTACTTTAGATATCTGATTTATTTAGATTTATGCTGGGTGGGAGGTTCTCCAGCCCACAACTAGCTATCCAAATATGTAACATGGGGTGTTATAGATCATAGGAGAGATTAATTTATAGATATTTGATTTTAATGGTTCAACATGTTTTGGATAAATAAGATTGGTTCAGTTTACTGTATTCCAGACCACGGGTGATTTTAACATCTCATATGCTGATGCCAGGAGATACTGTGAGGATGAGATTCTGAACAACAGCATAACAAAGGACTGCAAGGCATTGATTGGAAACAACCTGACAGCCCCAGTTGACAACTGTATCCATGACTACAAGGTGAATTTATTTGACTGTACTTTACCCTGAATTTTATGTAAATTTGTTACAGTTGTTCTAGTCAATGTAGGCAAGGCACTTTACTAACCAGTCAAGGCAATTTATTGACCAGTCAAGGCAATTTACTGACCAATCAAGCTGCCCAGACCTGTTAGTCTTATGGAATATGTGCCTGATACTCGTGTGAGTTGTCTGTGGTTCAACCCTCACTGGCAGTTAACATTCTCTGCTTGTATAAGTTAATATTTATTATATATATGTCATTTTCATTGAAAAAAAATAAAAGTAGTAAATAAAAACAAATCACAGTTATCAATTATGGATGTGATAAAACACATGATTAAAAAATTTAAAAGGAAACAATCTACATCAATTTACATGGTCTTTGGAATGTTTAAACTTCATGGCTCTGAAGTAGGAATATCTCCTGAGATTTAAAATGCATTTAAATTCCTGTTATTTTACTTAATGTTTCTTTTTTCTTGGAATGTCTGTAAAAATTCAAAACTACAGATCATATTTTATGTCTAGAATGACACAAGCACTTATGAGATTTCAGACATACATGTATATGTAATTAATAAATTAAGCATCAGAAATATTTTAGAAAAGGACCTGAAAATTCTTTCAAGTTGTATTTTAAATTATAGTGCATAATTGTTTTTATTGTATGATGAATATTAACTACAATTTGCATTTAGTTTTAAAATTGTAACCAAGTAACATTTCCATCAAAAGGAAACTGGGAACAAAGTTTGGGCAAGAGATGCCCTCCGTGACATCATAGATCAGTGTGTTACACGAGCAAAGGACATGGTTGCTGAGAGCATTGATAGTGGTAACAGCAGTAATGGTACTACTCCAGCCCCTCCCAGTTTCAACTTAACCCAGTTACTGGACAAAGCCTGCCTGGAGGATTGTGGTCAACATGGCCATTGTGCTAATGGTAAATGCCCCCTTTCAGATATTGGTCATATTATCACAGTTCATCGATTTTATTGACTCTGTAAAGTATGACCAGTGATATAAATTGTTTGAGCCTTCAGAAAAAAAGAGAAAAATATATTAATAGAAAGAGAAAGGGCCAGCTTTAAGTAATTATCTAAAATAATTAATTGGATGCAGATTTTGTTTCATTTTCACTTGTTGAAAATGACAAAGGTTGACATATAAACATGTAAGAGTAGAAAATTCATGCAAGTAAATTTATGACCACCAACTATTAATATCTTCTAGTAAACTTATTAAAAAAGGTCTATTGAGATATTGATATTTCTTTTATTTTATGGCATGAACACAGCTATGCATGTCTACTTTTATAGGATGACATATTATTTTTTATCTTTTGATCATTTGGACATTTGGACTCATCTAAATCATACATCTAAATGTTTTGTATAAAATGCATACACTTGCATCAGTACTTATTAATAACTTGCTCTAAAAATTCATATGTAAGAAATTACATCATCCATTGATCCTCAAGTTCTATAAAAGAAAGTATGGTGTACACATTATTAGTGTGAGTTCTGTTTCACAAAGAAGTTAAATGCTCACAAAGTTTGGTTTTCTTTTTAAATGGACCTTCATTATTAGGTATCTTTATACACATACATCACTGAAATTGATAGGTGATGTTGTTCAGCGTTATGTTATGATGTGACATACAGTATGTGCTATATGACTGTTAGGTGTTATATCATGATATGACATACAGTATGTGCTATATGACTGTTAGGTGTTATATCATGATATGACATACAGTATGTGATATATGACTGTTAGGTGTTATATCATGATATGACATACAGTATGTGCTATATGACTGTTAGGTGTTATATCATGATATGACATACAGTATGCACTATATGACTGTTAGGTGTTATATCATGCATGACATACAGTACACACTTTGTAAATGTTAGCTGTTTTATCATGGTATGACACACTATTCCTGATGTGAAAAAAGACTCTAAAAATGATTTAATTACCTATAGGTGTTTGTCTATGTGATGATGGCTACTCAGGTATCCACTGTAATGTGTCCAGTGCAACCCAGCCAACACTGATCCCAGTTCCTGAAGATAAACAGCCATGTGATAAACGTCATGTGGATTGCGGGGCTGTCAGTATTGCAGGCAATAATTTTGTGCAGTCAGAAAAATTGACCTGTCACTTTGAGTACACTGAGGTATTCATTTCAATGTATTCTCTACAAATTCACTATGTAAAATTCTTTCTGAGAAGAATAGCAACTTTTTATTCAGACCAAACATAGGAATTATCAACAAAACATTTATTTGGCTGAACAAAACAACTTTTTTACATCATAATATCACTCTTTTGATTGTCTCAAAGGAATCAGAAAGTGAACCATATGAATACTAAAGTAGCTGTATGTATGTACATATGTGTGTGTTTGTGTGTGTGTATGTATGTATGCATGCATGTATGTATGTATGATAACATTTAATAGCAAAATAAAATAATGTAATGTCTGATTTTATACAGTGTCATTACCCCTAAAGTATGTATTGTATAACCTTAGGTTTAGACAAAATTGTGGCTTGTGTGGCACAAAAATATATCACAATTGTAAAAAAAAAATACACATTTTTACATATTTTTTAATACTTCATGTGCAATTAATTCACTGCATATGACATCACATGATAAATCAGTATGCTATAAATTACCAATAAACTTGAGATATTTTGTTGTCAGTAAGCAATATATGTGCAATATGTATCATTATTTACTAATATTAATAACACAATGTACCATTACTACAGATTCCATATAGACATGAGAAAACTGGAGAGAAGAGTACTGTGGCTGCAGTTTTTATGAGTTTGAGCAATGTCATGTGCCCCCTTCCTGATGCTCTCAGTGCCTTAATCCAGATCAGTAACAATGGGATTAATGTCACCACTGACAAGTACCGCCATATTGTCTACGATTCTATCTGCTTTGAATGTCATATTGGAAATACCAGTGCTTCTGATAGCTGTAAGAGGAAGGTAAGGACTAAAAAGGCCTTTTCTACCTAATTTTTGCCAGTTTAAGGTATTCAAAATCTATATGTTAATCGGAATGTTTCTAAACAGTTCATGGCGTAAAATCCCTTTTTGCCATGTTTCATGGCACATAATACCTTTTTCTATGGTTTACGGCATGAAATCCCTTTTTGACATGGTTTGTGGCACAGATTTCCTTTTTTTCATGGTTTACACAGACCTGCCTACTCATGATTTTTGCCATAAGTCTTATGAAAATTACTCTTAAAATATAGACTTACAGCGTACAAGCAAAAACACCATGGAAAATTGATAGTTGCCAAAAAATCCGGATAATTGGTTCACACATGCTTGATACAGATCCAGATTTCATATTAGAAGTAGTATAATTGGAGAACCAGACTAACTTTACAGCAGCACTCCATATGCTTAAAACTGCACCTATCTGTTCATGCAAAGTGTCTGTATGATCAAACTGTTGAATATAAAATTTTAAAAACAACAATCAGGATTGAACAGACTTTCATTAAACCATATTAGTATTAAATTTTAGTATAACAATTAATATTAAATTTAAGATGAGCAAATGTGCTTCCATTGACATACACTTAAGTAGGCAATAAGTCAAAAGCATCATGCTCTAGTAAAGTTTGGTTTGGAGTTTTGGGTGTTTTGTGACACATCAACACTTTGGAGGATATATCATAGGCATGGGCCTTGCCTGAAAACATACCATGGTAAGTATACCAATTAGTGAATGTACAGACTTTTGGATGTTACATATTTTATCGCTCATTTTAACATTCTGCATGAATGGCAGCAGTTCCTATTATGTTACGATTGATGATATGTAGTGTTTGAATAAAACAACAACACTTCAGTTTATCATCTGTTGGGATTATCACCCATAGTTTCTAAGCTACTGGTAATTTGCACAATTTTTTTGTCTCTAATATGAAACACAATCTGTGATTAACATCCCACATACATTGTGTAAAATTAACTTCTTGTGGAGGCGACTGAAGGTAATGCACTTGGAAGTTTTTTATTAACATTTCAACTATTTAGATCATTCATCTCTTGCTTGGATCATATTTTGATGACAAGGATGGTCAGTTTTGCCGTTTTGTTTCCATTACAATAGAATCATGCTGAGAAAAATTTCTTATACAAAGTTTGTCTTGTCTTTTCTTTATCCTAATGAGATGAGATCCAGGAAAAGAAAAAAACACTATTTAATGTTATGCTCCTGTTATAAGACATCTTTTTTTCAAATATGACAAAAGTCTAAATTTACACATACATGGTGAAGTGTCTAAGCACTTCATCAAATGAATCAAATCAATTACACATATGGTAAAATGAATCACAGCCATTACACATTTGGTAAAATGATACACATTACACATATGCCAAAATCACACCAATTATACACATCAAAATTAATCACATACATTCTATTAAACATATGCAAGAATTAACCACATCCATTACACAAATTCTAAAATTAATGACATCCATTATACATGCCAAAATGAAAGTCGTGTGTATAACTGCTAACAATAATACTTTGTTTGAATAAAAATGCAATTCATTTCATCCAAGTTAATGTAGTGAATCACACAAAACTACCTCTGAAGACTTTTATTTTTGTCCAATGATTATTCACTAAAACTTTACAGCCTTATTTTGTTAAAGCTAAAAATTTACACTCATGATAAATATTGAGATTACAAGTATACGGTTAATCATTCAGCTATTTATGAAAAGATTTTAATATGTTGCAAACATCTTTAGTAGGTATTAGGAATTGTATAAAATGCCTTAATGGTAAAATATTATCATTTCCAGTATTTGTTAAATCAAGCAATTATTTATGAAAAATATGTGTTACAAACATGCCATAGTTACTAGTATTTTAAAAAATAATTGACACTCACATATAATTTCCAGGAAAACAACTGTGTCATAGGCAGAGATTGTTATTCTTCTGATGCCAAAAATCCACACAATGAATGTCAGCTTTGTAAGCCAAACTTTAATACATCAGCTTGGACAGACAGCAGAGGTAGGTTTCAAATTTTTTAAGCCACCCTTTAATACATCAGCTTGGACAGGCACCAGAGGTAGGTTGTTGGCATTGAAAGCTGCACTTCAATTCACCTTCTTTGATAGACAGCATTAGTAGTTTGTCAACTGAGAAAGCTACACTTCAGTACATTGTCAAGGACAGATACCAGAGATAGTTTGTCAGCTCTGAAAGCTAGACTTCAGTACATTGTCTAAGATAGACAGCATTAGTAGTTTGTCAACTCTGAAAGTTACACTTCAGTACATTGTCTAAGATAGACTGCAGAAGTAGATTGTCAGCTTTGTAAGTTACACTCCAGTACTGCAGCTTGGACAGACTGCAGAGGTAGGTCATCAATGCTGTCACACTTCAATACATCAGCCATAACAGACAGCAGGGGTATGTTTTCCAAATCAACCCATGTTTGAAGTCTGTTATTAAACTCTGATGATGATATTAAGTTTTGTGTCCAGTACAATGAGTTCCCATTAATATTGTTGAATAAACATTGATAAAATATTGGTTGTACAAGACAAGGTGTTTGAATAAAGACTAAGCTAATTAGCTACAGCATGAGATATAATCTCAAACCACATGAAAACAGAAATTGTTTTGCAATAATAGTAGAAAATATTGAAGGGAAAATGCAATAATGATGTAGATTTTTAACTTTGTATTTGGGTGAATATTATACATGGAAGTTATTATTGTTGCCCCATTGTATTATACAACTTAGTGGTAAAGTAAACAGTCTCTACATATTTGTAGAAGAAATGTCAGTTAATCCAGCAGTCAGCAAAAGTCATAATAATTTCCTTTTAATCTCCTTTACAAGATCAGATTAAAATTGAAACAATTTTTTTAACAAACTATGCAAGTTTGGTTGATCTATAAGTCATATTTGTTTCTGTGATCAAGCTTGTAAATAATACAGACATTTAAAATATCTGTCCCATCTAATAGCTAAATAGTTTTGTTGAATAATTTTGTAAAAAAATTTATTCAGTACCTCACAAGAAAGTATTGTCTTAGAGCCATACTTTTAGAATAATTTAACTTTTTAGTTCAAAGCCTCTTTATTTCCAGATATATTAATTGATATTATGCCAGTGTTAAATTCCTTAGTCTGAGGCCTTCTCTTTGATAATTGATGTTGGAGTGTCTTTGGACCTCCCATTTATGATCAGTGCATCCTTTATGTTTTAAATTTAATTTGAGTTTCCTCCACCACAGCAAGGACAACTGGGTGTACCTAGAGTTTTAATGAAATATATAATATGTATATGATCTGAATGCATACACACCATACCTTAGTCTGATGGGAACAGTCATCAGAATTCATAGATGCCATACTTGCTGTCTTATGGAATAATCAGTTGTTACATTTTTAGGCCTCAGAATCCATGTACACCATACCCTGCTGTTTTATGGGATAGTCAGAGTGTTACATTTTTAGTCCTCAGAATTCATGTACACCATACCCTGCTGGCCTGGAGACATATTCAGAGGCTGGCCTGGAGACATATTCAGAGTCTAATGGAATTAGTCAGTAGAATTCATGTACACTATACCTTGCTGGCTTAGGAATATATTCAAAATTGAATTTGCATTTGTCATCAGAATTAAATCCTACCTTATCCTGCTGTCTCAGGGATATAGGGTGGACCCATTGTGCCTATGTCTGTACACTCTACAAGAAATAATGTGAAATTTATGTATGCTAAAGAAACAATCATCATAATTTACTATAATAAAAACACCAACTAATATCTTTTTAACATCTCATTAGCCTAATATATTCTACTGTTTATCCCATTAGACCCCAAACATTCTACTATTCATTTCATAATTTTTCTCATTAGCCTAATACATTTTACTATTCCTCCCATTAGCCCAAAACATTCTACTATTTATTCTATTAGCCTAATACATTCTACTATTATTCATCCCATTCACCTAATATATTCTACTATTCACAGAACAAAACTGCATCTCATCCAGTGTTACTTCATCCAAGACCGGACTATCATCCTCTGGTATTGATGACAAGACATTGGTGACAATCTTGGCTGTTGTCTGTGCAGTGTTGGCAGTGTTGTTACTAATCAGCATCTGTTGCATCTGCAAAATAAGGTAACATATTTTAAATTACTCATCTCTGTTTAATATCTGGCATTGGTTTGGAGTCTCATGCATTTCTTCCTATAATTTGAGTGATTATGCATAAGATACAAGGTCCTTTAGCACAGGGGTGCACAATATGTCGACTGGTAGATTGCGAAGGTAGTGTGAATAGATCTTGTAGCATTAAAAGAAGTAGACATCAGCCTATATATGTTATGCATTTTTGTGGTAGGTAGATAATTTTGGCTTGGTCATTTTATAATTAGCTCACATGCTGAAATAGTGTGTGCACCCCTGCTTTAGCATTTATATGGTATAAAGAAATGCGCATATATATATATATATATATATATATATATATATATATATATATATATATATATATATATATATATATATATATATATATGTATGTATGTATATATACAAGAGGAGTAACTTGGTTTTAGAAATAGTCAATTTCAATCCAGATCATTTTTCATTGGCTTGCCATTAAAGCCTTGTGAATTTTACATAAATGCATTTTTGTATTGCATTTTCATAATTTTGTAAGTCATAGATACATCTGTTATAGGAAAGGACATTTATTAACCTAAAGGACATAAGGAAGATTCTCAAACATTTTTGTTTAATTTCAATATATGATCAAGACACCTTGCTTCCAAGCCTATGACAGGTGTGCTTGATGGACATTAGTCTTAATGTCTATTCCAAGCCTATGACAGGTGTACTTGATGGACATTAGTCTTAATGTCTATTCCAAGCCTATGACAGGTGTGCTTGATGGACATTCATCTTAATGTCTATTCCAAGCCTATGACAGGTGTGCTTGATGGACATATGTCTTAATGTCTATTCCAAGCCTATGACAGGTGTGCTTGATGGACATTAGTCTTAATGTCTATTCCAAGCCTATGACAGGTGTGCTTGATGGACATTTGTCTTAATGTCTATTACAAGCCTATGACAGGTGTGCTTGATGGACATTAGTCTTAATGTCTATTCCAAGCCGATGACAGGTGTGCTTGATGGACATTTGTCTTAATGTCTATTACAAGCCTATGACAGGTGTGCTTGATGGACATTAGTCTTAATGTCTATTCCAAGCCTATGACAGGTGTGCTTGATGGACATTCATCTTAATGTCTATTCCAAGCCTATGACAGGTGTGCTTGATGGACATTGGTCTTAATGTCTATTCCAAGCCTATGACAGGTGTGATTGATGGACATTAGTCTTAATGTCTATTCCAAGCCTATGACAGGTGTGCTTGATGGACATCTTAATGTCTATTGTATTTCTATTCTTATCTGCAAATGGATTATTATTATTATTATTATTATTATTATTATTATTATTATTATTATTATTATTATTATTATTATTATTATTATGACTTTATATAAAGAGGGTAACTCAATTAGCTAAGAACTAATCTACCTTGAGGCCCTCATTCAAATGAATTTATTTATTTTGGATGATTTTCTGCAATTATGAAATTACATTATGAGTGAAACTTTTTGGCCTATGATCATCATGTTAAATCCATATTGCCAATATAACATTTTCACTTGTTCTACATTATTTAAACTTTGATCAAATTTCAGAACTTTGAAAATGCAAACACATTAAAAAAAGAATCAGTTTTCAACTTTCATGTAGTTTAATTGCTTGTTCTTTTTTCACAACTTCAAGTTAAATTACCTTCTGGACATTCTGGTATCATGAAATTTCATTAAATTTTAATTTTTTCAGACACTAATTTAAAAAAATTGCACTTAAGATGTGAAAACAACATTAACAATGTCCAATTAAATTTAATACATATTTAAAACAGGCTGTAACTTTCAAACTACTGATATCAAAATTTATGAGTTTTGGAAAAAATGAACCAACATTACTTCTGTTAACACAAAAACTTCAACAGATGAAACATGACCACTTAGAATAAAGTAACTTCATATTTTCCATTATTTATATATTTCATATAATTTTGTATTTCAGGGGAAAAGGAAAGAAAACACATAAGGGAAATTATACAATGAATGACAAGCAATTTTATAGTGATGACAGTTCTCTGACAAAACAGTATGACAATCCAACCTATGTTCAGTCCAAATTAGATGTCTCACTGAAGGAGATTCCTAACAATTAGTCATACACATTTTGGAGAAAAATTGAATTTGGATATAACATTGTGTAATAGTGCTTGCCATTATTGTTCCTAGCATGAACATTTAAAAACTATTTTATGTGATTATAGTTTCATTAAGATTCTCTTCATTTCTCTTCAAATTGTGATTGAACATTATTTTCATTTGATTTGGTATACCAATTAGTGTATACCGAAATGTATACCATAGTTATTATAACAGGAGCCACATAAAAAGAAATTCCCAACTTATTAAGGCTAGAAATTTCCAACTTATTAAGGCTTATTGATATGTTCTTTATGTTATGTCCAGATAATTAAAACTTTACATCAATGATCAAACAAATGATTATTAGAAAAATATATGAATGTTCTCAGTGAAATAATTATGATATTTAAAACAATCAACACAGACACCAATAACAGTACACATGTCTATTTATAGACTGTTTTAAGCAGGAATTTTAGAACAATGGTACTGATGCTACCAGTACTCAAATAAATGCCCAACCACCCACACCTCCTTTGGAAATCACAACACCTCTGGGGCATCTATTATAATAACTATGGGATTGAAGACTAGAAAGTTAAAAAAAATATGGTAATTAACCTTTGAACTTTAATATGTTACAGTAAGATGTGCCTGTATTTATACAACAGATCAGAAATTCCTACTATTCATGTAAATCCATTAATATCATCCAAATAGTACAAAATACTTTTTCATTGGGAGGCAAGATGTGCCAAATTTTCAGTGCAGTAACCCCTACAGATATATATATATATATATATATATATATATATATATATATATATATATATATATATATATATATATATATATATATGCCAGCATATAAGTCCATGTGGGATATAAGTCGAATGAGCAATTGTGGCAAATTTTCCATCCTTTATTGATATACAATTTAGTGTAAGTCGATTAATAGCTTGGTACATTTAAAATGAAGTTACATGTGATGCATTTAATTATGGTAAAAATGAAGCTAGTATAAATTAAACTGTAGATAGTACAAATTAAATCAGATTAAATATATATGATGCAAAAAAATATAGAACTGATTGACCAGAATATTCCAACTAGCCAGTAGTTCAGAGCTTACAAAGCAATTGCATTCTATTGTATCTTGCATCACAATAAGGTAAACTATATTCCTATGTATTTGAAACAGTTGACTATACTTATTTATTTTAAGGCATCATTGTAAATGAATTGTCTATGCAAAAATATTTCAAATGTCTTAAGTATCTGTGATATTTTTATTTTTTGCTTTCTATTTTAACAGGATATTTTTAACAACTATTATATCTAACAGAACATGCAAGAAAATATATTTTGATCATTATTTAATTGGTTTTTGCAGTCATAATATCATGTCCTGCTATTTGACACTCTCTCAAAAGTACCATTCACTATACTGCAGTTTCTATTATAAGGCATGTATGCTCATGGATCCAATTACATTAAAAGGAAGTAACATGTAGTGTGCTACTTACTATTTCCCAGTGACAGCCTTATAATGAGAGAATACTGTATAAATGAATTCTAAATCACTGGTTTTAATTTGATTATAGAATCCTGATGATTCTTTAAGGCATTTATTTACATCTTTCTTTTTTATTTTATTGGGACCTGTCAAACTTATGCTCTTAATAATGTGCAGAAAATGCAAACACAAGTTCATTCAAAATAGGGATGTTGCAGAGACTGAATGGTTAGAGTGTTAGACTCACAAGCAAAAGGTCACAGGTTTGACTCTTTTGCAGTCCAGATTGGCTGCTGTGGTGTGTTGCTGAGAAGGGCATTTTGCTCTCATTATCTCAACTTTGCCTATTCTTTCATTTGTTTATTTACCATTAAGAACTAAAGGAAACAAACAAACTTCTCAACAAAAAAAAAGAAAGCTACCCAAACCATGACCAACCATATACTAAGTACTGATGAATAAAAAGACAAACAGTCAAAAATAAAGTCTCTTCTTTTATTCACACATAGACTTGTTGTCGTAAACCATTTTCTCAACATTATTGTTGTGGGTTACTTGGTTTTGACTATCGTTATCTAGAGGTCCTTGTCGACAGTGTAATTTGCCAGGAATGAATAAAAATGTCTGTATTAAGTATGAAGCATGGGTGGAATAAATAAAGATCTAATCAGATATATAATACAGAATAACATGAGCCCTCATTACAAATAAAGATAAAATTTGATCAAAATTCATAATAAAATTCACAAATAAGTGTGGCTAATGTTACAATTTGAAAAATGCACTTTTTCCATTTTAAATCAACTTATTCTAGGAATTTCAAAATACAAATAAGATTACATCAATAGCCAATCATTAGATCGAGTGTAAGATCAAAGAACACTGCATTGTATTGGTTCATAACCTGATGGCTTTTCTCAGTGCAAAGTCCACATCGTTTGTCTCCTTTGACTTCCTTGTGCCGGCAAGTCTGGGTCTTCTTCACTCTTCCTTCCTTTTCCAAATTTACTGGTATCTCGCCTCTTTTGGCCCTTTCAATTTTGTGTACCCCCTTTTGGTTTGTAATACATGAAACTTCCTGTCAGGTCCAGTTAGTATGACTCGTGAAGCTACCTCACCTTTTACTTTCAAGCTTTTGTGTCTGTCAATTCCTCTAGACAATTGTCTCACCTGGATGATTTTACAAGTGAATTTACTTATTAAATTACTCGGAGTTCTCTTATGTTCTTATTCTCTTGTAGAAAAGTGTACACTAATTTTAAAACTTGCTATTAGCACATTTAAACTGATAGCTTTCATGTGAAACCATGCCCCTTTCCAGTGCATGTTCAATGTATATAAAATAAAACTGACGCCTACACTAGCCTCGAAACACTGCAATTCATCTGATAACATCAGTTACCTAACTGATTCTTGGTATCCTTCAGAAATGACAGTTTCCATACAGATCAGAATTTGGCCTCAATCTTGGTTTGAACAAACTTAGCCATACTAACAAATTGTTAAACTCATGACCGAGTCAGTACCAATCAGTGCATTATGGCAATTTAAACGCACAAATGTCTTCATAAATCTAATTAATCGTAGATGTGTCTAACTAAATCTTTCCTACAAATATCAACAAGAAAACAGAGATCAACAAATTCGCTCTTTTACTCTTGTAACTGCCAGAACTGTGGTGAAAAAAAGAAAAAAGAAAGTATTGAAAACGGATATATAGGATTTTTTAATTTGGGAAACTTGATTTGAGCTGAAGATAATTAAGTAAAATATGGACAAAATTTTTTTATTTACTCCCATTTAAAACTTAAAAACCAACTTTTACTGATGTCAATGTAAGAATGGTTCTTTTTATATGTTTTTAATATAATGTATGGGATAAGGTTCACCACTTAAGAAGTCTGGTGATTAAGTAATATAAGTACAGGATAAGGATAAGGTATAAACTGTTTACCACCTAAAAAATCCTGTGATAAGGTAATATAACATATAGGATAAGGTATAAACTGTTTACCATCTAAAAAAATCCTGTGATTAAGTAATATAACATATGGGATAAGGTATAAACTGTTTACCATCTAAAAAATCCTGTGATAAGGTAATATGACATATAGGATAAGGTATAAACTGTTTACCACCTAAAAAATCATGTGATTAAGTAATTAAGTAATATAACATATGGGATAAGGTATAAACTGTTTACCACCTAAAAAATCCTGTGATTAAGTAATATAACATATGGGATAAGGTATAAACTGTTTACCACCTAAAAAATCCTGTGATTAAGTAATATAACATATGGGATAAGGTATAAACTGTTTACCACCAAAGAAATCCTGTGATTAAGTATTATAATATATGGGATAAGGTATAAACTGTTTACCACCAAAGAAGTTTTGTGATTAAGTAATATAACATACGGAATAAGGTATAAACTGTTTACCACCTAAGAAATCCTGTGATTAAGTAATATAACATACGGAATAAGTTATAAACTGTTTACCACTTAAGAAGACTTGTGATTATGTAATATAACATAGGGAATAAGGTATAAACTGTTTACCACTTAAGAAGACCAGTGATTATGTAATATAATGTATGGGACACAGTATGAACTGTTTACCACCAAAGATGTCCGGTGATTAAGTAATAAAACATACCGAATAAGGTATAAACTGTTCACCACCTAAGAAGTTTTGTGATGAAGCAATATAAAATACGGAATAAGGTATAAACTGTTTACCACCTAAGAAGTCCTGTGATCAAGATAGAGCTTTTGTTTTTGCAGTCAGATGGACAGGGACAAAATATTTTGCATTTTCCTTTTTTGATTTGACACAATGAATGTTATTTGCTATATGTAATTGTCCCTGTTCATTGGATTTCTTTATTGCAGGGACAAGGTATCATTTTAAGGACAAAGTTGATTTGGGGCTGTTTTGAGGTTTTAAATCTTGAATCTTGGCTGCATACTCCTTCCCAAGACAATCTCCCATCACTTGCCCCATTTTTGTTGGAAAATGTCTGTTAGATAAGAATTGAATAGGTATTCTGATCTTGTTTAATCAAGACTTATATTCAATACTGTACTTAGCAAATTGACTTTTATAAGAAAATGGAGAAACGATTTCTTAAAAGAGTAAAAATTTTATGCATAGAAAAATTATCCCATCTCCCTCACCTAATTTTCCAATCAATACTGTACTGAGAGCTTGAAGTACAATTTTTAATTTTTGTGCTGAACTTTATAACTAACATTCTTAAATATAGTAATTTATACAAACTTGGCCCAAAAGATAATAACATATTTGCCCATGTTTGTATGCAGTTTATACCAGAATATCAGATTGGATTGAGTGGCTTCTCAGCAATTAAGTATATTGTTATGTGACAAGGGCTCATACTCAGTAGCAAAGAAAAGAATGAAAGCTAACAAGCTTTGAATATTTAACAAAACAATTTATTTCCCTAGACAACAATGTATAAATTGGTAAATATGACTTACAGTTTGTGAATATAATCCAGAACTTGATCTTAAGAATGAAAACACGTGTCCTATCACTGAATAGTCCTGTTAGAATCCAGGTCCTACAAATATGAAAGGTGATGACAACAGATTTGGTCCAATATACGAATAACAACAACTCCTCACTTGAATCACAGTCTTTGTTTCCGAATAATTCCAGAATAAATTTCCATGAATATCTTTGAGAATTTTTATGATAAAACCAACTAATTGAGATTTAAGGGGAATAAATTATTAAATCCAAAATTCAGACGAAGAACAAACAATCCTGGCAACAAATAAAAAATACACCTTGTTCCTTCAAAGTGTTGAATGAATCTGTAAAAAAAAAATATTTGGAAATTAGGAATGTGTATTTAAAACCCCATGCATAATTTCAAGTCTCACGAGATAGGTCATGTGGTTTCTTATTACACTAACTTTTGCATGTAGGCCAGTTTGTCTCCACTTAAGAACCAATCATAAGAAAACATTTACACATAGTGATCACTCAAAGAAAGTATGCCACTGATACTGACCAATTATTTTAACTTTTTCCTATTGACATTGTTGCCAACGCAAGACAAACTAGGGTAACTAAAAGATAATTCTCACGTAATACTTCTTCGTCTTAAATAAACATTAATCTCATTACTGAAGAATCTAGAATCTGACAAAAATATTCATTGCAGTAAAGTATGAAACAAAAATGAAATAGAAAGAATTTGAAAACTTACAAACAATTTAATCACATATACGTAACAATATGTATATAAAAAAGGAAAAACAAGTTATCTTCTCATATGTAAAATCTATTGTTATGCAATTGCAGTATTTTCCCAAGACATTTAGAGAGATGAAATTTGCTTATAATCAGTACATGTTTGCTAATAAAGTGTAGAATGTTCTGTTTTACAAACTGTTGAAATTTACATAGCATGGATTTAAAACGTCATCTTAATGGTAGGTAAACAAAACAGTAGGAACTTGGAAGTTAAAAAGGTTTTAGATTTTATGTCTAACAAAATTACTTAACAAGACATGTTGCACATACTTCCACTGGTTTCAATTATTTGTGATGTTTTTTTTTCTATTGGTGGTGGTTATTGATGCCCAGAGGATGCTGTAGCCTGGACCAAGCAATTATATCAAATTAATGAAATGAGATCTAAGCAAAGAAATAGAATAGAACAACCTGAGTCTCCACAAATAGAATATCACAATTTAAGTAATTAAACAAAATCAAAATCTACCAGAAAATAAATTAAGTATATTATGATCATATGGTCATCAACTTAAGCAATTTAGTAATAAGTGTTATAAAATGAAAATTTATAATGTACTTAATAAATAATAAAATCCTGAAAAAAATCAATCAGTCTGAAAGATTGAAATATTTCATTTAAAATATCAGATCCAAGAATACACTGGTCTGCCAACAGTCCTGATATGTCAAAATGGCATTGTCACAATATACTCCACATAACAGATCTTGCTATTCAATCTGATTTTTCAAAATACCTGTTCATGTGAACCAACTCATCCAATGGAAAATTACTTAATTTTTCTAAGAATGCACTTGACCTAAACATTCCAGCCAAAGAGAAATTACCCAAAAGTTGACAACAGGTTTTCTTTTTTAGAAATATGAAACATCTGTTTGTATATCCTATGTAATCTACATTCATAATATCTTAAAATATAATTTTTATACCCAAGTACAACACATTAGCTGTGTATTACCTTGACTACAGATGATCATTAAAATTTGCAGTCATGTATAATAACTACACATGATTTAAATAAGTCATGAACCAAGGATTACACAATATAAATATATAACACCATGACAACTCAAATTTCTAAAAAGCAGCAGTTCCATTTACATATATATGGCAAATTTCATCATGAAATCGAGTGTTTTAAATTTTAATTGCCTAGTATGTCTGTCTAACCTGATAACTGGTTGGTCTCCAAAATCGATATAGCCATTCAGTTGGAGTTGACTTACAAAGGAGCATTGTTGTTTCCTCTAGATGTTCATTCTTCGTTCAGAACATTCACTCTTATATCAATCATAGATTTGATTGTCTTAGGCATGGAACCTCTAGTTCATAAAAGTCATTTTCCGGATAAATGAAATAAATAAAGGCAGCCTAACACTGTAGTGTTCCTAACTTTTTGAAATGAACAAACATTCACCTTTTGTTACACTTCAGTATAGCCTTATCACATTTCACAATAGACACTCAACTGCTAATTGACTTCAGGTCATAACCTGGCATCCCTTGTAAAAATGTTGTATTTGTTAGCATATACTCCAGTTTCCTTCTTTCAATAGACAGTTAACATAGTAAAGGAATATTAATGTATTTCTCCAATAAAACTAGTCACCATGACTAATTTATCAGTAGCATAGCCTACTCTTGCTTAATGACAATTCAGTCTCTGCAGTGTGACCAAATAATCACTATCCTGATCTAAATGTCAGACACATGCAGACATATAACTGATCTCCCCGGGTCAAATCATACCAAAGACTTACAAAAATGGTACTAAAAGCTGCCTTGCTTGGCGCTCAATATTAAGAGGTTAGTGTTAGGACTGGTTGGCCTGGTGTCAGGATAATGTGACTGGGTGGAACATCATGCATCTTGTCTGCAGCATGTTGCCCCAGTGCTAGACATCACTATAAACTGCCACACTGCAGACATTGTAGCAATATGACTGAAAAAATTTTAATACTACGTTACAGATCATAATCAGATAATTGCATCACGTATGACAGATAAATAAATAACTGTATACCCCGCCATGCTGCTCCGAAGTTAATACAACCAATTCATGGGTTAAAAGAATTAACATCTCATTAAAATAGATAAGCAAATTCTCATCATTACTGCTAACTAGCCGCTCATTAGTATATATCATCACACAAGCCTAATAAGCAGTTATTATATTGTAAGATTTTTATATCATTTAAGACAAATATATTCAAAAATTTATCTTATGACTTGTATCAAAGAAGCATGTATTAAATTAAGACACATTACCTTTTGCTTTGATTTGAGGTTTACTTAATTTTAGCAGAACCATCTCAATACACTCCTGGTTATGTGTCTCTAATAGACTCTTTAAAAAAATACACATCTCTTTCCGCTGGAGTCGAGACCTTTTGCTTCACGCAAAACACCTGTCAGAATTTGCAGTGTAATACATTCATAAAACAGGAGACTTCACCTGGAAACACACCTAAAGCCTCTAACATAACCAGTCAAAATTCATGTTTATCTCGCCATCATTATTAACATATGCCCCTTCAAGGTTTGGAAAAGTATACATATTTCTTCTGCTTCCATTAATATACAGATCTCTGCAAAGATAAAACTTATGACAAATATTTCAACAAGTACGAACTGTTTCTACCACAATTCAACCTTTGGTAATTCAGTTAACAACAATCATTTTTCACCATTGTCCAGTTTCGCTTAACATAGTTTCAAGCGTAACATCATTTAGAATCAATCAAGTCTCTATCACATGAAACCGCCATAGATTTAATTATATTCAGAATCACTTACATAAGCGTAAAATTGCTATATAACACAATGACATACACCAAATTCACCTGTTCTGTATTACAATGACATCTGCAAATTCACGCGGTAGTTTCTTACGACACGCTTTACCAAAAATGCGTCCGTGTTAACTCTCATAGCAATGGTGTAGGTTACATCACGACCATGCAGAAAACTTTGTTTAATTTCTCCAGAACAGATGAATCAGTTTTTATCAAACTTGGATAGAATGTTTCAGAACATACTCTAAACAATCTGTTATGGTGGCTCCTAGCGCAACAATCACTGGCTCCCGTAACAAAAATTAAAATTATATTCCACAGAGCTACCTTAGTAATCATGTTGATTGATCCGATATATCAGTGCTCTGTACTAGCGACATCTATTGGATTTGACAAATTTGCCTCCATTTGTATGCAATGTTAACTAACCAATATCATGTAACAGCATTTCATTGTACATCGGCCAAATATGGTGGAGGCAATTGACTTAAAAACGATACTTTGAAAGTTTAACATAAAAAGTCACTACATATAAGAGAGAAGACGTTACATGTATATTTGAGGGAATGGATCTATTTGTGCAAATACGGACCTGCAGTGAAAGAATTGCTTATTTAAGTAATTGTGTGATCACGTAGGAGAAGTTCAAATTTTGAACAACTTAATTTTGATTGGAAGCAGTGGCACATACCCGAAACATTAAAAAAATCGGATCGATTATGGGTTAATGTATCGGAATATTGGCTAGAAATGATGCCTGAAAATGGTGAAGCCAAATTTGATATTACTTGGTATGAATATATTCACTTCAAATTTGCACCTGGAAAGTAGCCTCCGTCGACGCTGGTTGTAAAGCCTTCAGAGGATGCACATGATGAAAAGCTAGCCATTACTAATACAAAACGCCATCATGACTTTCTTTTCAAACGGGCCTTGACATACCAGAGTAAATGAGATAGGTAGAGTCCAAATTAGGACACCTATCATGTTCATAGCAAAATGTTCAATGCTTCGTCTAGATTAACTTGAAGTTTTTTTTTTAAAGTATAATCACATTAATACAACATGTCAGATACAACCAAGTTTGTGCTTAATGCAAATAGAATTGGTCCAAATAAACTTTAGTGTTTCTTTCCCACATATACAGCCTCACATTCACAGCTTGAACATGAATCCAATTATTGTTTCTTTCTCACATAGTCTCATATTCACAGCTTTAAAGTTTGTTCTGTTCATGTTTCTCTCCCATACCAAGCAGCTTTCATGATCCTGTCCAATGAACAACCAAAATTCAAAAGCCTAATGTAGTCGCTTGCTGGTGAAATGTATGTCATTGTGATACACGTCTGCTTTAAGTGCGAAATATTCCTCAAAGTTAATATACACCACATACATTTGGATGACTCTTTACCATGCCGTGTCTGAAAAACCTAGCGCATTTAAAACCTAACACGCTTACGCCGCTTCCGTCAATGGCACCAACTATTGAAACACTTGTTTCAACAGCCTAACAATCTAATCGGGTCATTTTCGTATTTAAACGAAAGTGCTTTCTCAACTATATAATGATATGTTACAGCAGTATTGACGTAAAATACATAAAATAAACACACGCATGCATACAAACACGTGTGAAAACATACACACAACTACTTTCTACTAGACACAGACTACAGATTCCAAACCAAGATTCCGCTCTGTATTTTACATTATGCACCAAACCCAGACACATAACTGACTATTCTCTGACGCTATCATTGTTTTAGTAAAGGTTAGAGATAAGAAACTTCCAATTAGGCTGCAAAGATAACAACAGAAATGTGCCCGTTTAAGATCTCTAGTCAGTTGTCACTACTAACAGATAAAACCAATTATACATCTGATTTATTATCTGGATGTTGTATCTGGCCACTACCGTACCAACTAGAGTTGTTCTTGTTATCTGAATGTTGTATCTGGCCACTACCGTACCAACTAGAGTTGTTCTTCCCTCTGGTCTGTGTGGTGATGTACTTTTTCATAAGTGTGCCCATATAGCAGGTACCGATAGTGAATGAAGTCGCCTGTGCGCAAGTATGTAGCTACAGCTGCCAGTGTGGTTTATCCATACATGCTGTTTGTCCACTTGCACATCACCAGAGGACTTGATATCATATGGTAGGGAAAGGAGAATGATGATATTACTCGCGCTTGAGTTGGATTTAAGTGAGGGAAAATTGTCCAAAGTCACACTCTCAGTCATACCCTGGTCTCTCTGAATCCAGTGGCACGATAGTGTCGAGATTTCTGTAAAGAAGTCGTGATGTAACTGGATAGCTGTCAGGTCCTATTACACCACAGCGGACTCCCTGTTCTATCCACACAGCTATCCGTTGTTTTCACGTGACGTCACAAAACGTGTGAACTTCATATCCGCCATTTTGAGTCTCAAACCAGTACTTAACAATATTTTCATCCCACATAATTATCAAGGTAATCTCATATTGTGCGTAAGGATATAATAATACATCACATTCTGTTGTGCATGTCAACCGCACGAGAACAGATGCTTGACTTAACCCATTTTTCTTCAAGTAAAACATTGACATTTCAACCATCTTTGTTATTCTTTCATAAACGAATAGATCAATCAGTAAACAGACACATAAATAAATGGATACACTAACATGTAGAAACATGTAATGATTTTCAATTAACATGGGTTGAAATCAGTCATTAAGTTATAGTTCAAGTTAAAAGATCAATAGTTAATATAAAATTTCATATTTCTAAAAGCATTTCAAGAGCAATCGGTGTTGACGTTCTGTACAAAGTCATGGTCCGCTAGGCAAATGTTTTGTTTGAATACACTGAAGATGAAACTTCTTTGAACGGTTATCACTTCCGTTCAATATCATCCTATGTCCATCATAACCACCACAAATACAATATTTGACCGTACTGACTAAAAGTGGTTTTTCAGTTGTCTTTGACACAAGCACGTTTTCGAGACAAGTATTTGTTTATTGAAGTTCTTACATAATACACAAGTTATGAACTTTTATTTCCGTAACTACTATTGTATCCCGAAGATAATTGTCCGGTAATACTCTTTCAGAGTGACAAGTTTAGGGACATTATACAAAATATTTTTTTTTAAAAATGTCGATATTGTCTGTTTATATATTTAAAAAAATTCTGCAGTTATATTTGATAGCAATATGCTCGATTACGGTTTAGCTTCTTTCGATATAAACTATGGAACTTAAGTTGTACTTTTATTTTCGTGTTAAGAGGCACATAGGGGCGCAAGCTTTCGTGTATAATCTATGTATCATTTCGATTCAGTAATCATCCTGATCGACAATTACATTAAATTTTATGTTTATCATGCGTGATAACCTATGTTGATAAAGGATTGTTAGAGACTCAAAATGGCGGAGCAAGTTACGCGCACTTTGCATTGTGGATATTTGCGTACACAATTGTGACGTCTGTGAAAACAACCCATTGCCATCTGCTTTCGCATCAGAGAGGATGAGCATCTATGCTCAGCCGCCCGATCCGCCTGAGATAACCTTTAAGATGAAACCAGCTGTTGATGTTCATTATGCGTCAACAGTCCCAGTTAGTATTGTCTGTTGTTACTAACTACTTACGGTAGCAGGCGTAACCTGATCTGACCCTGAACAATTATGACATGACCATCGTTATTCTGTTGATTGGATAATTGTGTCTCTTCACCGTCTGCCAAATGATGTATGAGTGATAGGAGAATAATTCCTACCATAGTAGGATCCGACAATCGCCCTCCTTGAATGACGATCAATGTTGACCCAATTCCCGGTTGTCATTTATGTCAACATGAACTCGTTAATTTGAAATACCTCATCCTTTGGTCTGACCTAACTACTGACTGAAAATAATTTAAACTAAGACATCTGCATTGATATTCAACAAGAGAGAGATTCTTTATTGCATAACGGTCTGAAATGACCATTACTGTCGTAGTCCAGGGGGGTCTCACTAAACTCCCACCCCAAGACACCCCAAGAACACCCCAGTATTACATATAAGTAGGTATAGACCGAACAATTAATCTTGGAAACTTACGTAACACCATTGGTATAAAAAAAATCAAAGAGTTGTCCAAAACAATACAAACGAACATCTGATTTTTATCGGTTTTTTTTTCCTTCTGTACAAAGACGTTTCTTACAGAACTTACAAGAGCTTTCTGGAGCATATTGATAGAGATATTGAGTCGATGGAAGTACGAGTGTCAGATAAAATGGAATTTGGATATTGAGTCGATGGAAGTACGAGTGTCAGATAAAATGGAATTTGGATATTGAGTCGATGGAAGTACGAGTGTCAGATAAAATGGAATTTGGATATTGAGTCGATGGAAGTACGAGTGTCAGATAAAATGGAATTTGGATATTGAGTCGATGGAAGTACGAGTGTTAGATAAAATGGAATTTGGATATTGAGTCGATCTAAGTACGAGTGTTAGATAAAATGGAATTTGTATATTGAGTCAATGGAAGTACAGTGTCGGATAAAATGGAATTTGGATATTGAGTCGATGGAAGTACAGTGTCGGATAAAATGGAATTTGGATATTGAGTCGATGGAAGTACAGTGTCGGATAAAATGGAATTTGGATATTGAGTCGATGGAAGTACGAGTGTCAGATAAAATGGAATTTGGATATTGAATCGATGGAAGTACGAGTGTCGGATAAAATGGAATTTGGATATTGAGTCGATGGAAGTACAGTGTCGGATAAAATGGAATTTGGATATTGAGTCGATGGAAGTGTCGGATAAAATGGAATTTGGATATTGAGTCGATGGAAGTGTTGGATAAAATGGAATTTGGATATTGAGTCGATGGAAGTGTCGGATAAAATGGAATCTGGAAGTGATGATGAGGAAGGCATGACAAAGGCATTGTGACATGTATTTTACTCAGCTACACGCTATGTTTGCAAGAAACATCTGTAGGATAATGTGAGGTTCTATATTTAGAATAAAATTCGGCTGGAAAAAGGTGGTCGTAATATAATAATGGCCCAAATATTTGGTACCTGTGGCATCACAGACGCAAAAAGTACAATCGACCTTGAAAGTTGATTAGAACAATTGGAAAAAAAAAATCATCCACGAACAGCATCCGACATTTGCACCATATTTTTCCAAGTTAAAACCAAGGCTACAGAAATAAGTTTTCGCACCTAGCCGCAGAAATACTGCACGCGTGAATTGGACTAATAACAGAGTCCATCAATAACATTCTAAAACTCTGTTGATTGGAAACCAAAACACGCGCAAGATCTAATATATAAACTCTCCAGCGTAACATAGCTGCATTTCATGGATTATAGAAGCGCTCTGCATGACAGCAGGAATTAACATTTAGCAAAAGAACACATTTATCATATGAACGACAGCGTTTGGAGGTGTAAATCCTGAAAGCATAAGACAGAGATTTTCGCAAAATTCCTGAAGGATATAAACGTACGGAGAAATCAAAGAACATCAAACCACAAGATGGAAAATATATCCTAATTAATAAGGCTAGAGAAACCGCACGAAAACCTGGTCAACGAAGAAAGCCTGTCAATGAGAGGATCAATAATTACTAAGCACATACTAACAAATGAACAATTGAATTGATTATGTTCTATGCTAATAATTGACAAAATAAAGGAAAGGATGAATAGTTAAAGTGTTTATAAGATAAACAAATAATTACATACAATAAATATGCTATTTTGTTTAATTTATTTAACGATTTATTTATGATATTGCTACTTATTGATAAATGCTGATAAATATTAACGTTACTGTACGCGAACACGAATTGTCAAAACGGGAATTATTTCCCTTGGCAAATCCTGCTCTCACTACTTTTTCTAGTTACACAAAAATAGCTAAGTATTCGCAGTTTTTGTTTGTTTGCATTTTTGCTGTTGTTGAAATTTAAACTAGGTATTATGCACAGTTAATGGTGTTCTTGGAGAGTTTTGCTGTGTCCTAGGGTGTCTTGGGGGTGTTTAGTGAGACCGACATCGATGGAAACTATGACCAACATATGTAAAATGTGCAACACTTTGTTTAAATTCTTGATCAATAGAAACAGTCTTAACAATAAGTATTACCCTTCAGCATGTAATTCCCCTTCTGTTTTTATTAAACTGATTTTACTGTCTGAAATTGAACGTGTCATAGATAAACAAAGGGGAGGTAAATGTTCAAGCTAGAGTTATTCTGTGTTAAACATTTTATATTTTTAGCGAATAGACTGTGTTATTTCAATGATTTTATTTAATTGCAACGTGTAACAAAATTTTGTTCTAGATGTTACAAACGTTACAACTTTCCCGCTTTTGAAAGGTAAAATTGGTAACCAGGTAACCAAAAGTAAATATTGGCCTATAAATCTCATAAAAATTATATCGAAAATATTAGAATGTCTTGTACCACAACGATATGTAGTCAAAATTTCTAACAATCAGTTTTGTTTCAAGAAATAATATTCAACCAGCATATGCTCTAACGGTTTTAATAAAAAAAAATTGCCAACTATTATTTGTAACCGCGTGTTTGCAATCTTTATTTTGAGGTCCAGGGTGGCTGAATGGTCTAAAGCGCTCTCCTTTAACCAACACCGCTTCCTCGGGCTCAACCATTGTATGTATGTGGTAAAGCTGTCAGTAGGTCATATAATACAATTAATTTTACTATATAGTCTCTACATTTGTTTCTCAGTACTGAACTTTCCACTGTGTGACAAACAATACAAATCATGTTAATCTAAAATACCTTCAAATATGACTTTACGGTGAAGTTCTGGTCAAGGTTTGACTTGCATTTGTTTTGAGAAGCTGAATTGTAAACAAAACACCATGCAACGGAACACAGATTTCACTTCCGAATCATCACCATGACCTTATTATTCAATGTGCACTGTCGCCGAAATACACACTGACAACCACACCATAAGCTGACATTCTAAAGAATAAACAATTGCCTTTAAATCCTTACCAAGAATGCAAAAATCTAACTCTTGTATCACCACCAAACAGAGACAGGAAAAAAGTGATCTAAAAATAGACTGGGACTACATTCGTGGGTACTGAACCGGATTTTATTAATTGTGTGCTGATGCCAGTAGCTTCTGGTGGCTCCGTGATTCACCAAGATTTCCTGGGTTCTTCCTCCACCAGTTATAAAGACCGCCATTTGTAACCTATATTACGCTTAGAAATAGCGTTAAACCCAAACACAACATGTTTATTAGAAACTAGTAAGGAATTTGATATGGACAATCATTGGACACGTAGTTTAAATGCTTCTCCACAATCAAAACCTGTCTAGTGCGTTGGGAAAGTACAGTATCATATTCCTTTCATGCAACTAATTGCAGCAAATGGAGTGAGGTTGGGCGGTGCTCTTTCGCCTTTGACATTTTTATCTGAAAGATTTATCTTTGTCATGCATCATCTGTACTCCCCGTTGAGTGTGAAACTTTACTTTTTTTATCACCGATACCATTTTATCGCTTTACCTTAAGTAGTTTGGTTACATATCGCTGGTCGATAAGTCTTTCACCACTTTTGAATAATGAAAAATTTAACGTTTTGAATGGCGCTAAATAGAATCATTGTGCTGGTGCGCCGTAAAAAAATCAACCAACCAACCAACCAAGATATGTGAATGTTTTGCATCTGAAAATGATGTTGTGTATAATATACAAAAATCGGCATGCATTATTTTTCAGTCAACATCTTTCATGTTACCAAATCCTCTGGTCATGCTCTTGTATATGTCAAAATATATATTTCTGGGCCTCATATTTTAAAATCAAATTTGTCAGATGATAAATATGCAATAAACACAGCATTACAGGTGTATGAGGCAGCTGTTAGTATAATTTGTAAAAGTCTTTGCTCCGACTCAACTGGATGCTCTAACAAGTTAGGCCCCTAAGCAGTAAAAAAGAATTCTTTATGTAAAGAAAATTTATAAAAATATACAATTTATGAATATTAGAATGTATTGGGCTAATGTGATAAATAGTAGAATGTATTAGGCTGATGGGATAAAAGACTATATTAGGCTAATGTGATAAATAGTAGAATGTACTAGGCTGAGTGTATTAGGCTAATGGGATGAATAGCAGAATGTATTAGGCTAATGTGGGGAATTCAAGACTGCACGTAAGCATATGCTAAAAAAATCTTGGCTGGAATATTTAGTAGAGCAAAATATGGTGTCTAGCTATTTTGCTAGCATAACATAAATTTCAATTTATTTATTGTAGGGTGTACAAAAGTACAGAGGGAGTCACATTGCATGTACTGAGACTGAAGGGGGATGTGAATAAAGTCTAATGCCATGAAAACTATACCACTAATCCAGCAGGGTATGACAATTTGACTGACTATATCTTAAGTCAGTAAGGTATGGTGTCTATTAATTTTGACGATCTAAAACAAAACAGCTCGGACTATACTCCTAAGCCAGCAGGGTATAGTGTGTATGAATTCTGATTACAAATACCTTTAAAAATTTGAGTACCCATAGTTGCTATGGTGGTGATGAAGGAAACAAGAGTATTAAACCTGTTATAATCCATTGATTGTGGATTGGTGGTGCTTAGACATACCAGTATCAGTGATCAAACTTAATTGGGCCATCGACTCTAACATTTAACACTAGTTTTATGTTATATCATAAAACATGTATTGTTTGAATGAAACAATTAAAACTATTCTAAAAGTATGCCCCAAAGTCAACAGTCTTCTATATGAGCTAAGAAATGGAAAATTAATACAATTATTTTATACAACTCCCTAGCTAGAAGATAGAACATTTATTTTAAATATTTGGAATATATAAAATTTACAAATGATCAGAAACAGCATAGTTGTTTTTTTTAAATACTCCAATTTCAATCTCATCCTGTGAGAGAGATTAAATTGAGTATATGTTGATTTTGCCAACAGCCGGATTAATGTCAGAACCTCTTGATCTATACTACTTCTACAAATATGCAGTTTGTTTGCTTTAGAGCTTCTATGCACAATACAAAATGGATGATAACAATAACTTTAATTTTAAATAGTCACCAATATGCCAAATATTCAAATCAGTATGACACTTTCTCTTCAAGTTTTTCTTTTAAACAATTATGCTTTCCTGTGGCTTGATATTACTTCTTGTGCTTTAGTCTTCGTTCAAGCTTCCATCTTTCTTCGCTCCGTGTTCCTGCTCGTTGTAATCAATATTTATCTACGATTATGCAAGTCGATAGTTAAGTACAAATATTAATCGTAACTCTTTGTACTGGATTACTGACACAAAACTTTACATATTGTGATGAAAATATTAAAGGTTTACTTCATCAAAATCTTGTCCATTGTGAGATAAAAAAAAATGCCCTATTGCTATGTTATAAACTTTTAGAGTATGTTTAGAAGTGTCGGATATGTGTTCCACAGCCAACAACCCACCTCTTCGGTCTGTCCAAGCTGATGTAGGCTACTGAAGTGTGGCCAAATCGACATAGTTTCACATGCCGCCCTTTTTTTGGGGCCGAAGAGTGTTCGTAGGATTGGGATGTTTCAAAAACTGAAAACAACGGTTTGCTGTCTGTTTAAGATAATATGTTGTTTAAAATGTGCTCTGCAGAATTGACCGCAATATCCTATTTTTAGTGCTGAGTTCCATAGTGTTGACGTTATAAATGTGGGATTATAAAAACCGAACAAACCTACCTTTGTTCTCTGTATTAAGTTGACGTATTAAAGTGTGGCTTACAGAGCTGACAACCAATCTCTGCTGTCTGTTTTAATCTGCATTATCTAATTCTTGGCTTCTCCCGTATCAAATGCATGATGATATTTTGTCACAATAATTACTCAAAAGTAACATTGTAAATGCAAATACATGTACAACAAGTAAAAGCTTAAGAAGTTTCATTGAAAACTGCCTGTGTCGAGTATAACAAAGACATGAACGAGCAAATGTTGTACAGCACTCATACGGATGCGTGCTTGGGTACTTTTTCCGACCCTTAAAGTGCAATTCAAACCTACTCTAAAAATTATTCCACGCAATGTAAAAAACCGAGAACAATTTTTAAAAAACAGTATTAAAGCATTTCATCGTTATCACGATATTGCCTTCTTAAAATATGATCAACTTCTTATTTAAGTTGACTATTCAGAAAAGAAAATGAAAACGGTTCCTATTCACTTATAGTTCATTTTGTTGCTAGTGTGTCAGTTGTGCATTCAAGGGCAATTCATACAGACAATAAATTTCACAGTTGTCACATTTTCAGATGGCAAACTTAAACTTGAGAGAGTTTATGTATCATTATCTGCAATTACATGCATGTTTATTATGTGCATTTACATGTGTGTCCATTATCTGCAATTACATGTATGTTTATTGTGTGCAATTACATGTATGTCCATTATTTGCAATTACATGTATGTTTATTATGTGCAATTACATGTATGTCCATTATCTGCAATTACATGCATGTTTATTATGTGCATTTACATGTGTGTCCATTATCTGCAATTACATGTATGTTTATTGTGTGCATTTACATGTATGTCAACAGCTTGCAATTAATATATATATATATATATATATATATATATATATATATATATATATATATATATATATATATATATATATATATATATATATATATATATATATATATATATAAAGTAGCAACAATCATTACGCATTACTGGTAGTATGTTTCTTCGAACTCAGAGGGATATAGATGGGACCAATCTCGCATGTAAACAAATAGAATAAAAGTGTTGACATGATCTCTAAGGTACTTCAAGTATATATAATGTAATGTTTGCTGCAGTACTTAAACAGATAGGTGTGACGACCCTGGCTTTGTTATGTTTATTGCTTCTAAATTTAAAAGGCTATAACACTTCTGTGAATGAAGCGCGCGTTTCCAAACTGCTAGTAAATTTTTAATTTGAAACATACCTTAAATTCGCTTTTTAGAAGTTCTTTTCGCTAAGAACATAAGATCGTGCGTTATCTTAATTGCAAGAACAATATGAAGACTTAAAAAACAGATCTTTGTTTTTTATCCACAGTATATATATATATATATATATATATATATATATATATATATATATATATATATATATATATATATATATATATATATATATATATATATATATATATATATATTGATAAACATTCACAATTGATGCCAAAGTAATTTACAGAAGAGTCGATGACATATTGGTACGGAAAGAACAAGAAATATTGTTACGTAAATCGTACACAACAACCAAAATATAAATAGTGAAGACATCTCGCTAAATAAATGCATATTAAGTACCTTATTTAGTCATTGAGGTAGTTTTACTGCTTAATGAATCTGTTGTAGTCGATGTGCATGAAGTTGTTACAGGTACAGTCAGGATTGATTGTGGGTTATGTAAATTATTATATAGGATACAACAGCAGAGAGGGTGAAACCTACAACTTTCCGAGGGTCCATGAGCTAAAAAAGGGTTCCTACAAAGTACAAAAAATAAGGTCAAAAGCGCTAACCGATTCCTCTAACATACATATTTCAACAACCATCGACGGGTTAGTTTGATTATATTACCTTTCGTTAATATTTTTTTTTCATTAAATTTTAGGCGTGTTTTGTTTGCGTCTCGCACTTTTTTTTGTTGGTCAGCTCACCCTCTCTGTTGCTGTGGTTTTTATCCATATATTGTATTAGGTCCTGGGATCATGCAAATTTACTGCTATAAAACCAAACGGGGTAGCTTACGCGTGTGCAAAGAAATATTTTAATTTGTTTATGTCCATGTCTCCAGAACAACAAGTATAATAAATATTTTTCTGCGCTTATCAACTCCGTTAAACACTACTAAAATATTAGTTATCTCTGATCACTTTTGTAATTTGTGTATCACGCTGAGTAACATAAATCACGTCTGTATTTCTAAGCCTGCCTGTGGAAAATATTCTAGCTGGATTTGATTGTTTTCCAGCATGACATCATCATACACTACTAAATTATTAACACTTCAATCAAGGTCATCTACAGATGGCGCTTCATCAATATCGGTAATAAAATGAATAACGTCACTGTCTTCATTTAACAATTTTGCATTTTCATTAAAAACTTTAAGTACTTTATAGCATCGCTGATCATCTTAGGATGGTGATACTAAATATAATTTATCCCACTAAAGCCATCTCATTACCAGATTAAACAATACTTGTGTTTTGCTTGATCTAGATGGACCTATTATTATCATACTAGTAGAATTCGGTAACGATGGGTCATCCTTCAATGGCTATTGTCTTCGTGTCGCCGAAAAGTCAATTATATTCATATGATAAATAATCTGAATCTATATTGTGTATGATGCATGGCAGCCATGTCCATCACTGGATTAACAACAATAATAAGAAAATAATAAATAAATAAATAAATAAATAAATAAATAAATAAATAAATAAATAAATAAATAAATAAAAACGCGCACTGACAGGAAAGTGTGAAAAGTGTGGCGATGGGAGGTGATATTGCCGCTTCGTTGGGAAAATTACCAGGACTTCCTTGAGTGAAGTATTCCGGAAAAAATCACCTACCCGGATACAATTAATGTAGTCTTAGTACTAGACTTGATAGTCGACTTGTTGATTAAGAACAACCGCGACCTGGAGAATATCACGTAAACAAGTCTGATCAAGGTGTGTTACGTTCATGATGTTGCGTATAAAAGCAAAGATTTTCATCAAGAGTATCTTGCCGATGTGAAAAAGATTCATGCAATTAATTCTATACCTTATAATTCTCTCAGAAAAAACTCACTAGTTTTCTAGCAAAAACTGCTATGAAAAGTAAAATAATTGTAAAGGCTGGGTAATTAATTATATAACTATAATAATGGAGTCAATTTATTATGGCCCAAGAGGATATTGGAAGGTCAGTACAGCTATTAGTAAACTTGCTGAAGCAGCAAAAGTCTCACAAAGTGGTCTGCGATAGCCCGAATCGTTACAGGTTGATCCTGGCAAAGAATTTATTATTCAGTATCATCGCTCATGAAAAAGCATAATGTCGTAATCAGACGAGGACACACTGTAATTCATCGTGATCAGGCAATCGCTGAACGATTTAAATGAACACTTATTAAGCGGTTATTTGGATATCAATATGCAATGGAAATATCCACTGCCTTTAAATCCGAGGAGAGATCAAGTGAATGGGTTGCAAGATTAACAAATGTAATAGCTGCGTTGAATAATGAAATTACTCATGCAATTTCTAAATAGCCTATTAATGTAATTACAAAAAAACATATACCCCGTAGCGATGGCTACGGACAACGACGTGAATTTTCAAAACAACGAGTGTTAGATAATGGGACTCTTATATGAACCTGATGAACTTGAAAGGGGGAAAAAAAAGAAACTGATCCTATTTGGGGTGTGACCACACATAAAATGTCAGTGTGGTAAGATTCACGGGTGGACCTGAAATCTACAGACTAGATTCAACTGCTCCTCAACGTGGATTTGAAAGTGAACAATTACAACTATTTCCTGAAGATACACAATTACCACCGCGTTCACTTTTGTAAACTTGCACCCGACGTCGATTGCATTCAAGGAATGTCAATATGACATTTTTACGTGTGAAACCAAGATCACTGTTAATTCTGTCTACGGTATACTCTCTTGGATTATTTTTCGAATATTCCCATAGCATAGTACAGGTACAACTTGCACAATGATTTTTCTGTGGTTCTTTTAGCTTCATAATTAATTCAATATATATATATATATATATATATATATATATATATATATATATATATATATATATATATATATATATATATGTCACATTGTTTATAACCAAATAGTTTCTTTTCTTATTACGTCAACAGCAACTTTGTTGGCGTAGCTAGCAGTTTAATACAATAACTTAAGCGCTTATAATAACCCTGTGTAGGTGAGGTATTTTTTGGCTCGAGACACTGCGAGATACACTAAATTTTGACCATTCTATTCTGTCATCGACAATCCAGATATATGTATCAGTAATAGTTAGCCCTTGTGACGAATGAATCATTATAGCATATTCCAATTTCCAATGCATCAATGCACATTTAATAACATCAACATCAAACAAAACAATATATTTTAATACAATATTTTGCTTTTCATTTCTTTCCGGAATCTCAACTTCAATATCATGTCATCGAGTATCCGATGGGTGATAACATAATGGAACAGGAAGATTTGAAAACTTTTCTTTATGTAACAAAAATTTCTCAATCAATTCATCACGAACTGTCTTTCAACTCGCAACTATTAAATCATTTGGTCTCTATAAATTCCAAAAATCGTTCACAGAAGTTTTTGGAATTATTTAACGCACTATCTCACATTGTATTTTATCTGGTTATAGTCTGATTAATATTTTAAATTCTTTCAGAGGTTCATCAATAGCTATATGATCATCGATTATCTCCTCAATAATCCACATATGATTTTAACCATTCATGCGCAGACTGCCCAAAGAAAAGTGATGGCTGACCATTATCGCTGCTCATAATTACCGCAGTATTCTTCCTTAATAACCAATTGTTACTTATATGTGATTAAATTGCTTGTGTGTAATGTTTAACATTATTTTTAATTTTTTTTTTGTGTTGCAAATGTAAAAGTGTCTGGTCTAATGCAGGAATTGGTTGTAGATGAGCCTTAGGTATAATCGGATTGGGTTTTCCAATCATTTGACAGGTATTACAAGATTTACAAAACGTACAAACATCACTTTTGATCTTACTATAAGTTTTATTTATTTCTAAATTACCAGCCAGAGGAGCTTCAGGGGCCAAACTAAGTATTTCGTGTCTGAAAGACTTTAGAACTACAATCTGATAGTTCACTGACCACTCGGCATTAGCAGGGACCTCGGGAGGTCTCCATTTTCTCATAAGAATTCCATTTTTAATGGTACTTGAGTTGCTTCAGTTACACTAACGGCCTTCTGGAAATCTAAGGACTTTTTTCCTGTTCGACGACAAGTGATTGTCGTTTATCACCCTGATTAGATAACAGAGAATGAGTATTTGAAAGTGGATCACTGTTATCAATACCACCCGATTGATCCAAATTAGAAGTGAAAGTGACCTCATCAAAATCTTGACAAATATATGTTTCAGCTAAAGGAATATCTTCCTTATGAAAATCATTCACAAAAGCTTTCTTTGAAATAGCTCTGGTAACTGCATAAGCTAGGTATAGCTCAGGGTATTTTTCTTCAATTGGATCAAGTTTCTGATCCAAAGAAGGCTTGTCAGTTACAAGTGGATTAACTACAACCTTGTCTCCAGCTAGATCGTTGCTAGCAAGAAATGAATACCCTCAACGTGTAGGTTAAATACTATACCGACCGTCACAGGTCCTGAAACTAAGTCTGATGACAAATTTGCAGAATGGAGAGGAACATTAACAAAGCCGCATCCTACTTCCTGAAAGAGAACACTCTCATTAGAACAGGTCTTCTCAGAAGAAGGCAAAATACCTGACAGTAAAAGACTGAGAAGCTCCTATATCCATTAAATATTTAATAGGGATAGGATTGGCCGAATCACGTAAGAGTGATATAGAACAATCCGAAATAAATGGTTCATAATTCTCCATAATAAAATTAGACTGGAGTTTATTAGCCCCATCAAATGTATTGCTTTCAATACACGACTGTAACCTTGACCTCTTAGAAATAAGAGCAATTTGGATTGGATATCTTGATTCTGATGCCTAAATTTCAATTTGAAGCAATCATAAATGACGTGTCATTTTTTTTCTTGCAATATGTACACGTAGGCAGAGACAAAGATTTTGAATTAAGTCTCTTAGAGACTTGATTTATAGAATTTGTGCCAGATTGAATTTTACCGAGTCGTATTAGGCTCCAATAAATTCATAACAGTAGTCTGCTGATTGAATATTTTGTATACAACAGGAACTTTATGAGTTAAAGAATACTCATTGGCAGCAAGAGCAGCATTTTCCAAAGTTTCAATCTTATGCTCTTCAAGATGATTCTTAATATCATTAGCAACACCGATTTTTAATTCTTCAAGAAACAAAAGTTGTTCAAGACTTTCATAATCATGTTCAACTTTCTTCGCTAAGCACCATCTCTTAAATGACTTTTCATATTCTCTAGAAAATTCAACATAAGTCTGTCCAGCTTCTTTTTATAGTTTCTGAATTTTTGCTGATAAGCCTCAGGGATTAACGCATAACCCCTTAATACGCACTCCTTAACCAAATAATAATCTGAACTCTGTTGTACTGACAAGGATGCAAAGAAGATATTTCGGGCTTTGCCTAAAAGTACACATTGCAATAACAGTCCCTAGGCCATTTCAATTTTTAGCAACTTTTTCAAAATAGATAAAATATTTGTCTAATTCATTTTCCCTAAAAGGGGGAACTAGCCTGATATCTTTTTGTAATGTCAAAACTTGAATCTGTATTTGAAGTGGAATCTTGCTTGCAACTTGCCAGCTCTAATTATTTAATTTTAAGTAGAAATTCTCTTTCAACATGCTCTCTCTCTCTCTCTCTCTCTCTCTCTCTCTCTCTCTCTCCTCTTTTTCAAATTGTAACCGTTTATCTTTCTCCTTCTCCTCTCTCCTCTTTTTCAAATTGTAACCGTTTATCTTTCTCCTTCTCCTCTCTCCTGTGTCTCTTTCTCTTTCTGAAATTATAATTGTTTATCTTTCTCCCTCTCCTGTCTCTCTCTCCCTCTCCTGTCTTTCTCAAATTGCATTATTTTTCTTCCTCTCCTGTGTCTCTCTTTTTCTTCAAATTGCGATTGCAATTACTTTTCTTGCAGCTGCATTTGTTTTTATTTTACTTCTTTCTGAAGCTCTAGCCTACTTAACTCTACTTCCATTTTGAATTTCATTTTTGTTTCCATTGCTTTAACGTCAGCGTCTGTCATAGACTTACTTGCTGATGCCAAAAACCTTTTTATCAAAAACAAATTTTCCCACCAAATATTGGTTTAAAATATTTTTAATTTCTAGTTTCGTTAAGGAAGATTATGCTTCAGAAAGATCGTACTCTCTGGCAAGTTCAAAAAACTCATCTTTCTTAAGACTATCCAACTGCTGTTCAGTTTGATTAGAAAGAAATATTTCCACTTTTGATGATATTGTAAAAAAAAGACTTTTGTTTTCACTTAAGATTGCAAATACAAATGTAAAATAGTAGTTGGGATTTAGAGACTAGGACAATTTAAATTAAAAAAAAAATTCTGAAATATTGAACCAAAATTCATAAATTCCGGACGAGCCCCCAATTTTTTTTTGTCACGTAACAAGGGCTCATAGTAACAAAGAAAAGAGTGAAAGCCAACATGCTTTCTATATTTAAAAAAAAACAACAATTTATTTACCTAGAAACAATGTAAAAATTGGTAAATAGGACTTAGTTTGTAAATATATTCCAAAATTTGATCATAAGAATAAAAAGGTAAGTCCTTTCACTAAATAGTCCTATACAAATCCAGGTTCGAGTCCCGACGAAGTATAAATATGAAAGGTGATGACGTCAGATGTAGTCCAATATAATAAAACAATAATTCCTCACTTGAATCACAGTCTTTGTTTCCGAATAATTCCAGAATAAACTTCCATGAATATCTTTCAGAATTTGTAATAGAAAATTTAACTTGTTTTTCAAGGGGAATAAATTATTATATCCAAAAATCAGACGACGAATAAACAATCTTAGTAGCAAATTTAAAAAATACACCTTGTTCCTTCAAGGATTTGAATGACTGTCCGAAACAAATATTAGAATTGCGTCTTTAGAACCCCAAAAGCTCATTTAAAGTCTCGCGAGATTGGTCATGTAATCTCTTACTACGCTAATGTTAAGACGTAGGCCAATGTCACTCCACTTGAAAACCAATCATGGAAAAGGTTGTTTACCCATAATGATCACACATATAAAATATGTCCCTGATACTGAACAATCATTTTAACTTCCTGTTGACACTATTATCAGGGTAAGACAGACTCAATGATAATTCTCACGTATTACATCTTCGTCTTGAAAAAAAAACTTTGTGATAAAAATATATCTCACTACTAAAAATATAATCCTGAATCCAAGAAAAATATTCATTAAAAATAAATACAATGAAGAAATGAAATAAAAAGAATTTTAAACCTTACACACAAGCAATTGAATCACATATACTTAACACAAGAAATAATTTTAGTGTTTCTATCGACACCGTACAAATCTCATCCCGGATGACGATTTTAGCAATATATTTCTCACCCATTCGCTCAGGTGTACATGTATCTACATCACCATCTGAAGAAACTATGGTATGTACATGATTTTATTGCTAGTTGTTTTATTTCTCTGGTCTGTGTGTAGGTGTTAACACAATCATGTCCGACGACAAAGTCGTCAACGAAGTATCGTACCGAAACAATTCAATGGCGCGTGTAGTCCGAGTTTCCTCTGACCCTTGACACCCCATTTTTAATACCCGAACATAAAAAACCAAATATCAAAAATGGGGTGTCAAGGGTCAGAGGAAACTCGGACTATGGCGCGTGATGTTTTATCAGAACCTCCAGGTCCGTTGAGGTAAATAGTTTTATGTTTGGCCACGGGATCAAATACATGGTGATGTTGATACTGGAATATGATTGTCATTACCGTAATATGTTTCTTTGGTATCAACATCTGCTGATTCAGAATAGTCAAGTATACTTGTTTTATTCTCCGTGATTTCCATTCGCCGTTACCGAGTAACGGTTCTAGCAGATCTAAATACGCGAAATTTATATAAAATGAATCCGTAGCAACTCTGGCAGCATAACAAGAAAATCTATCATCGATAATAAATTTATAGAAACGTAAGCGAGCATAGATTTTAAATGAGTAAATTGCTGTGACTCACGATATAACTTAGTATTGTTCCTAATTCAATTACGTCTGACGAATAAGCATTACTTCTGCTTTGTTCGTTGTATCAGTAATTATAAAATCCAACTCAGCATCATCCATGATAAATCTTGTTCAATGTCGTTTATGATCATATGATCCTCCTTGAGGAGATTTACCAATTATTTTTCTACCAAGATCTTTTGCAATTTTATTTTCATAATCAATTTTATCCCAGTCTTCATCTGGATCTTTCGGTGAATGTTTGTTTCGTTGTGGTAACCAAACTGGTTTTTGCGGATGATATGATATAATATCATCACTTGTACTTAATGACGTTAAGATTTCAGCATCAATCATGTATCGTAATAGCACGGTTGGAAATCAATATGTTCCTGAGAAATGTCTACCAAACCACGCATAAACGATTGGATAAAGACTATTACAACGCTTGAATGATTTTACACAAGCGAATCCAGTTAAATCAAAATCAGGTAATGGTCCATTTATCACAACTCTGGTCATTTCACGTGTGGCATGTCCGAATCTTTTGAAATATTCAGAACATCCTCCGTATCCAAGAAAATTTCCTGGATAACACGCGACTATATCAACGGATATATCCTTACGATGATTATATTTGGTACTCCATAATCCGCCATGTCCATATTCGACTCAACTATGTTGAATATCTTCAAGGAATTCTCATCGTGTAGGCGACCATGAATTTTTCTCCTGAGCAAAGTGATCCGCAACTGATGGAACTGTAAAACGATAAACAATCATTCAGTAATTGTTCAACTTCAGCATTATCAGAATTATATGTCAGTGCAAGATTCTACATTTCTTCATGGAGATATTCTCTACCATAAATCTGTCCATTAGGTTTTACAAACTGATCGTAATATATGTATTCTGAACTATGAAATAACCAAATAAAATAATCATTCTTATTTATATCGCTGATAACATCGTTATAAGATCCGCCTATTCTATCTCGTGGAAACTTTTTTTTTTTTTACAGTATCAGTCCATTCATGTGCATTATGGTTAATGAGTGTTATAGGGGTTCCATTTATTGTATATTTTGGTTTGTACACAGTTTCCGGTTAATGTTTTTACTGTTTTTTGGAATTCTTGATTTCGATTCCATCTTAGCAATGTCACTGATAGATGCTCTGGTATCTTGATCTGTTTCTGCCCACATATTTTTTTTCTACGTCTTGGATCGGTTGAACCGCTTACGCCTATTGCTTTTGAGAAATGTACCATAACTAGCTCAGCTACGCAGTTTAGTCTCCTTGACAATCTCATCGGCTTGAGATTTCCCAATACCCTAAACCCGATTTCGGCATTCCCGGCTTCCATCGCACTCCAGCCAACTGAAATGTAGGCAACCGAAACCTGAAAACATTTGCAAGGACACCCAAAATATCAGGTCGAGATCTTAAACTGTAGGACTAGCATCTACCTCTGCCATTATTGTTGCTTGTGAATATGTTTTTGTTTATATAATATACGTTTGTTGTGTGTAAAGCTGACAGTCATGACGGAAGATTATGTCACTAACGATACCTTTATTCGCTGAAGTAGTCTGGTTCCCTGCTTAGTATGCTTCCTGTGTTGCACTCCACTAGGCCATAGTACACAATTAATTTTACTATATGGTCTCTACATTTGTTCCTCAGTACTGAACTTTCCACTGTGTGACAATCAATACAAATCATATGTTAATCTAAAATACCTTCAAAGATGACTTTACGGTTTAGTTCTTGTCAAGGGTTGACCTGCATTTTTTTGAGAGGCTGAATTGTAAACAAAACACCAGGCAACGGAACACAGATTTCACTTCCGGATCATCACCATGACCTTATTACTCAATGTGCACTGTTGCCGAAATACACACAGACAACCACACCATAAGATCACATTTTAAAGAATAATCAATTGCCTTTAAATCCTTACCAAAAATGCCAAAATCTAACTCTAGTATCACCACCAAATTTAGACCGGAAAAAGTGATCTAAAAATAGACTGGGACTACATTCGTGGGTACTGAACCAGATTTTATTAATTGTGTACTGATTCATGAAAGGGTCAATGTTTTTGTCAAACTTTTATATTTGCATTTTATTTTGCATGCCACTACTGTTTCAACTTCATACATAAAGTCTTTCGAAATTTCCTTGCAAGCAAGACATGTGACAGCTGTCAGAAAGTGTGTAGTGCTGGTGTTCTATAGGGTGCAATTTGAGGTCCAATTGTTCTTAAGAAACCAAAACTAAATTTGCTATATCTTCCTTAATTATAGGAATTTTTCAATGCAGTAAAAACCTAATTGTAATACTTGATAAGGCCTCTCTGAAAATAGTCTTGAAATTAAAAAATATTGATATATTGAATTTTAATGAAAATTTAAAAAATATATAAATTTTAAAAACTTTTTATTTTACAAAAAATAAATTTTCATACAAGTTATGACATTCAGTTTGACAAATTTAAGGCAGCAATGTTGATTAATGAATGGTCTTTAAAACAAATGGTAGTTTAGGTCTGTACAACTGATAATATTAATCCCAGGGGTACTGAAGCATGATAGCTCACAGTGATTTTGACAGCAAATTGCAATATGCCTATCCAGATGCATATAGGTGTACATACTAAAGAAACAATGACAGGTACTATGTTCCACATTTATTGTTTCAGGTACTTGGACAGTTGTTTGTATAACTAATATCCCACTCAAATTTAAAGTTTTGATGGGACCACTACCATGTTTTATTGCAAATATGCATTCCATTTTAATGCCGATAACTACAAAAGTCAACAATGCAATATGAAAATACAGTTTCACCTTACTGAAAAAAGATGCGAATCTCTCTCATGAAGATCTAAGCCATGTCTTTGAGATGCTGTATATCAGTGTACTGATATGAACTCATCTTGGTCACTTATAGCAGCACACTGCACATGTCCTTATGAGACCTTGCTATCACCATTGGACTACTGGAGAGCTTCCAAATTGATCCAACTCTAATACTTTGTTCCAGATACCAGACTAGACCTGAAAATATATAACATGTTTCACTTAATTCTAAAAAAAGGAAGATGTAGGCAAATGAAGTTAAAATGTGTTAGATATGGTGATTTCAAAATAACATTCAGGTTGCAAATATGGTTAAAAAAGGTAAACTTGATAGAGTGACACTCAAAGATGTGAAGCAATGGGCATGTATTAAAGTGACAAATGCATCCTAAAAATAGATGAAGTTTCTACAAGCATATTTAGCCATTTACAGGTTAAATAACTAATCAGGTAGAGTATGTATCATAAAGTTTAAGGCAATGTTGGAACGGTGAGGTTTGATCATTGGTGCAAACATTGATACATACCAGTATAGTGGAAAGTCAAATGACAATGTACCAAATTAAAATTTATTACTATATGCAATCTTATTCATGAAGGAAAAACAATTTTAGATATTGTGAGTGAATATAGCAAAATGTAGCCACACAGATCAACTATAGGTACCAATAGATCCTATATCATCAACTACATGTGAAATTTTCATCCCGAAAACTTGTAAACAAGGATGGATATTTGCATGTGTGGGACATATGCAATGTACTTGTTAAAATCACATGTGCAAACATGATTCAAATAATCTGTTTGAACATTTTTAGTCTATTTTTAAGAGTCTTGGCTACCAAGTTATTAAGTTCAATGATTCAATGATTCAATGGAATCAAATATCAGCTGATGCTGCAATACCGCCCTTTGTCAAAGTACTAAATTGAAATGTGTTACCATACAGAGGCATATTCATGATGAAAATAACATCTTGGGATATTTTAAGTGCACACAGTCAAAACTAAGCCTTACAGATTCACTATAGGTAACCATGTCAGCCTAACAATGTCAACTTTTGATTCCAAACATTACAAAATATATGCATATTTGTTCATGTCAGCTATGTAACCATGTTAGGATCAGTTGTAGAAAGTTAAATTCAAATAATCTGTTTGAATATTACTTATATAATCTTTAAAGTGTCAGATAACAAATATTATTAGTCATTAATAATGCATAAAGCAAAATGGATCATGAGAATTCCCATAATATCATCTGGGCTACAATGTCGCACTACATCAATCAACATCTTAAAGAAACTAAACAATAAAATGGAATGCATTCTGTGTTCAACTTACATCATTTTGCTGTTTTCTTACATGCAATGGTAAATATACCTGGGTAAAGTATATTTTACCCCTCTGACCTGTATTTCATTCTCTGACAGCTTAATATGATTTTGTAGAGAACTTGAACAGGTTCTAGTATAAAGTCTTCATCTCTGTCCTCTCACTAAATACCCTATAACTATGGTTATAAACAATTACTGATAGCTATACAAGCAGATATGTGTTACTCAGGAAGTCACGTAATCATAAACACATAAATTAACTGTTTGAACCCCAAATAAATAGTTTCAATGACCTAAAGGTACAAAGCAAAGTAGAATTTTGTCTTCATGTATTTTAAATGAGGGTCTCATTTTGACTAATAAAGATATTTTCTCTGATCAAATTTGACAAATATCCATCATTTGAGCTTGTATATGGTGTAGGAGTATATATATGCTGATATCATTTAATATCATTCCCAAAAAATTTTATATATGTGTATACTTGTTGGACATTTTTTTTTAATTGTTTTTTTAAATTTCATTTAAATTTTTAAAATTAATATTATTTTTTTACTTCTAATTTCATTTTTATATTTTTAAAGTCAATATACATAACATTAAAATTTCATGTATATGTCATTAATAATAAAAAATTTATATCAGTTTCAAGTTTTTACTGACAGGCCATAGTACACAATTAATTTTACTATATGGTCTCTACATTTGTTCCTCAGTACTGAACTTTCCACTGTGTGACAATCAATACAAATCATATGTTAATCTAAAATACCTTCAAAGATGACTTTACGGTTTAGTTCTTGTCAAGGGTTGACCTGCATTTTTTTGAGAGGCTGAATTGTAAACAAAACACCAGGCAACGGAACACAGATTTCACTTCCGGATCATCACCATGACCTTATTACTCAATGTGCACTGTCGCCGAAATACACACAGACAACCACACCATAAGATCACATTTTAAAGAATAATCAATTGCCTTTAAATCCTTACCAAGAATGCCAAAATCTAACTCTAGTATCACCACCAAATTTAGACCGGAAAAAGTGATCTAAAAAAAGACTGGGACTACATCTGTGGGTACTGAACCGGATTTTATTAATTGTGTACTGATTCCACTAGTGTAACGAGGGATTACACTAAACAGGGACCAGACTATATCTGAAGAGTCATAGGATTGAACCGTGCAGCAGGTACTCAAATGGCAACGGTTTATCAGATTTACGTACCCTTTCGAGAAATGCTCACATTTTGTAAGTTACGGTTTCCTTAACTTCTAACTTTGTACTTAAGTTACGCCAGTTTAGTGAAACAATACCAACCTTATTATTATTATTATTATTATTATTATTATTATTATTATTATTATTATATCTTATTATTACAAAACTTTCAATAATAATAATAATAATAATAATAATTATTATTATTTCGTGAAAAACACCTTTAATATCAGGGTACACAAATATTAAATACTATCACCACGATTTAAAATTTAAAAAAATACTAGACATTGTCGAATCGTCGCCAATCAATCAAAATCTTTCAAATGGTTAGTACATTTTTTTCTAACATTAAGAAAATGCACATTTAAGAAGAAAAATTTTAAACATTAACATGACATTATTATTAAGAATATTTAAAAAATATAATTAAAAAATTGTCTTGGTCATATACAAGCTGGGTTTTTAAAAAAGGATGTATTGCATGATTTTCACTTCTTGTACATAGGTCAGAGTTTTCTGAAACAGGTATTGAAATTGTGTAATGATGTAAATAATTTGCAACTTTTTTGACAACGATAAGTCGGATATTAATGCTACATTTTTCAGAAAAGTCCATATTTGAATAAAACTAAAGGTAATTTACGATAATCATACAAGTCAGATATTAGCATCGTGTCACATATTTTGTTATGTTGTAGTGGTTAGCAGACCGTTTACAAAAATGGGATCTACCACTGCTGAATTATGGAACTTTTCAGTGATTATCTTTTGAAAATTGGTAGGAATAAAATTTGGTTAAAACCCCATTTTTTTCACAACGCTTTGTCACTGAGATATGGCAACAAAACTTACCATGCTCATGATTAAATTTTCCTATACAGATGTGTTTACTTTGTAATTTTTCTTCCCGGATCGGGATTTTTGGAGATGCCATGAATTTCGCGGGGACCACTATACCCAGAATTCAGTGCTCACACGCCATGTTCTAGATGTTTACGTTACTCGTTCCAAATTTCTCGAACACTTTTTAACATATACAATGATTATTTTGCCGACTGCAGAATTGCATTTCAATATTACATATTAGCTTGATTATCTGGGATTCTAATACAGGTATAATATGGAAAAACTCAGACAGAGTGTACTTATAATTATAGCTGCTGCCTATGTGCTCCCATGCTACCGGAAGTTGGTCTAAGTTTTGAATAGGCACTTTTGCACCAGATAATTTCCCATTGCACACGATTGTGTCTCTTGAAAAGGAAAAACGAATTAAAACATATCCCCTACTCCCAATAAACACAAGGTAACAAACTCTTGCAGATCACAGTCTAACCTATCTAATTTTCTTAAACGCATTTAGTCGCTTAAAACAAACTTCCACCATCGTTAAGATCTTCTAGTTACCATGTCGTAGCCTCAACATGATTTCCCTTGTCCACAACGTAGGACTAAGGTACTAATATTAGTACTAGAAGACCTTCCAGACCTCTCATCCATGTACCATTTAAGTACCTTATAGATTTTGAGTAAGCACGTTACACGAAGTTTATCTGTTGCTTGTCTTGCCCACATTTAGTCCTTCAAGACTAGATTTCTGGTCTGCTTAAGAGACAGTTTGAATACCCCCCCCCAAAAAAAAAAAGAACATTTAAAATTAGTTTATTTTGTTTTAAATTTATTTGGGAACAAAGTTTTTGAATATTCATCAAATCATCAAATCAGTTTATTGTATGTGTATCATAAAAATCATGACCATTGTAAATTTGCTAGGTTAGGTTTAGTCCAGCAGTGAGACCTCTCTCTTTATATTTGTTCTGTTTGTGTGATGTCTTACAGCCTAAATAAAGGCTTTATGTAGTGTGTTTGCACACTTGGCTGCTTGTATCAACACTCTTCCTCAAATTTAAGTCAAATTGATATAGACTTTATTCCTAAAGTCAGATCTGTTTTTTTCCACGCCACTGTTTAAAGCATGTGCAATCAATATAGTGCAAATTTTAATAGGTCGTCATTAACAGTGTATGCTGGTGTAGTAAGTTTCAGACAAAGACTTTTGTGTGATTTAATTTTATTTCCATTATATTTGAGCATCCTATTTAAATAAGCATTATATTTTAATGTAGGGTAAAACAATGATTGCTGCAGTTTACGATATCAATTGCAATTTAGATCCATATGCTATCATAATTGTTGTGAAATGTACCCTTCATTGTTGGCATTTTCAGCCACTTTTTATGCAATGTCTGACTTATAAATTTCCAGTTGAATGTATCTGTAACTTTTTTATATCAAGTTAAAAGTCCTTAATATGCCATTATTTCCTACAAGTTAAATGAGCGCATTTTTGTCATTAGTCTTTTTTGTATCACATGCTTGCGTCAAAGCTTTACCTTTGTTAATCTGGCAGCATAATGATCATTGCCAATTTGATAGTCACTGCTCATTATATATTTCCTTGCACTGATTTCACCATAAGAAAGAGTCTGTTTAATTTGTCATTATGAATTATGTTTTCACTTTATAATCTAAAAGTATTATTGAAGTACTTAGAACTCACCAAAATATTTTCAGGCTTATATTTTGCCTTTATCAGTTTCTGATGGAGTCTCATATATTATGACTTTATTGTGACTTTTAATACTAACTGTTGCTACTTTCATACACATATTCTGGAACCATTTATTCAGTGAGCTGACATTGCTGCATAAAACTATCCATCATAAAGTGCAGGGTAGGGTGTGGTTTTGGTGTATTTCATACCCCCATTTTTCAATAGTTTATGCTAAATGAAGATATTTAATACTAAAAACATTGGTTTTTCACATACTGAACAGTTATGTCAAGTTACATATATGTTCTGTCTTTATTACAAAACAAATTTTTTTTTACAAGTTTTGATTTTTTCTGACCTTTTGACAATGTTTCATATATGGAATCAATAGTTTTCTTTTTACCTAGAGATATATTATCATCAATTATTCCTTTTTGTTGTTGGCTTTTACAACCAACATAGCAATGGGTTAGCATATTACTGTTTACTTCTACCTGTGGCAATCTATTATGACAAATTCTATATTCATAAAAGATGTGTAGGTCACTGGAGTTGCCCTAAGTCAAATGATTATGATTACCGAATGCGGTTATGGGATAGGTTTGTCATGCTAAAAATAGTAACAGAAAAAAGGTCTTTACTTTGCTGCCTTTATCCTGGTGGAATCAAAATCTGACAGCAGTTAGATTCATTTTCATGTTCCGTGATATACATTTCATTTGGTTGGAATGTGATGGAAGCAGTGAATGCCAAAATTATGTTGAAGTAAGTTTCTCTAAAGAAATTGATAAAAAAAGACTAATATTGAAGAATATCTTTCAATAGTTTCATTTTGTTGAATATACTTAATGATCCTTTAACCAATTTTGGCATTTTCATCTATGGAACTTGGAAAAACAAAATGTGCTTGTGTGAGAATAGTTTAGAAAAAGACTTAATTGTAAGTAAAATCTACCTAAATCAACTTTAATTTGTGGAAAAGCATCAGTATGAAATCAACTTTAATTTGTGGAAAAGCATCAGTATGTGCTGCCAAGTGTGTAAGATATTCCTGAAAATCTGGCTTATTGTTGGTCAACATCAGAACATGCTACACAAGGCTGTTATTAAGACATAGAACTAACAAACATGTATCAAGTGAGGCATCTTGCATTATATGACTTATGTATATACTCGCTTATAAGCCAAATAATTTATGAAAAAATAAAGGCATGGAGGGGGTTGGCTTATCCGCATGCCAATGTCTATACTTTAGTTTTTATAAGTCATTTTGTAAACTACTGTAAGAGAAAACCCCTCCTGTGGTGAGATTCACATGCCTGAATGTGTAAAATTGAAAACAATAACTAGGTCAGTGGATATTAAATGAAGCAAAGCATAGTTAACAAAGAGTGGTGCATGTGTAGGCAAAATGGCTGATTCAGGTGCGACCTTTTACCAAAATCATCTCTATCATGGATCCTGCGTTAAAATGTCATAAATGTTTTCATATCTTCACCAATGTTCTAATGCATACTAAATGAATTAAAATATTTTTAGAAATATAAAGGGCATCAGTATTGAATACATTAATGCAATAAGATGTTTGCATTTATGGTTTGTAATAAGTTAATCATTTTCCCAATTTATAAATCATTTTCAATTCTCTTTTCTGTTTCTTTTCAGATATAAAGACTTGCTATTCTGCTGAATCAAAGCTATGAAGGACATCAAAGCTGAAGTCAAGACTAGAGCATCACAAATCAGGTACTGATTTTGGAGGCATGACATTTGTATCAAAAGCTGCATTGTTGCTGTTAATGTCTTTCTTTTGATATCAGCATTCACTATCAGCAATGCAGATATTGGATGGCTTGATCCCATGTTACATAAATACTTGTAGAAATCTGTTATCACTATTGCCAAACTAGGTGGAAGATTGCAATAAAGTTTTACCTACATACATTCATCATCCAATGGTCTAGTTGGTCCTAAATTGTCCTGCTTGAAAATTGTGTTATTAAACCTGGATGGATGGCCATATCAACATGGTGCTTTCACTAAAGACATCTATTGGTGTTTAGCTGTTCTTAAATAAAAACATAATGCGGATCTGATGTCCAGTATTGTCACCATGGCATCTTTGCTAGCCAACCCTATTTACACCTTTGTGAATCAAGCAGATATTTTTGTGCTTTGGTGATATCTTATGGATTTAAGGAATATTTGATGTACAAATGATGTCCATATGCTGAAAGTATTTTGATTGTGTTGTAGACAAATTATTTTGGTGAACATTGCCCAGTTTTTTCACTATGGTTGGGTACCCATTGACAGCCCTAATAGGCATCACACTTTCTTAGACTTGGCTACTGTCTATCAGTTCAAGCAACATTGGCACTCTTCTAAATTTCATTACCAGTCTTTTCAGTTTGCAATTTAACCGCAAAATACTTAAGCAGATTTGCAACTTGATTCCGAGGTCACATGCTCTGCTTATTTCTCTACACTAGGAAATAAACACAATAATAAAAACTAAAGTTGTTTATTTGATGTGCTATTATAAAGGACCACATGAACATCTCTGGGTTTTTCTGCCTCTAAACTGAAGCACTGTAAATATCAGTACATTTCCCTCCCAGCCACTAGTCAAAACTTTTGATCTTGCCCTCCAGCTATTGCATGATGTTCTTTTGATGTACTCTTATAATGGCAACATGTACATTAAGGGGTCTTTCAGCCACGGAATTCTGTCATTGTCAATATTGGCACAGCTAACAGATCAAGTGATCTTCTGCATCCCAGAAAAAAAAATTGGAATCCAGGTACTCATGATTAAGCATTTCCGAGACCTCTGTAAACTTAACTAAGGAAGATGAGGTGTACAAAACGTCATAAATTGAAATATATGCTGAAAAAGCATACTAATCAGGGCAAACTCGTGGCTGATATCAAAGTTGCTGTGCATGATGTCTGTCTTCTTTGGTTTAGGTATTAAATTTTATAAGAACCATTGATTTTAAATTTATTTTTGATTGAATATATGCACATACATGACCAAATTGACATACACTTTAGGCCTCTTCAGACTGCTCCATATGATTGGGTGCAGGACTTGTCCTGGTAACCATGACCTTTGAATTCACAAACCTTATTAGTCATTTCCATCTGCAGAAAAGGTAATTAGTGACAGCATTACTAAATTATCAGGTTGGCTATAAGTGGTCATTTTTAAATTGCCCAATTGACAGTCTGTGGTAATTTTTAAAAAAATCTCATTAAATACAATTGTTGATTATATAGATGACCATAAAGGGAGACGGTGCATACTTACTTTAAAAAGATATTAATAGCCATATAGCCATTTCTGCTGAAGTTTCTCTGCTTTTGTGTACCTACTTTGAGTTTGGATGAGACACCAGGAAGTAGTTAATTTAAGGCAAGGTGTGAAATGACAGAAAAACAAATGGTTATTAAATGATTAGTAAAGTACTTGCATTATAAATGGAGAACAAATCTGGAATGTCTTCTATACCCTTATATATGGTATCCAGGGATCAAGCTAGACTTAAATTGTAGGGAGAAGTGACTTCTTTTGGTCAGAACAGGGAGAAGTGGGAGCTAAACAGGGAGAAGTGAGACTAAAGCAAGAAATGCGAAATATATATGATATAATATATATAATAATGCAGCTAGCTATATATATATATATATATATATATATATATATATATATATAAAGAATACAAATCATATGGCGAATAACAACCCTCTCAACCCTCTCAAGCGTACTGGATCCACCAAGGGATCACGTTTGTCAGGGATTAATTAAAATAGATGCAATAAACTGACGATGAACAGTACGAAACTAGTAACTAACTAGCCTAAGCGCTTTCGACTCTTAATGAGTCTTTTTCAAAGGCAAATACAAAACATAGTTACGACAAACAAATAAACACAAAAACGTTGCGTTTGTAAACCTCTACATTTCTATCTTCACATGTGCTAAAACTATAAATACAACCAGCTTGTATAGACTAGTTGCGGAAACTGAAAACGTTGTATAATTCCCTAAAAGTCTACAAGCCAAAGCGACATCTATTTTTACTTTGTGTACATATGTAACGCAGATTATATCCCGGATATTTGGTTCTATACCGGTTATTCTTATAGTAAAAATTGAAGGATAAGAAGATTTAGAAAATGTTAAATTCTACTAGTGCATAGTTTTCATTTTCTAGTCTTCTTGGTTTAGACCGCTTGGTTTCAATGTTCTAAGGCGGCGTATCCAGTATGATTCCTTTTCCTTCCTGGTTTCGTACTGTTCGTCGTCAGTTTATTGCATCTATATATATATATATATATATATATATACACACACATACATATAGCCAACTGGTTATGTCAATATAAAAATGTGCTTGAAATTTCATTATGTACATGATGTGCATTAATAAATGAGAATGTACATGCACATATTTTTGGATGGTTTTTTACACAACAGCGTTGCTGCGATTTGTTTGATTTGTTTGATGAAGCATCTGAATGCCATAAAAATATACATATATGTTTGTTAACAACAAAAGGCATATGTGCACAGACTAACAGCAGAGAGTTACCAGTATACAATACAAATCACCATTGATTCTCGATCCAAACCTTTATTATATTCTCCAACATTGCAAACGCAAAGATCCCTTACAAAATCATAAAAATAAAATGTGCAGGGTGTAGTTAGTTTTTACAAAAAGCTAACCAGTGTCAAAATGAAATTCCCGAGTCCGCTCTGACAGTTCTGAAAAGTATCGTAAACAGAATAGCTACAACATGTTATCCTTCAGACAAGATCAACAAGTGTGAGTGAACTGTCATTGGAGTGAATGACCCATACCACCCGTGCTCACCTGCTACATGAACTCAGCACATTAAAAATCGTGACCTATTCTTGCAAACTAGTATCAAAATAGTATCTCCATTCCCAGCATGAAACTTGAATGAAACTTACATGCGTCAACACCTGGCAATATTGGAGGTATATATTACTGTAGTTAACACCCAATATAAGGATTCTTTTACTCCTGTATTTCAGAAATAAATAATTATTTTTAATTATGCAAAAGTTATTTATTTGTTGTTTGCTATTTATTCTTGCTGAGTTTAAGTGTCTGTAACAACCAACAACCAGAAGGATTAGCCATTCCATTAATTTTATCTGTTCTGTTTGGTCTTCAGAAGTGGTCAGTTGTAGGTATAGTATGGTAGCATAATTGACTGTCAAAACATAACAGTTCTCTGCCATACCTCAGCATAAGCAGATTATGATGTAGCAATGCACTGCTAAGATGGGGTTGTCCATACAAACAATGCATCATTTGTGTACTGATTGATTCCAATACATTACATAGTTAAGTTTGTAGCTTCCTTCCTTTTTATTTATCCAGTCCAAAGCCATGATTGTTTGAACAAATTAAATAACCAAAAAGTCTGTCGCCAGATGGGACATTTTTGTCACCAATAAGGGGAAAAAAATTGCTGGCGGATTGGTCATGACGTTAATTGGCAAATTTGGCACTCTTTCGAGATATTAGGCTTCTGGGACATAAAAGAATCAACCACTGAGAAAATGCTAAGACAAATAGAGAATTTGGTGGTTCCACTTCAAAACAGTCAACATAATAGGGTTGGCGAGGTAACGAGGTCACATATATATATATATATATATATATATATATATATATATATATATAGTTTAATACAAACAATACTATCATACAGGTTAGAGAAATTAAATTTGTACTCTACAGAGTTTCAAACCCAGGTCTGCGAGTAAATGGTACCCATCGCCTTGCCTGCATGCACCAACCCATATACCATCATGACTAAGCACGCATCACCAAAAATGATGGCGCTGAATCGTTATATAAGCTCGTGTGTAGCAGACACATTCGTATGACCTAGTAATTAATTCTCATATATACTTAAAGTCGTTCCAGATTCCTATTAAAGAAATCAAGGTATATAGGATATTTTGTATTACAAATAATGATAAATATATACCAGACAGAACAGACTATGCTATCCCTGGATTCTGTAGTAGAATCTTGATAATAATGGGCAGAAATAATAGTTTAATACAAACAATACTATCATACAGGTTAGAGAAATTAAATTCGTACTCTACAGAGTTTTGAACGCGGACCTGCATTCTTTGATTCAACCCCTTTTTCATATGCATATGGATAAATTCACAAGCGACTTCAAAACATACTCTTCATCCTGATTTCTTTGTTCCTAATGAAACATTACTATAACTATTCATAGACAACACACAGAAGCTCTAAAGTCAATAGATAACTAAACTGGACCCTCCCCCCACCGAAACATCCAAAAACACGTATTGTACCAAGCCAGTGTGTCTAATTTTAGAAAGAGGGTTTTTCTTACTAAAACTTTTCGCTTTCTTGTTTTGTTACAATAAATTCATTAATTGGACTGTATATTTATGGTTGAATTGTCTACCTACTGGTATTAATGATATAAGTCAGTTAAATAGTGTTTGCTTCACTACTATATATATCTTTTGTAATTTCTTGAAAATTACTTACCGTATGTCAGGTACAACCTTGACTTGCAGCTTTGTTTCGAATTCCACAACAGAGATTGTGACGTGTTTTTGACCTACATTATTAATTATTTAGGCTAAATCTCCCATGACATAATATTTAAACTTTGTTTTCATTATATTATATATTTTCCTGAATCTATTTGCCCAATTATTTACAAATACAGACAGTAATTTTATGTGGTATATCTGATAAATAGCGATGTCTGCCATTACAACTTAGTTAACGGTTTCAAATCGATTTTATCAAGAAATATGCAAATATGGCCGTTAAAATCTCCCTTTATAAAAACAAGAAAAACATAACACTCTTTACCGATCACATTTTTAAAAGCAAATTACTCCATAACTTGCTGGCTACTGTGAGGGGGGCATCTCAAGTCATGATCTACAGCCATTTTACGTCCGAAAATCATTTTTGCTTTCCTAACAGAAGAAGGCGAAGTTTACAGTTGTTAGGTGACTTCTTTGCCCACTTTGCCTGGTAGCGTGGCCCCATGGTATCATTGGCTAGACATGCTTTCAGGATAAAATAATGAACATGGAATCGGCAAGGGGAGGGGGAATTAGAAATCATTCAGGTTGGTCCACCTAAGTGACAGAAATAAGTGATTGTGCCTGCAATCGCTGTCTCAAATGAGTTTACAATATAATTTTTTTTAAAAAAACATGACTAATAAGTATTCAAGATTAAATTGACTTGTATACAGCCTTTATCATTTTGTGTTGATTTTTCACCTCTCTTATTGAGGTGGCTGTCAGCATTGATGAAGTATAGATTAATCATTTCTCCACTAATGATAAGGGCAACCAGGAGGAGTTGGCTAAGGGCTTTTGTCCCTCTGGTCCCATGATCAGGTTTGCAGCTTCAGACCCCACAAAACCATTTTCACATATTTAGTTCATTTAATATAAAACTACCAAAACTCTGTGATATTGAAAAACAGCAGCTAATTAAAAATCTTGACTGACATTGAAGAATATCACAGTTTCAATGCTTGAGAGATACAGTAATGAAACGTTCAAATGGGTATGTTGGACTGGAGCCTGTCAGTGAAACATAGCAGTGATGAAATGGTCTTGCCTTGAATTCTTGGAATTTTTTTTTCACTCAGCAGAATCACCACCATGAAGAATTCTGCTGTTGAAACAACGAGCATACTTTGAATGTTAATGAGGGCAGTATTTACATCTACTTTTTTAAATAAAGACATTATTATTATTATTATTATTATTATTATTATTATTATTATTATTATTATTATTATTATTATTATTGTTGTTGTTGTTGTTGTTGTTATTGTTGTTATGACTGGTCAATCTGAAGTACACATTCAATGAATGAAAAAAATCCAAAGAACATTGGATAGCATTGAAGCATTTTCACTTTGAATCGATGAATGTTATATGAAAGTAAAAAAAAATTGTTTAAAGGAAAAAGTTTTAACTTTTAACGTGTTTCCTACGTGTGTTGTGGGTAGCAGTTGCCAAGATGAGAAATAAACCAGTAAACAATGAAATATCATCTAGGGTTCTTAGGCACATGGGTGAGAATAATAATTATGCCATTATCTGTAGAAAGCTTCTTGATCGGGATTATAGTAAAGTTGGTAAAATTGGCATGATATAGTGAAATGATTTATATGTACTACATAACCCTACTTAGTAAAAAGGTGAACTGTTTTGTTTTGCAAGTCAGGTGATCTGTTGTTTGTATTTATGGTTACCAATGCAAGGTCAAGTTCATTTGTTGTCAAAGCCCACTGCGTGCACAAATAAGAGCTTCTGAAAATACTTTGAATAAAATCTCAAAATTGATTTTACCATGGAACATTTAACTTTATGATTACAGCAAACAGGTCTATAAAAGGTGTGCCATCAGCAAACGGGTCTATTGAAGGTGTGCCATCACCTCTATACAAGAAAGATTGCAGACAGAGATGGTTCTCAAGAGAAGGTCAAGGTTATAGAAACAAGGAGATTTAGAAATACCATAGCTAAGGATGAAGGAAAAAAGATGCAGCCTACAGGAGAAAAGGTGAGAAACTTGTTATAACCTGACAGAGATGGTATTGTATTTCCGGTATGCCAGTTACAGACATAGACTTATAATCTGTTCATGTACTAATTTTAGTCGTGTAAAGATTTTAAAAAATACTTCCAAACAGACCACTTTTTTTACAGTGATTTTAATTCATCCTTTTATGTCATTTCAGGCTATTCCATTTGATCAGATGCATACCTCAGTTTCGTCAGCAAGCCCTATGTTTTGCATTGTAGGAATGTTTTAAAAGTGTCTTAAGTTGACAAAATACAAATCAAAAGATAAACTTGTTGTAAAAGTGGTTAATAAATGACCATTAAAAGATTTAAATCATACATAATGAACAAATCTGGAATATCTATATGTTATTAGTCCCTGAAAATGCTGACACAGTGAAATAATTAGCATGGATATGGGGGAGATTGTAGACCTTACGAGTTCAAACCACATTGTATTAACTTGTGGAAAGCAAGTGGGTGTACTCAGTATTATTTTTGTTTTTTGTTAATATGGCAAATGCATATGACAATTGTCTTTGATCAATTCTCAATCTAAATAAAATAGCAAACGACTAATTCAAACTGCAAATAATTAAAGAAAATTGTGCAGAGTTAATATCATTTTTTTTATTGGTTCTTCATATCTTGTATCAATATGGGTATCAGCATGGAAAGAGTATCATTGGATCAAGCTATTGATTAATCTTTTCACCCCTAAACACCAGTCATTGGACCATACCCTTTGAACAACAAGTTACTGGCTTTTTATTATCTTATAGACAGGAAACAGTGATCTGTCAACTTTCTCAATCCTAATGTCTAGTCCCTGTGGCAACTGAGAGTTCGGATTTGCTTGAGAAGGGAATCGAAAAGGTCATCTCTCTCAATTTGGGAACCTGTCTTTACTTAGTAGTGAGTAATATCCCTTGGGTATCGTGGATATACTTGGCATAGTTTCAAGATGTGCTGGATAGGATAGGCAGATGATGTGCTCAGTTAATGCCAACCAAAATCGAGTTCAGCTGCCACTCTTCAACAAGACTGTAAAGAAGACACAGATGATTCCATTTGCCTGGAAGAACAATTAATAGGATTAGTCCTGTTATTCCCCAACTATTCACAGCATCTCTTGAATGAATGGTTATCTCAACATTGTGTTTTTACTAAAAGATTTCATATGATGTCTATATGGTTCTAAATTAAAATGGGGTCAGTCTGAAACCAATATGGTCATGAAGGCAGCCATCTTGAAAATCTTGATATGGCCGCTCCAGATTGGAAAGTCATATTGATATCGGTTTTCACCTAGACTTATTGTGATTTCTAGTTTGTTCTAAATGAAGAAAATGTGGCTTTGACATCTGAGAAGTTCGTTATGGCTGCTGTTGAGAAAATCTAGTTTTCAGTAATCCTCAACATATTGACCTGGGTTTTTGACAAAAGTTTTTATGATGAATAGTTGAAAAAAAATGAAAATGGCAGTAATGGTGACTAAGTTGAAATTTTGTATAGCAAAATATATAAGATGGTTTCAGCATTCAACATTTAAGAAGTAAGAAGTGGTCTTGCACTCCTGCGAATTCTTATCTGCATTTCTCATCAAGTGACTCTTGTTTATTCTTTAGAACTATTAATTGTGAAGGGGTAGAGGTGGGATACTGGAGGGGTTGGGTTATATTTATCAGATCAAATTGGTTTACACATTTGGTGTTCATGTTTGCACATTGCTATTGTTCTGGTTGGTGCAGAAGTCCAAGTTTACACATTCAGCTTCATTTATGTTACCCTGCCATCAGCTACAGCCATATTTGTGTTATTGCAGTTAGTGTAGTTAGTGTTGGTTGTCCAAGAGTTTCTTCAGTAAAACAATTTAGCAGCTACTGCTTTAAAAACCAATGGGTGCATCAAGTATGGGCAATTTCCTCCAGGGCACATGTCAGATATGTGATTTTCAAAGCCAAACCATATGCTGTAAATTAACTGATGAAACCAGGTCACAGACTCGATTCTCCCAGTTGAACAGGTTTAGTCATCACCATGGTTGCACTGTCGCTATAATTACTACTTCTGGAATGAGCGGGTTGATGTTACCTCCTTTCAGGTTGTGTTAAGATCATTTATTTAAGATCTAAGTTACTCTGAGTTTTTTCATTCATTGCAGGATCTTCTCCCCTTGATAGAAGAAAAAAAAAAGATTTGAATTTAGAATAGGTTTTTGTTACTGTGATTAGTGTAGGAGATAGTTGGATGGATGAGCTGGAGTGAACGCAGTTTTCGTTACCTGACAGTTATTTGTTCCTTTGCAATCTTAAGAAAATTATTGTAAAATTTTAGGGACCAAAGTAGCTCTTTGTATTTCAATTTTCTTGAACATTTAGATCTTGTATATTATGCATTATAAAGATGTTATGCTACATCAGTTTTGACAAAATCTTGAAATAGTAAAGAAACATTTATGTTGCATTAACAAAGAAGAAACATCACACTGTTATGTTAACACTGTTGGAAAGGTGTATTTAGAGTGCACAAAACTTATGTGCATTGTTAAAAAATTAAATCCTTCATGCCAATAAAAAGTTATTTGTGTCCTTTTCACTTATTTGTGTTGCAGGTGTAGGCGCAAGAAATATTTGCCAGAGGATATTGAAGCTGGAGGGTATTTTACAGACTCAGAACTGAATTACAGTAAGTTGTCTTTAGATTCCTCATGCCCAGTACCTTAATGCTTGATTATGGACAGCTATTTTGGGCCACGCTCAATGTAGTAGGTAGAACCAGACAGTAATCATCTCCATGTGACTGGCTGTCCAAAATTTTGCCATTTATGTGATAACTTTAGATTGTTTTACTAAATTTGGCAACCAGAAATTAACTCCATTAACACCTGGAGTGAATGGGATTTCCAAAAGTTTGGCATTTGTGTGATCACTTTAGATTGTTTTGCTAAATTTGGCACTCAGAAATTAACTCCATTAACACCTGGTGTGAATGGGATTTCCAAAATTTTGGCAGTTGTGTAATAACCTTAGATTGTTTTAATAAATTTGGCACTCAGAAATTAACTCCATTAACACCTGTAGTGAATTGGATTTCCAAAATTTTGGCATTTGTGTGATAACTTTAGATTGTTTTACTAAATTTGGCACTATGATATTAAATCCATTAACACCTGGAGTGAATTGGATTTCCAAAGTCATCATTTACAGGAGTCATAGCCCTTGATGATGTATTTGAATAGCAGTAATGCAATATCTCTGTTGCATTGCTCTCCTTTTCTGGGACACAAGGCCCAAGCTAAATAATATAATCTGTATAGTATTGGAAGGTTCTAGACAGATTCTGTTACGTTAGTATGTTAGTTTTTGCCTATAGAATTTGCTCCTGCAGCAGAAAAATATATGAATGTTCTTGAATAATTCACTTGATCATTTATTAATGATGACTATTGCACTTGAAAATCCACACTGATATTCCGATTTTTCATAATTAATAGAGTTGTTCCATTTTTTTTTACTATTTGTGCATTTATTTCTTGAAAACAAAAAACTACATTTTTTTTCACAGAGGGATTAGTTTGAATAGGATTTTGCTACTTTCCATTTACCAATGATTGTAAGTCTTGTGATACCTTAATCATGTTGAAGAAGCAAGTTCTGACACCAAGGGGTTTTTCTTTCCCACTCCCTCAAGCAAAGCAGCTAATTTGAAAATTGTGTTATCTCTGAAGAATATCAGATGGTTTCAACACATGGCAGTTAAATGAAACAGATTGATTTCTGTTGAATTGCTGGAATTTTTTTTGAGTCTGTAGAGCATCAGTCCATTCAGTGGACTTGATCATCATATTGCCACTTTTAGAAGGATGGTCATACTAGCATGGTATTTTCAACAAAAGTCTTTTAATGATGTTGGTTCTAAATGAAGATCTGCTGATAAGTTATACAATGATATACAATGGACACCATGGCAATCAACCTGGAAATTGTTACTTCTATTCCTCCAGATGTGATGACCATTTTCACAATGTGCTCTTTTACCAATAGACTTTGAATGATGCCTAGTTGGTCCTAAATAGAAAGGGTGACCATATTCACAATGGGTTCTTTTACCAATAGACTTTGAATGAGGCCTAGTTGATCCTAAATAGAAAAAATGGCCAAATTCACAATGGGCTCTTTTACCAATAGATTTTGAATGAGGCCTAGTGGATCCTAAATAGAAAGGGTGGCTATATTCACAATGGGTTCTTTTACCAATAGACTTTGAATGAGGCATAGTTGGTCCTAAATAGAAAGGGCGCAGGTCTAACATCTAAATGCCACTGCAGCTAATTGTAAAATCTTTTTCAAGAAGATGGTTTGAAAACTAGTCAGTTATAAAAAAAGATATGATTTTATCTTGAATTCCTGGAAATGCTTTTTAATAGTATCAGTCTCTTCAAAGGACTCTTGTTGTTGTAAGAAATAATTTCTTCCTATATAACACAAGTGAGCAATGGTTGAAAACTGAATACAAATTTTTGCATGATTTTTCTTTGGAGAAATGGGAATGGCCATTGAATCAAGGTTACCAATAGATGAAGTTAACCGTTAGGCCAAGTATGACTGTATATGGGATAGCATATTTATAGGCATTGCCTTATAGGAGTCATGGTATTGTCACAGAATAATATTTTGTTGTCTAAGAGAACATATTTATTTAAAGAACTCTGTCTCAACCTGTAATTTCATTGCTTATAAGTTTGTAATTTTCATTTAATTTGTTAAATATTATTACATATATTTATGTCTTTAACTATGTAGCACTCATTTGCCATTCAACCATGTTATAGTGAAGGTGTCATTCTTTGCTGTGTTGAAAACAAGTATTGTTTTTATATCTGTTGCAGATCAAGTCATGTAATAAAACTAGTCAGTTTAGGTTTTTGAATTAGATTTTGAGCCCCGTGACACTAATCAAAACATGTAAAGTATCAAAACTAGACAATGTCTTTTTGAAAAAATGGGCAGCTGTCTGGTAAGGATTTAAAGTTTTTTTCCAATTAAAAAAGAAGTAATTGTCCATTTTCTCAGCACTCCTGATAGATAATATCTTCTGAACTGTTCGAGATGTCTATCCTGCATTTGTCTTAAGGCAAGGGTATGTTCTCTGTCAGATTTGGGTTTGTCAGTTTAGTACCTTAGAGCTAGCTATCTCCCTATATTTGGTTTTGGTTTGGTGTGTTATGACACAGTAGCACAGATAGGTTAATAGTACTAAGGCTTTTGAGTAAAGAGCCTTGCCTGAGGACACATCACACAAAGCCGATCTAGGCTGGTCTGATGATAAACTATACCCTTCAGTCATGATTTTAGCAAGCTAACTACTGAGCTATGTCTCCTCTCCATATTTGAAAACTGCATTTACTCTTCCTCTGTCTGTAACCATTTGAAATATTATGAAACTTGATCCTTTTTTTTTTATCCTGACATCAGTTTCTTGTGAAATAAAGCACTGTCTTGTGAACATTATCAGAGTTTTTCTAATTTTTGTAATTGAAAGAAAAGTTCATCCATTTGCATCACTGTTGACAGTTAATATGCCATTTCATTTTTGTGTTGTGGCTAAAAGTTATGTATTTTATCAGATATCAGCTTTGTCAGATTAGCTCTTTTTAAGTTATATCTGTACACATGAAAATTGTAGGGCAGGTGGTATTCCATGATTACTTAGCAATAGAGTAGGTTGCATTCCGTGAATAGTGGTAGAGCAGGTGGTATTCCATGAGTACTTAGTGGTTAAACATGTGGTCTTCCATGAGTAACTATTAGTAGAGTAGGTGGTATTTCATGAGTACTTAGTGGTAGAGTAGATGTTATTCCATGAGTGGTTAGAGGTAGAGCAGGTGGTATTCCATGAGTACTTAGTGGTAGAGTAGGTGGTATTCCATGAGTACTTAGTGGTAGAGTAGATGTTATTCCATGAGTACTTAGTGGTAGAGTAGATGTTATTCCATGAGTGGTTAGAGCTAGAGCAGGTGGTATTCCATGAGTACTTAGTGGTAGAGCAGGTGGTATTCCATGAGTACTTAGCGGTAGAGTAGGTGAAGGTGGTTTTCCATGAGTACTTAGTGTTTGAACATGTGGTCTTCCATGAGTACTTAGTGGAAGAATAGGTGGTATTCCAGGAGTACTTAATGGTAGAGTAGGTGGTATTCCATGAGTACTTAGTGGTAGAGTAGGTGAAGGTGGTATTCCATGAGTACTTAGTGTTTGAACATGTGGTCTTCCATGAGTACTTAGTGGAAGAATAGGTGGTATTCCAGGAGTACTTAATGGTAGAGTAGGTGATATTCCATGAGTATTTAGTGGTAGAGTAGATGTTATTCCATGAGTGGTTAGAGGTAGAGCAGGTGGTATTCCATGAGTGCTTAGTGGTAGAGCAGGTGGTATTCCATGAGTACTTAGTGGTAGAGTAGGTGGTATTCCATGAGTACTTAGTGGTAGAGTAGGTGGTATTCCATGAGTACTTAGTGGTAGAGTTGGTGGTATTTCATGAGTAGTGGTAGAGCAAGTGGTATTCCATGAGTAGTGGTGGAGCAAGTGGTATTCCATGAGTGGTTAGAGGTAGAGCAGGTGGTATTCCATTAGAACTCAGTGGCAAAATCTAGTTTGAAGGCATCTTTTTTTCTTGACACACATAGGGGTAATTATGTAATAAACATTATTATTTCTTTCAGCAATTAAAAAAAATTCTGCTTATGTCTGTAATAGACAGGAGTCACCATCACCAATCAAAGCAGGAAAGAGGTCCAAGTCATGTGATAGGATATCACGGAACAAGAAAGACTTAATTAATCATGAAACTTCCTTGAAAAAAGGCACTAGCCACGAAAAGGGCAAAAAGGTCCAAAAGGGACTTGTCCACACTGAAAATGGAGGTAAGTATTCCAGGAGTAAGTTCTGACCGATCTTGTTTGGAGAGAGCCACTTCCACAGATGTCTTACTGTGGCTACTGTTGACTGTCAGTAGTTAATAGCTTGATATTCTGGGATGGGATCACCTTTGTAGTTGTACAAGAATTCATCCTCTCACAAATGAATCTCTGTAGAATATAAGGTTCTGGAAAGAATCCAAAAATAACACAGACCCAGTTTGCTGCCCATGTCTTTTAACAATCCACCAGTCTTTGTATTTTCTAGGATGTCGTTTCCAATTCCGGTTAAAGTATTATGTCATCAAAATTAGCTTAAAACAGCCCCCCCCTTATATGGCCTATACCTCTCCCTCGATAAATTGATGAAATTGGGGTCCAAAAACTGCACTATAACAAGTGTGCAATAAACCATGGGACCTATGAAAAATTAAGTGATGGCATCCACCTAGAGAAAACGGGGGTGGGATGGTGGACTGGACTGTTTAATGACTGAATACGTTTTATAATCGCTTTGAGAATTATTGTCAAAAAAGCATTTTTTTCTAAGTTTTAAATTAATTTATATAAATTGGATTTATTTTCTAGATGCCCAACATTTGAAAGATCATTTAACATTATTCCAGCTGGTTTTCATGACCTCCATGTGTGCATGAAAACAATAGTATATTGTGTGACTGAATTTTGTTGTTGTTCAGCAGTCTGGTTCATTACTTATTATGTCATAACTGTGTGTGAAGCAAGGAATCTTAAAAACAGGGAACCAGACTACCTGTAGATAACACCGAGAAACAAATTCCCTTTTTGAAAAACTAGTGTCATTTATTTCGTAAAACAATTGTCTACATCAGAATTAAATTTTTGTATTGTTTTGTTAGTAAAAATATTGATGCCACAATATCAGTTCAAGTGATAATGAAACTTTCCTCTCATCCTTGAGGATATCTGTAAGTGCCAATGCAAGAATTGTGAGACTTGCTTCTTCACAATGATCTGTATTTGTGAAACAAAGCTCTTTATTTCATAAAGTATTCGTTTCATTTGATTGCCTTGCAATCTTTGATCACAGTTATGATTGAGTAACCTATTATAGTCTTACTGTATTACGTACACAAAAATGCTTATAACTGTTCAAATGATCCATTGAAATGAGTTCAGCCGACATACAACTGGCGCCACAAGATCTTATGAATGTACAATTTACTTGGCTTTGAACTGCAGTTTTATTCCACATCCATTGATATAAAAGATTTTATTAATGTGGTCATACAAAGAAGGGCAGCTTTTAATTCAATGCAACAATACAACAAATGCTTAAGCAAGTCCAATATAAAAACAGTTGGCACTTAATTAGGTTCTCAGACAGCTGTTATGGTAGAGTGATACATTTATGTTTGAATCCATGGGGCACATTGCAGTTATGATGATTACACTTAAACCTAACTAAAGATAAAACTAAAACTCAAATTTCACTTGATAAAAACTAATTTAATTTGTTTATTAAAATGCTGCCTAATGTAGATGTGACAATTTTATTGATAAAAATTGCATTGATTATCATTATTTACAGCGTACTAAGAATATTGTTTGGAAAAAAAATGTAACAAAATAGGACTTATTAAAAGTTGATAATTTCATATTGTTGATTAAAATTTCACATATATACTGTTTTCAATGATAAAATGAAATGATATATCAAAGTTTCGGTTATGATCATGATTACATCCAAATTCAACAAATAGGGGTCAACTTTTTTTGGTAATTTCTAAGCAAAATAAAAATGGGATCCACACCTGACCCATTTATTATAAGCTGGTTTGTGAGTTGTCAGAGCACAAGATATCAAGGGGATAAAAACTGGATCAACGTCTGACCCAGCATTATAAGTGGGTTTATGAGTGTATATAGAGATATATATATATTACAAATGTTATCTATTTCAGCAGGAAGAAATGATGCAGATGCCTTTAATAGGCAGCAGTCACCATCCCCAGCCAAAGCAAGAAAGATGTCTAGATCTTGTGATAGGATGTCCAGGAAAAAAGACAAACCAGACTCGAGGAATCAAGAAGCTTCATTGAAAGAAAGTCCTAGCCATCATACGGGCAGGAAAGTCCAAAGAGCACTTGTCCATGCTGAGGATGGAGGTAAGTATTGATTGAGCACTACCTGATATTTTCAATTTCAAGGCAGCTGGTCTCATCTTTGTTTTCAGTGGCAAATGTAATTTGGACTTTTTCTATCATGATGTAGGGTTTTGTTTTGTGGAGTTTAAAGCCATTTTTCAGCATATGATAGGCAATGCATGGCAGCCAGTAGATTTGCAGCCACACATGTGAAATCACTTGCAGACTTTCTCACATACCCACGTTGGTTTGTCCAAGACTTCAATCTACACAGACAGAGGTTAGATAGAAATGATCTGTAAAGGCAAAATGCCACAGTCCTCTTTGTCACCCAGTGTTGCTATTTGGGTAGCAGTAGTATTTAAGAAATATATATCCATGTGAGAAAATTGTTGCCATTTTCCAGGTTTTGACAAGATGTAATGACATTCAAAGCAACATGTTTGTAATATGTTTTTATCTAATACGCATTATTATGTATTTCAGAAAGAGGAAAAAATGCTGCCAGTGTCTGTAGCAGGCAGGATTCACCATCCCTAGTCAAAGCAGAAAAGAGGTCCAAGTCATGCGATAGAGTATCCAGAAAGAAAGACAAGCCAGATTTTAGGATCCAAGAAACATCCATGAAAGATAGAACTACAAATACAAAGGACATAAAGGTTCAAAAGGCACTTTTTAACACTGAGGATGGAGGTATGTATTCCATGAGTGCCCACCAATAGAATTTATTTGATGTTAAATCACCAACCAATGGATTTTTTTTGGAAGTGAAGAGTTTTACAACATCATAACTTAGAAAACATTCATATTCATTTTTTTTTAAAGTTTTATGTATGCAATTTATTCTGTTATGATGGCATGATTACTCTGACAAATATTGTCATAACAGAGTATTCAAAGCAGGAACTGTGCAATCAGATTCATTCCTATTTTGGAGTCTTCCTCATTTCCTGTGTTCATGTTTAAGAACTTTGTCAGTGCTTTTCCATTAAAATGTACATGGTACCCAGGAAAGGCATTTTTTAAAAAAAAATAATGCCAGGGTACATAATTTATATTAAAATGATAATAAAAAAAATTTATAAATTGCATCAATGTGCCTGCCCTGTGTCCCATGTATGTTTTGATGGAACAGTCCTCAGTATTGTATTGGATTGGTTTCATAATAGATTAAGTTCATCTCACATTTTCATTTATAATCGATAATTGAATTTTTTGTTAAGTTTTAAAAAGCTTTAAGTTTGCTTTTTTGTGTTACTTTGTGACTATAGAATCATACCTGATATGCACATAGACAAAATCTAAACTCTACCTACCTACTATGGTATCATTGTGCTTCAAGTTTTTGGAGTAAATGAGGCAGGATTCTGAGCAGAAACTTGTAATAAGCATCTTGTTGTTACTAAATACTTGCATTGTTAATACCACCACCAATTAATTTATGTATTAAGAATCTGAAGCATCAATGGTGGTAAAAACCCAGACATATTTTGACTTGGATCACCAAAGGTTGCTATTTTGAACTAGGTATACATAATGTAATTTCTATGTAGAGATAATTGTAAGATTGAGTGAATAATTATCACTCACCAGCACAATGATTATAAGATAAATATCTTAATTTTTTGCATTTTTTTTTTTGTAAACTTAAACTAACTTTCTAGATACTGCCATTTATTGCAATAGTTTCAATATTTATTTTAAACTTAGAGTAATTAAACAGCAATAATGCAACTGAATCCATGAAACTAATTAATTTAAAGTGTCACATTAGACATTTCAAATATAACAGTACTGTCAATGTTGCTCTGCTCTTCACTGCTCCCACTGCAAAAAAATCATCAATTAGATCTTTCATATAATCTAAAAATATTCAAATTTTGTGAAGCTGTATTTCAAAACATCATATTTATTTCCTGGATAATGGATTTGGAATGACTGCATGTTGGAGTTAAAATCTTCAATGGAGACTTCATTCCACATTTGTTTCTGTCAGCAAAAAAGTAAAAGAAAATTTAAAAACTGGCCAATACCCATTCAGTCGGTTAATACAAGGTAACTATGCAAAGGTAACTCTGCTCCATCACTGGTTCTGTGTGCTCCAGTCATCTTGTATTAATTGGAAGAAGAAAAGAATTGTAGTTGTAGCTTTTAACCGGCAGAAATGAGTTCTATTTCAACCATGTTCACAGTAAATGAATGAATGTTATTTCACTTGTCTTCTACCACTTTTTGATAAGTTCACTTATGCCCACTTAGATTCAAGTCTTGAGCTCAGCCAGTGTAAATTATGTAAGAAAGCTGCCAGTTGCTTCCTTTAGTTGGTGGTTCTTATTATGGTTTTCCAGGGTTCTACCCCACCATTTCCAACCAATGCACTACTGGCATAATCATCACTTTTTTTTCCCCACAAAATTACTCTTTATTCTAGACTGTATATGGATAATATTGTTTTGGTACATCAGAAATAAAAAAAAAATAAAGCAAGAAAAAGTTGTTTTTGTGATTTTTATTATCATCTCTTTAATTGTATTCATATAAATTATAGAAAATTCTTGGAAAGGTGACTGCTGTGTAAAAATAGCAAAAGAGTACTTTCCTAATTTGCTATTTATAGGAGCTGTATACGACCCATTTCCAAGAAAACAGACAGGGTTCTTTAAATGTGAACAAATTTCATTTTTTATAGTAAGCTACTTAGTAAATTAGTCTTTAATTGTAAAGAAATTGGCACCAGATGTTACATGTTGGAAAGTGTTAGAGCAGATGGATCTTTTCAAACTTCAAACATGTCAGATCAGAAAAAAAGGATGAATAAACATCTCTCTACAAACTTTACAAAATAACATGAGAGTATTGTAATACAGCACTAGGAGCACCTGACCATGATCATTGCAGGATTACAGTTTATTGTCATCTGGAAAAGCTACAGCTGTAAACCAGTTGATGCGAGTGCTGAATATTAAAAAAATTTGGTATATTTTGTGTTTGTTTTCTGGTTCTAATCCACATGGATATTTCCTCTTTCTGACAAGAATTTTGGCCAGCAGCAGAACCAGGTTAGTAGTAAAAACATGCCTTTTTCATACATGCTGTATTTCTGGAATGTAATATCCAAATTAAACTTTTAGCCCTTTATAATAGCAATAAGTACACTTATGGGGAAGGGGGGGGGCATGTATGCCTACTCTGGATGCAGAGAAATGGCATAAAACTGCAACAAGAAGAAGAAACACAAAAAATACTTCATTTCCTTCTTGGGGTTAGTAGGTAAGTATGTGAAAGGTACATTTGCATGAGAAAATATTTCACCATTTTTCTCTTTTTGTCTTGGAAATTGGTGACAACTTTAATAAATATTATTATCTATTTCAGCAAAAAAGGACAAATCAACTGTCAGAGCTGGAAAGAGGTCCAAGTCAAGTGATAGGGTCTCCTTGAAGAAAGACAAGGCAAACTTTAAGAATCAAGAAACTTCCAAGAAAGACAGTCTTAATTATGTTAAGGACAAGAAAGCCGGAACGAAACTTGAGGGAGAAGTTGATGGGAATGAAGCATTACCAGTCAAAGAAAGGCATAATTGTAGTCATTGTGACAAGACTTTCTTATCTGTTCAGAATTTGAGAAAGCACGTATTTGGAAAACATCAACCATATTTAGAAAAGTTGTTTGGTGGAAAATTATATATGTCTGGTGAAAATAAACCAGAGAAAGGTGAGATTGATTGGCACTTTTTTGCTAAAGAACTTGGGTTGTTAAATAATAAACCATTACGTAAATGTACTTATCCAAACTGTGGAAAAACTTTCTTAAGTGCAAGTGGTTTAAGAAAACACCGTAAGAGTTATCACAATGAATCAGCTTCCTACAGATGCAAACTTTGTGGCAAGAGATATGTTTCTTCCTACATTTTGAAAATGCATGAAGTAAGTGATCATGGCTTGGCAAAGAAAAGTCTGGCTACAGAAAAACTGTTAAACAAACCTGCAAATGGTACTAATAAATCACAATCATTACAGAAAAAGACTGTACGATTCTTAATACCATCATATACTAGAATGAAATGCGAGTATATTAAAAAGAAACTGCAAAATTTAAGAGGCATCCTAAAATTACCTAAAGGAGCAAAAAGTACATCAGAGACTACTGAAAAACCGTCATTTCATGAGGAAGTGGCATTTGCTCCCTCTCCGCAACAACCAGTCACATCCCTTGTCACAAAAAAAGAAGACATTGTAGTTTCAAGAGAATCTGATAGCAGTTGTGATAATTCTGATGTTATATCACCTTTTCAGGCTTTATTGTCAGACAAAAGGCCATCCCTATCCAGGAAACCTTGCCAAAAACATTCTGAATTCAGGAAGGATAGTGTTGTTTCTTGCCATTCTCACAAATCAGGCTCCAAATTTCCAGTTGCATTAGCAGAAAAGAGTGGAGAAAGTCATAGCCATATTCCACATGCATTGCCTACTTTTCACTCTGATGAAAAGTTTGTCCAGGAAGATACAAATTCAAAGCAAAATGCAGTCAGTTTTAATGACTGCGTCTCTGGTAATATTTCTGAAAAGGATTCTAGTGGAACATCTGAAGACCATGTCGCTGTGAGCTGTTCTAAAGAGGAGCGCTGTAGGACAGCTGATTATTCTTCAAATCATTCCAGCAGTGACAAAAGTCTTGCTGGTCTGCAACAAGAACTAACTTCTGTTAGGGAGTTTAGGTCGAAAAAAAATAATGGCATAAATTCTTCAAAATCTGGGATTCACACAAAAAACAATACAATTTTCAAAAAGTCCTCTGAAGGGTCTAGTGATAATTTGGCTTCCGGTCAGACCTATTTTGGATTAAATGATGGAGAAACCAGATCAAAATATCGGACTGCAGATTGTACAAAAAATATGACCAGGACAGTTTTAAAAATATTATCTAAGAAGTCAAGTCATAATTTGGTAACCAGCAAGACTGATTCCAGAGTAAAATCTGCAAAAGTCAAATTAGACTCCAGGACAGGGAATGAAACTAAATGTATGAACATCTTAAATTCATCGTTGAATAAATCTAGTCATAATTTACCTGTTGTGCAAACTACAGCTGCAGAAGAAAACCAAGCAAATAATGCAGTCATTTCAGATAACAAATCAAAAAATATGAATTCTGAAACTTCTAAAAAATGCAATATTTCAAATGAGGTGAAACGCAAAATGTCATTAGAAAATAAAGAAGATTGTAATGTGAGCCTGGCAGCAGACTTAAAGAAAACCGGTTTGCCCATGGTGCATTCATTTGTGGACATAAAGTCAGGCCATGTTAAAATTCCTGGAGAATATTCCCATAAACTTCCCATTGTTATGCTCAACAAATTGAACCTTAAGAAAAATGAATCTTTGCATGTTGATGAGGGAAATTGTGCTGAATGTGCAGATTTTTTGACAAAAGAGGAAGAAATTGATTTGCAGCATGTGAAACAGAGTCTCAGATGTAATGGATCAGCACTGGACCAAGATGAGGTCAGAAACTCTTATGATAGAACCTGTTCAGATAATCTGGATTTTGCACATTCATTAGAAAGTTTAGCAAGCAGACCCCTGATAGGGGGTAGTGATGACAAAATTAATAAAGTCTCTGACACTGAGATCAGTAAAAATATCCTATCATCAAATGAAATTCTGAATAATACTACAGTATTTACAAACATGTCAGTGAAAAAAACGAGGGGAAGACAACCACAAAGAAATGTAGTGTTAGCAAGTGGATACAAGACTCAACACAAAGATGAGCCAAAAGAAAATGAGAAAACGGATGATTGTCCTAATTCAAAAACTAGAAGAGGTTCAAAATCCCTATGCAGCAAGACTTTTAGCTTGTTACCTGAAGTAAAGAACAGGAAAGATGCAGACTTTAATAGAAAAGAGAAAGACACTAGAGAAACCCATTTTTTTATGAAAAAAAGTGGAAAGCATAACTGGAAAAGTCAAGAGATGGCGACAGAGAAAGTTTCTGTTGATGTTGGGGCTGCAAAACAGACAAAATGTGATTCTTTGGATGATAAAAGTCTTAATGATTGTATAGTAATTACAAATACATCAGAAAAAAAAAAAAGGGGCAGGCAACCCCATAGAAGTATAGTGTTAGCAAGCGAGCAAAAGACACACCACAATGATGAGCTCATAGAAGATAAGAAAACAGATGATTGTTGCAATTCAAAAATGAGAAAAGGCTCGAAATCCCCATGTGTCAAGACTGTTAGCTTGTTACCTGAAGTAAAGAACAGGAAAGTTACCGACACTGATAGTAACGAAAGTGACTCTCTAGAAACCAGTTTTTTAAAAGAAACTTGTGGAGAGCATAACATGGAAAGTCGAGACATGGTAACAGAGTTGTTTTCTTTTGATACTGGAACAGCAAAACTTGAATCTTCATGGGATGTATCACAAAACGAAAGCATAGCAAGTGATCAGATCGAGTCAAGTCAGGGGAAAGAAATTGACACAAATACTTCCATCTCCAATGTGAATGAAATTTCAAAGATGACACCATACAGAAAAACAGTGAAAAAAGATTCCAAGATTAAAGCAGGAAAACTCCGTTCAAGAGTAGCTGTGAAAAGAAACAAAAAGGATGAGCCTGCTGAGAAAGTTAAAACCATGAAGAAAATTAGTAAAACTGGAACAGTGAACAATAAATTTCAAAATAATTCATTAAAAGAAAAACCAGAGGAAAAACAAAATGAGAACAAGAATTCAAAGGATTTAAAAACAGTAACAGATAGAAGAGACTGTGTCAAATCTGAGCTGTCAGAAATAATAGGAAATGATGTGGAGGGAAAAAATGGTAAAAGGACTCGTTCCAGATCAAGCAAAAGGATTCATTCCAAATTCCTCAAATCAGAAGTCATTGAGAATGATAGAGAATTTGTGCTCAATTTAAAACAAAAAGTAGATACTAATGATTCTGCAGTCATAGATTCCAGTACATTTGCATTATGTGTACAAGACAAAAGTCAAGAATCAAAGAAAACATTGCAAACTTTATTGGGCTCTAGTGCAGATTCAGTTAATAGTATCACATTCTTTGAAGGAAAAGAGAGTAATAATTCAAATGAAACTTCCACTGGATGCCAGAATTATACAGCTTTAAAAGTGTCACCTGATCGTAAGGTGAAAAATAAGATTAAAAAAACTAGAGAATTTTTTAATCCTTCGGGAAGTGCTACCAGCTTCAAAGAAGAAAATGATATTTCATTAGTAGGAAAAAAAAGAAAGGCAAAAGACACTGATGACACTGAAGACTTACAAATTGAAGCATGTCTAGGTGCAGTTCATTCAGATCTTGGGAAGAATGGGAACTGTGCTGCAAAAACTCCAGATTTCAGAGAAGATATGGACTTAACAAAAGTGGATTTAGCAGTGTGTACCAGTGCAAACAGTTATAGCATAGAACCACAGCAGCCCAACAACATAAATAATGAAGTAAATTGTGTAAATAAAGACAAGTGTCAGGTGAAGGTGAAATCAGACAAAAAATCTAATAAAGTCAACTTGAAAACAAATAAGAAATGTTCTAAAGACAACTCGAAATGTAACAAAAAGTCTTGTACAGATGGCTCAAAATCAGGTAAGTTCTCCCTTAAAGATCTATTGAAAACACGCAAAGCTGATTTCACCAAGTCCACTAAGCAGGCAAAGCCCAAGTTGAGGGCTTCTCTTGCTGTCTGTGCTTCACTTGGTACTTGCAAAAGGCTGAGGCAAAATAGCAAATTGAATCAGTCAAAACGTAAGAAGTCCCACGGCAAAGTTCTTGACTTGGACAAGACTTTACACATATCACATTCTTTGGACACTGAAGACTCGGCAGCAAACTGCAACTCAGAAACAGGAGGGAAAATTGATAATATGAAGTTAGACAGCATAGACGAGAATCCACAAAATGAGAGAATTTCAGGGCAATTGAGAAAGCTACATGAGCAAATGACAAATGTTCACTTTATTAACAAGGAAGAGGTTGTTGACTGCAGTATATCAGCAAAAAACATGGAGCACACATGCTTTGAAGCAAAAGATGTGGATGAAATGACCAAAAATTGTAGTGAAAATGGTCAGACAGAGAAGACTGGCATGGTTGATGAAAATTTAGAAAAGCAAAAAAAACCTCAGGGTACAAAATCATTAACAGATGGAGCTCAACCTGATGTTGGAGAGGTGATTTGTTTGAATGATGAAACAGATGGTATGTCATCATCATCATTTAGAACTGATATCTTGGTCCCAGAAGCTAACAATACTGAATCAAGAAAGAGATTGTCACCTGTCTATTCAGAGGAACCTGTTCCTGATGTGTCCCAAAAAAATGATAGTTCTGTGACTTTTGAAGGGCTGTTGGAAAAAGTGCAGCCTTTCCATCCACAGGACCTTGTTTCTCTGGTGAATCTAGAGGATCCAACAGTGTTGGATGTAAATGATCCAATTCAGCAGTCAAAAAGTTTCGAGTATGATGATGAAGAGGAGATGGAAACAGAGCTGGATTTGACTGTCTTGCAGCAAACAACACCAAACAAACAGACAGCATTGGATGGATTCACTTCCAGTGATCTTTTAGAGCTGATTTGCCTCAGTGACTATCAACTTGAGCTGATGAATCAAATATCTTCAACAGCTGAACTTGAAGTGAGAGAAAAGGATATCGAGAAGGGTAATGGAATTTGTTCCAAAGAAGGAATAACCTCAATAAATACTGACACTAATTTGCATTCAAATTCCAAAGAAAATATAAATTCGAAACAAGTAGATGTGTCCTTGCCAGCAGGTAATCTGTGTCAAAATTATATTATGAAAAAGCAAAATAATTTAACCATTCTGAATTCACAAACAAAAACACCAGTTAAAGAACAGACTACAGTGATGATGTCAGAAAAAAGCGCTATTATAAAGTTATTAAACAAATCAAATTTGGAAGCACTTTCAAACACTTGTCAGTCATTGGGAACTGATGAAGACCTGATACATCTTGATGCAACCAGTTCCTTACAAATAAATCTGGACGCAGACTTACCTAAGGAAGACTTACAGATGAAGATGAGCAGATCACAGATCACAGATCATATTGCACATTCAAAAGGGGGATCGGTTCATACTGTCACAACATTATTTCCTCAGGAAGGAACAGCTAAAAATGAAGAGGTTTCATACACAGTGGTGGCATGCTTGGGTAGGTACTCAGAAAAGTTAGCTCCTGATGAAGATAATCACCAGCAATTCAAATCAACAAGTGACATCAAATCGGACAATGATCTATCAGAAAAAACGAAAGGCAAGTCTCAGAAAAAAGCGCTAAAAAAGCATAAAATTCATAATGTCCAACAAATGAGGGAATATGCTGATAAAGGCCAGGTGAGTTCACAAAAAGTAACTGAAGTAAGAAAAAGGTCATTGTTATCTGAATTGTTGTCAAGGCCCCCATTATTTCCATCTAAACCTTTTACATCTCAGCCATTGAGTCCATTGATTAAATCACCTGTTAATGTACAGTCATGTACAAATTCGTCAGTAGGCTCTCTCAGGAAAGAACAATTGTTAAATTCTACATCCAGTAATAAAGTCACCACTTTAAGTGGAATTGTTACAGAATATACACCAAGTTCTGGTCACCTTAGAAGTCCAGTACTTGAAACCCAGGGACTTGGAAATGTATCTGCAGGGTTAATAGACAAAGCAGTTTTTACAAATGCAGATCAGGTGCGGACAACAGTGTTAACAGACAGTAGTGTTGATTCTTTAAACCTGTTTCCATCATTATCCACTCCAACAATTGAGTCTTATGATAACATAGTAACTGGAAGCACTGCAACAGATATTGAGGTCGAAATTGTTGACCCATCTTCCCAACACAGATGTGAATTATGTGGAAATGGTTATGAGAGTTTTGCACTCCTTGCAAAACACTTGAAGATAATCCACCCAGAATACAACAGAAAGCATAGCCAGGTTAAAAATGCAAAGTCTTTTGCGTGCCAGTTCTGTAGATTGGAGTTCACGACCAAAAGAGTTATGTATGATCACATGAAAAATTTTCATTCTTACAAAACATGGACACGGCCTCGGGAAAAGGATAAAAAGGCTCAGGATAGGTATGTATGTAAATGTGGTCTTGGATACCAGCACAAGAGGTTTTACAAACAGCATGTATTACACTGTGCATTATCATTAAATGCAGCAGACTTTGAAAACACTGAGCAAGAGACAGCAGAAGCCACCAATTTTTTGCAGGGTCAAGCTTTTTGTGATGGTAGTATGGAACAAGATGTTCATGAGCAGGCGTCTACGTTTGTTCAGAAATTTTCTGGGATTGAAACTGATTTTAATACTGTCTCTGATGTCATTTGTCAGCAATGTGGAAGCAAGTTTCTAAATTTAGAAGCACTTCTTAATCACCATCATTTGTGTGGCCAGAAGGAACCAAGTACAGTATCAGCCATTTTTGAAAGTCCCATGAAAAGTTTTAAATTGTCATGTAAGAATTATAAAGGAAAGACAGAAGTTCAGGCAGTTACCAACACTTTGCCTTTAACTGAAGTTGGAATAACGTCTATCATGGTTATTGATCAGGAAAACACTGAAGCCATGCCTCAAGAATTGAAGGTTATGGAACACACAGATACCATGAAGCAAAGGGACAACAATAGCTCTATTCCACATTCTTTTGTTACAGAGAGCAGAGAAAATAATGAAATAAGCAAAAAGAAGGAAACTTTGATGGTAGCTGTATATGATTCACTGGTTGTGTTGTATAAGCTTCCACTGAGCAACAAATTCAGTTGGAAAAGTTACAAATTCAAGAGGTGTGGTAGCAAGAGAATACAATGCTGGAAAATGTGTAAAAGGAAGGTTTCTGGTTGTTGCTCAATAGAACCCTGTGTAAGCCAGTTTGAAAGTCATGAATTGAAGAAGACTGATATGACTTCTTCAAGGGAAGAACATGTTACTGATTTTGAGAAGGCCATAAGTACACCAAGGGATAAAGTGGTAAAGGTCAGAAGAGTTAAGAAGAGAGATCGCCAATCGTCTAACGACAGCATTCAAAGTGGCCCTGTTGTAGAGAATAAGTTGCATACCATACACATAAAGTCAGAAGAGTCCATTCCACTTGATAGCTCAGTTAAGTCAAAGTTGGCTTCATGTATTTTAAAAAGGAAAGAGATAAAGAAGAATAACATGCAAGACCCACTCCTTCAAGTCAGTAGTAACCATCAAACCTTGCCACAACTTGTACTGTCAACAGTAAACACTGATGGACAGAGCAGTTTCAAGTTAAAATGTTTTAAGAAAACTGGAGCTGCTGCATCCTCAAATTCAGATGAAAATATGTTTTATAGGTCACCACTTGATAGAACCTTTGGAAACAGCAAGGAAAAGACATGGTCTTCGTGCTTGGGAACTTGGGGTCATGCAAGACCTACAGATTCTAGAAAAGACAGATTGCTGAAGGATTTAGAGGACACGGGAATTTCACTGCCATATAGTCAGACTTCTCCAAAGGCATATAAGCCAGCACATCCTGGAGATTTAATGAAATTCAAACAAGAAATTAGTACTTCAGGCAAAACAAGCTTGAGCAGTCTTCTAAATCGTTCTGTAGACAGTGCATTTCAATCCACTTTGACAAACTCCTCTCTGGACCATCTTACACAATTGAAATTCGGCAGGATGCCATTTATGGATTCATTTAGGTCATGTAGTTTTAGTAGCCCATTAGAAACAGATCTGCTTGATGTAAGCTCAATAAGTAAAGACAGCTCTTTGCTTGATGAAAAGGACACTTCTCTGGATTCTGCAATAGTGTCCAGTCCTTTGGCTGAGAGAGGGCGATGTCTGTCCACCAGTACAATGAAAGACGGTTTTTTCTTTGAAGGTTCAAAACCACCTGCATCATTCAGCCAAACAATAATGAAATGTGAGAGTCCCACCAAACCTAGACCAACAGGTTCTTTGTTTGATTTGGTTAATCAAAGTTCCAGAGAAATATATACTAATAAAAATGTTTTATTTACAGAAGCTTTAGATAAGGAAAGAAAAAGTGTTAAGTTAGCATCTAAAGACTCAAATTCAGGGGCTATTCGTAAAAGATCATGGAAAAAGCGGCCTTCTTGCCTAGTTTCTGGCGAAGAAATTGATAAAAAACGTCGAAGATTAACAAGATTCAATATGGATGAAGACAGCCATGATTCCATGGAGATATGTGAAACAACATCTTTGACTTCAGGAAGTGAAAGTAGTGGGAGAACTCAAATCTCAGATGAGAAGCAAACTGAGAAGATTTCAGTTAAGTTTCATCCAGCACAGCAGGATTCTGGTGAAATTCAAGTCTGTAACAACACAGAGCAGAAGGACAGTCTAAAGAGCCATGGTAAGAGGGTTATGCTTTGTTTTGTAATTATATGAGTCTTTTACAGTCAGACCTGCAATCACAACTTATAAATGCCATCGTATTAAATGTCAGTTAAAATAGATCCCCTTTCTACAAACCTGTTATAAAGAAGTCTTTATCAACTGACCTCTTTGCTAGGTGAAAAGAACAGTGTGATTGTGTGTGTGAGATTTGGATTTTTAACATATCTTTAACAATTTTTCAGTCATATCGCTACAATGTACGCAGCATAGCAGGTTTTAGTGATGTCTAGCACCGGGGCATCATGCTGCAGACATGTAGCATGATGTCCCACCAAGTCACATTATTCTGACACCAGGCTGACAGTCCTAACACTAACCTCTTAATGCTGAGTGCCAAGCAACATTATACTATAGCTTATACATTGAAAGACAAAGACTTCGTGCTGACATTAGAGAGCCTGTTGTTAAAAATATGAAGTGTTGACATTGAAGCCTACAATTTTCAAGATACACTATTTATGTAATAGAAAAACTGGGCTGTCTACATTTGGACAAGATATTTCACAGAGAGAGCCAGTAAACATGAAACATGCTTATTCAACAAAAGATATAATATTTAGTGGACTTGAGAAATTAGGTATAGTCCAGACAGAAAAGAGGTGCGCTATTGAAAATCGAAGGATGATTCACAATCATAAAATGGAATAAATTTACTTGACACATTCACTTATGCTAGTAGTTAACAAAACCATGACATGTTTTGGTTGGGGGGTGTCAAATTTTTTTCTGTAAGTTTGATTTTGCCTAAATCTATTTCACAGTTCATTTGGCTACCACATTAGAATATGTGTGTCAGATGTAATTAAAGGATCGTAAGAAGATCTATATTTTTCACTATTAATTTGTGACAGATACAACCATTGGGGAAAAAAGAAACATTTTTTAAAGCTATTTTGTCACAATAAAGAAAGCAGTGAATTTTTAAAGTCTTAAAAAGATTTCTCTGTAATTTCTGTAGTCCTTACTGATGTCAACTACCAATGTACTGGTACAGTGAAAAAATATTGTGGTATATTCCTCTAAAAAAATACTGTGGTATACCAGTAATTGTGTGCACCACTTTTTTATGATATGATTTGACTAAACTTTGAACATTTGTTTATTATTTTATATCCTCAAGATCTTGGACAAGCTAGATAAAGGGTGAGATTCATGTATAGTAAGTTTATCTTGCATCTAATTGGTTCAGCTTTTTAGCATTCTTGATGCTGTTTGGTCAGGCAGTTTTCAGTGTTACTGAATGTATTGTCTAGGCCTGCTGACATTCTACATCTAAAGTTGAAAATGTAAAGTGGAAAATTACCTGTGATTTTTTTTTGCCCTAGGAAACTCTGAAATCTTAATCACCCCTTATGCTGCAACAAGCATCAAGTTATAGGGCTGCTCTTTCAAACATATTTTAATTCTTCATGGGTCATTCCATTGATTCAGATTCTTGTTTGGTAGATCTTATGAACCCTTTCATCACTGCAGACCACAAAACCGGTCAGGGGAAAGTACGTAAACACTATGGACTGACTTTTCGGTCTGGGGCAGTATTCTTCTTTAATGTTATAGTACCCGACTAAATAACTTTCGGGGTACCTCTAATAACTTCCATCTTGTAATGTAGATGGTATATTTGGATGATCTTGTTAGTTTAGCTTGTATACAACTAGAAATATCGAAGAAAGTAGAAACTTTTAACGTGTTTTCCAAATGTTGAAATTTGTATCCAAAATGGCGGCATTTGAAGATATTTAAGATAATAATTTCGGCCTGGTAAACTTGAATGAAATAAAAGAAGACGTATGGAGTGACAATGGAATGCACTTGTGGGTGACAGTAATGATGATAAAGAGGACTTTGAAGGTTTTGAACCAGAGGAATTGTATGCTCATGATTTTGTTTGGACGAAGCCAGAAAACCAAAGAGATTTGTTTTAGTTTTGTGACAGAAAAGCTTTGGAATATTTTCAAATATTCTATTCAGATAAAGTTTTTTGAAAAATTGCCCGTTTAACAAATTTCACTGCGACATCAAAATGTTGCAGAGGCAATATAGGTGTGTGGACAGATCTCACCTTGGAAATCATTTGATTCATTTTATAGAATCTTATATATTATGGACACTGAAAGAAAGACTTGTGTAGCTACTGTGATTATTCACTAGTACATCTAGGGTCAATTTTGAGAACTTTTCTAAGTTTTCTAAGAGGTAATAAAATAATTACTTGTATTTTACCTGTTGTGTTACCTGTTTGTACCTGCATTTTAACAGTTGTAATAGATATGCACATTTTTTTGAATTTGTCATAAAATTTGATTTTTGACCTTGATTTTGACACCTAATCCAGCTAGATATCTTTAACATTGGCAAAGTTATGTTGTTTCAAAGTCCACAAGTCATTTTGCTTTACAACTCCAAAGTTACTTAGTGGTGAGGACTCTGCCTACAAAGTTACTTAGTGATGAAAGGTTTAAAACTCTAACTGCTATATACCTACTATTGTTAAAGTTTTGAAACACAAATATCTGCACGTTTTTATCACTGAAGGATTACTGATGGGGGAGAGTTGCCAACTGGAGGAAATGGTTAATAGTCAATCAGCTATCAGAAGGTGCCAGAGTTTATTTGTCAGGGTAATTAATATCAAAACTTGTCTTAGCTACTGATAGTATGAAGAATACCTTTAGCTACAAAATAATGCTAGAATAAACCTGCCTAAGGCAAGGAGTCATCAAAAAACATATTAGTCAAGGTACATCTAAAAAAAAAATCTGGGGGTGAGTCATTTTCTCTTTCTGGATCAAAGAAGGGGAAGTTGGCCTGGTAGTGTGACCCATTGTATTTTCAAGATTTCATGGGTTGGTCTGTATCCCCAGCTAGGGCACTGATATATACCACTTAATATTACCACTGTTTAATTTACAGGTAAGGATATAAATTGACACAAGTTATGGTCGGGTGTTGGGCATTGGGGTTTTCTTCGTCTGTTGGTATTGTCAAGTGTTAGAGCAAATATAATACAATCAACAAGGGGTGAAATAAGACCCCTGATGGGTGCAATAAATTCACTGATGGGGTGGTGGTGGTGGTCCAACACATGTTTTGGATATAAACTGTTTGTAGTGGACACTTAATTTCCTGCCCAGGTCTACAAGGTTGAATGGACATTTGTAATATATGAGCATGCATTGTATCATACAAATGCTTAATATTTAGATTTAAATAATTGAAAATGTGTACATGTTTCACTGTAACTGTAACACATCTTGTTGTGGTTTATTACTAATATTTTTATCAGAGGAATAAAGTTGTACATGTTCTCCTGTGGCTCACATTTAATAAGTGCATGGTAAAATGATTTTGTTTAAAAAAAATCATTCTGACAAGTGAAACTGAAAATTCATGTACTTTATCCTGTTTTAGAGACAATGTAGCAAATAAGTGCTCCAAAACACTGTTCCACTTAACACAATTTTGTTTTCTATGCATAATTGGGATATGGACTAGTGTGTAAAGACAAACTGTTCTTAACATTGGCTTGTATTCGGTCTCGATGTGGGTTGTGGTAGCTTGATTGTAGAGCAAGATAGGACAGAGTTTTCTCCCCATCACTTGTCTCTTATTTCCTCAGAACAAGGCAGACAAATGTTTTAATAGTTCCATTAAAACTAATACGATAACTAATAACAAAACACTGTATTACTTGGACCAATGAGTGATTATTAGTAGTGGTTTATCTCTTTTTTCTCACAGCTACACTCATTGGCAGTGGTCATGTGAGATGTAGATAAAACCACCTTTTTGCATTTGTGCAGATGAAAATTATTTATGACTTTTTAAAAATAAAACACTACATTGCCATTAAGTAAATTTCCAATATTTTGATTGCAGCACTTAACTCAGATGAGGAAGATTTAGAAGATTTGGACATTCGGTCAGCTGAGTGTAGCCAGATAGATGAGTTGGATGAAAGCCTCAGCTCCACCATACTCTTCACAGAATCTTCAAGTCATCCTGTTAGCCCTGTAAAGAGACCTCAATATGTGAGTGACGAGAGAATATGTAACCATGCAACCAAATCCCCTTCCTTCAGCAGAAATATAAAGGTAACTGTTCAGGATCAGAGCTGTAATATGATTGATGTTACAGAATCTCGGAAGTCTAACGGCCTGGATGACATTGAAAATTTTGAACCTGACTATGCAGATGACATTGAGGAATCGCCAGTCCGAAATGACATGTTCGATTCTGATGAATGTAGAGTCTCGTGTTGTGAATCTGAGAGAATAAGTAAAAACAGACTTGATCACGAACTAAAAACCTCCATGGACGAAAAGGTGTCCAGCAGCAATGCTAATAAACAGTATTTCACTGAGGTAATACAGGGTGAAATATTGCAAGGGAAAACATGGAGAGATAGGTCTGAAAGTCTAGAAAATGTAGCAGGAATGAAATTTGATATAAATACTAAGGCTGGAGAATTGGAAGTTGTCCAGGTGGAGCAGGATGGATGGGAGACAAGCAAGGCAGCAGAAAATGTGGAAAAGTTTGATTGTGAAAAGTCATTGGTGCAGGAGAAGACTGTGGAAAAGGAGTGTGAAGGAGATGATGAGGATGCTCTGTCAATCTATGCATCTTCAGAAGCCTCCTTCTTGGATGATACTGAGGAGGAAGAGGAACAACCTCAACTTCAGTAAGTGCAAGTTTACATTTTCTTTCAATGCACTATAGTCTTACTTGAATTTCTTCCAGGAGGTAGGTGAGATGATTGCCTTATCTTGATGATACCAGCTATTTGGTCTGTATACACAATACATGTACCCTGTCTTACCCATGTCTCCAGCAGAAAAAAACAAGGATTCACAACAAAAGGTCCACTCAATAGGTCACCTTGTATAGATTCACTCATTCCCAAAACCAATCTTAACCCTTTCATCACTAAGTAACTCTGTAGGCATAGAGTCCTCAATGCTAAGTACTTTGGAATTGTAAAGCAAAATGAATTGTGGACTTTGAAACAACATAACTTTGCCAATGTTAAAGATATCTGGCTGGATTAGGTGTCAAAATCAAGATTAAAAATCAAATTTTATGACTAATTCAATAAATTGTGCATATTTATTACAATTTAAAATGCAGGTACAAACAGGTAACACAACAGGTAAAATACAAGTAATTATTTTATTACCTCTTAGAAAACGTAGAAAGTTCTCAAAATTTGTTCAATTGACCATAGATGTACTAGTGAATAATCACAGTAGCAACACAAGTCTTTCATGGTGTCCATAATATATAAAATTTTATAAAATGAACCAAAATGATCGGTCCACACACATATATCGCCTCTGCCACGTTTGATCGTCGCATTGAAGTTCGTTAAACGGACAATTTTTCCAAAAACTTTATCAGAATAGAATATTTGAAAATATTCCGAAGCTTTCCTGGAGCCATCTAACACACGGGTGTGCCCAACTCAGTCAGAAAACTGAAAAAAAATCTCTGGTTTTCTAACTTCGTCCAAACAAAACCACGTGGAGCGTATAATTCCTCTGGTTCAAAACCTTCAAAGTCCTCATTGTCATCACTGTCACCCACAAGTGCATTCCATTGTCTCTCCATACGTCTTCTCTCATTTTCATCCAAATTTACCAGGTCAAAATTATTTAAATCCTCTAATAACTCCTGAAATTTCTTCAAACTCTGCCATTTTGGATACAAATTTCAGTATTCGGAAAACACATTAAAAGTTCTTACTTTGTTTGATATTTCTAGTAGTATACAAGCTAAACTCACGAGATCATCCAAATAACATCTACATTACAAGATGGAAGTTATTAGAGGTACCCCGAAAGTTATTTAGTCGGGTACTATAACGTTAAAGAAGAACACTGCCCCAGACCAAAAAGTTGGTCCATAGTGTTTATGGACTTACTTCCCCATGACCATTTTTCCAGTCCGCAGTGATGAAAGGGTTAATAGCAGTTATATATTACCAGCCATTGACTGTCAATACTGTAGTGACTGATCTCCTTTCCAAGCAGATTATTTTCTCCACTAATTAGTAATTGGAAATCTAAAAGTAACATCATAATCCCAATATGATAAGTCCACATCAAAACTTTCTTCCTTTTTTTTCTGGTGGACTTCTGTATGTCTCTTTGAGAGGCTCTAGATTAGGTATTAAAGTCATACTTGTGTATTTCTACTATTAAATTTTTTTATTTGCTGTATTTATATTCTCCATTGACCTTTGTTAATTTTCGTGTACTTGTGTCTATTTTTTATGAATTTCAAGTTCTTAAGTGGTGCTTTTTGTTTTGTTTTTTTTCTGGGGTTATGTGTGTGTGTGTGTGTGTGTGTGTGTGTGTGTGTGTGTGTTATCCCTATAATAGTAACTGGTTACAATAAGTATTACTTAACCAGTTTTTTTCTTGGGATCATTTTATACAGGATTCACATTCCCTCCTAATTTTTAAAGAGGTCCTGGAGTCCAAATAAAATTCGTATTCAATGAATATCCTGGAAACCTCCATGAAAATTACTTTTTATCACAAAATATACTGGATATTAAAAAGCTTTTCACTGAATCTTTGCATTTTTGTATATATTTCTTGCATTTCCTTTCAATATATAGTATACCTGAAGGTGTAGGTAATTGCTGTCAAAAACGGCTGCTGCTTTGGACCTGCATCAGCTTTTTGTGTAGTATACACCAGTGTTTCCCTTTACACACAGTTGTGTGTCAGGGATATACACTGGAGAAAATTGATGCACATAATTATTTTTTTTTGCCATGCATTTTTTTTGACGCAAAGGATTTGCACAATACAATCAGGATTTATTTAGTATCCAGTGCATTGCATTAGAGATGGCATCATGTATACTTCTTCTGGTTTCCTCTTTCGTATGCTCTGTGTTGCACATTACTATACTGAGCATACAAAGCAGAGAACCAGACTACCATTAGGGAATATTATGACATAGTAGCTTCTCGCGAGCTCTCATATGATTCTATAGAGTTCAGCAAGATGTTATCCAGATGTTTAAACTCAATTCTTGTTGCACTAAAATGTGATCTTGAGATGAAAACAGCATGCACTAAGAATCATTAGCGAAGAACATGAAAGAAGCAGAACACAAAAGAGTAAATGTGGATGTGACTCTTGAAAAATGGAGAAAATATTCCTAGACTAGAATGTGGCACATCCAAGGCATTGGGATTACCTGTGTGACTTAGTGATTGCGAAGACTACACAAGTGAATAATCCTTTCATTACAGTGTTTGAGAGTTTTTAAAAATCTGATATTGATCACCACAAGATATCTTTTGAACACATTACCTAATACATTCTTTTAAACAAAGAAATAAGTAAACTTGCTGAGATTAATCCATTATTTGGATTACAAATTTAGGGGGTCATTGCAAATTTTGCTGTAACAAAAGAAAGATCTAAATGTTCAAGTTTAACTTGCTAAAGAGAATATGAATCAGTAGCCTCTGATTTTTAGATAAATTACAATGAAACCAATGATAGTACATATTTTATGACTGGAATTAAATTAACTGTCGTTTTGTTAAAAAGATTTATATGGAGTTTTGTATAGGCTTATATGTAATGTATTGGTCTATAATATTGCTAAAAATAATTATAAAGAGACTGTTTAATAGTATGACTTTAAACTAAAATGAAAATTAAGTAATAAAATTTTCTTTTAATGGATAATGCATTTGTGTGTTAATTGTTTGTGTTGGTTTATTTGTATTTGAGAGAGAGTGAGAGGGAGGGAGGGAGGGAGGGAGGGGGAGAGAGATATATATATATATATATATATATATATATATATATATATATATATATATATATATATATATATATATATATATATATATATATCATGGAAATATCATGTTGAGATGCATTATGATTTTCACCAAAAGACTAATGCTGTTTATTTGGTCCACAAATGGTGCCAACCTAATAACCATTAGGTCTCCACAGCAGCTAATTTGAAAATCTTGTTATTGCTGAAATGTCTCAGAGTTGGTTTCAACATTCTGAATTTTTAGGAAGAAATGATCTTATTAATTTTCCAGTCACTTTCTTTAGAACATCACACCCACTATTGATGTGTGTATCTGTTATGCTTTGTGTCTGACATTTGTCCTTGATTGTGTATTGTAAGAATCATTTGTAAGCAACATATTAAATAGCTAATATTTGTCTGTGATTGTTGATTATGATTTAAGATAAAAATAATATCAGTTGGTTTGGTAAGAAAACAAATCTGATTTAGTTTACAAATTTGACTGAAATTCCCAAAGGAAATGACCATTATGACCCAAGTCCAAGGCATTTTACTGTGACACAAGTCAGGTGACAGTCTGTTAAGAAAGAATAATAAGCAATTATTCATTCCTTTTTCTATAATCAGAGTGGAACCACTTTTAGTTGTAATCAGGTATAATTTGAGAGGAATTTTTTATTTAAATTATCCTTTGGAATTAAAAAGTGCATTAACCCTTGGCGATTTTTGTCATTTTCACCTGAAATGAGAGTTGGAAACACATTTTGAAGATGATTTTGAATACATCCAAATAAATCTGCATTCAAGAGATTTCTGTTTAGCCTGATGCCTAGTTGTGTTAGAAACATTGTTTTTCATTGGCCGTTTCACTCATGCATGTGCAGAAGGTAAAAATTGCATTTTATAACCCATCATCCTGGCTACTTTTTACTTAAAATCCCCAACTTATTCTATTTTTTTCCAAAGGTGAGCCTGTCTGTGTCCAGATCAGACCTGTCTGCCTTTGAGCTGTAGCCAAAAATTATAAATTCTGGACACAAAATCTGATCCTGACAACAAGCAAATCTTTGGTATAAAAAAATAGGGTAAAAAAATATGCTTTTCCTTCTGTATTTTGTAATGAGAGTAGAACGTCCAGAATATTTGGTATCCTTGTCTACTATTCTGTAATAATTTGGTATGTCTTCTGTATCCGGGCTATAGTATTTTTGGGTCCTGCTGTCTAGCTTTTGATTAGAAAGAATAATTCAAGACCATATAGAATCAGCATCGAAAATATTTATTTGTAAATACCATAAGCACAAGAGCATGTGAACATGCAATTACTGAATGGCAGTACAGTTATTTATACATAAACATTTAGGATTTAATACAAGACTATGTAAACTGAAAATCATGGAAGACAAGTGATCGACTCTGATGGGGAAAGGTGCTATGGAGCTTCAAATATAATTGCACCTTCTCAGTCTCAGAGTAGATTTCAGAAATGTAATGATTTATATCACCTAGAATTCACATAATGGAAGTACAGAAATGTAATGATTTATATCACCTAGAATTCACATTATGGAAGTACAGAAATGTAATGATTTATATCACCTAGAATTCACATAATGGAAGTACAGAAATGTAATGATTTATATCACCTAGAATTCACATTATGGAAGTACAGAAATGTAATGATTTATATCACCTAGAATTCACATTATGGAAGTACAGAAATGTAATGATTTATGTCACCTAGAATTCACATAATGGAAGTACAGAAATGTAATGATTTATATCACCTAGAATTCACATAATGGAAGTACAGAAATGTAATGATTTATATCACCTAGAATTCACATTATGGAAGTACAGAAATGTAATGATTTATATCACCTAGAATTCACATAATGGAAGTACAGAAATGTAATGATTTATGTCACCTAGAATTCACATTATGGAAGTACAGAAATGTAATGATTTATATCACCTAGAATTCACATTATGGAAGTACAGAAATGTAATGATTTATATCACCTAGAATTCACATAATGGAAGTACAGAAATGTAATGATTTATATCACCTAGAATTCACATTATGGAAGTACAGAAATGTAATGATTTATATCACCTAGAATTCACATTATGGAAGTACAGAAATGTAATGATTTATGTCACCTAGAATTCACATAATGGAAGTACAGAAATGTAATGATTTATATCACCTAGAATTCACATAATGGAAGTACAGAAATGTAATGATTTATATCACCTAGAATTCACATTATGGAAGTACAGAAATGTAATGATTTATATCACCTAGAATTCACATTATGGAAGTACAGAAATGTAATGATTTATATCACCTAGAATTCACATTATGGAAGTACAGAAATGTAATGATTTATATCACCTAGAATTCACATTATGGAAGTACAGAAATGTAATGATTTATATCACCTAGAATTCACATTATGGAAGTACAGAAATGTAATGATTTTTATCACCTAGAATTCACGTAATGGAAGCACAATAAAGAGTTGATTTAGTCATGGCGGTGAATGATGTGAAGGTGAAGTAATAACCTTCAGAAGCTGTAGGTGCATGAGGTGAAGGAGCAATGAAGGTGAAGAGTGACGGTTTAGTAGCGACTTAACATTAATCTACTTGCATATCAGTTCCTGAGGAGGCAATATGTTGTTCCCAGGATTATATTATATTGCAATGATCTTTTGCCTTCGCTTACATGGGTTAATTATGGTGATAATTCACCGAAAATGAAATCATATCAACCAATACGGCATCAGACATTACCTCATGAATAATAAATAAATTATGGAATTCCACGTAATGACGAACAAGCATTTCATTAGGTACGAACCATTATAACTTGACTCTAATTTGGCTTTAGACATTGTGGAATTGATGAAATGTTATAAGTCCCCTGATACTTTACTTACATCTGCTCCGAATGCTGGATAAGATAACATTGAAGCTCTACATTACATGTATATGGTGCTATTTATACAGAAAGGTCATGTGACCAATAGCCAATCAGATTCCATAGTTCTCGCTGACCAAAAGAGTGAAAATGGTAGATTAATATTTATTGGCAGCGAGTGCACAGCAAATCATTGAATTATGGAATAAATTGACCATGTCCTGGTGGAATTTTACATGATACAAGGTAATTTCATTATATTGATATGAGTAACAAGTAAAATATGCACAAAATAATCGTACAAGGATGCAATACACACCAAAATCAGTTTATCACATGGTGTCAAAACATCATGAATTGGCGTGCTCCAATACACAATGCAAGGAACAAAATTCACTTGTTAAACACTGAAAGATGTGGCCTTGATAAGAACATTAGGCATATTATGCTACATAAAGCATATCTCTATGTAAATGCATAATGGAGTTAATGTTCATTATACTTAAATGACCTTGATGCTGCAGAGCTCGGAAGTAGGGTACTAGTTTCTGAAGAACAAATGTAGTGCACTATTTTGGGATTATTGAATATTCATTGAAATACACTTGAGTATAACATTGTGATACATCAAGACTTGGTGCATCAGCACATTCAGGACCAGGAATTCATTTGGAACATTAGTTTTGGACTTGTGATAGAGCTTTTAGGATTATTTTGGATTTAACTCACAATACTGTAGACCCCTTTTAAATTTTTACTTTGTATTCTTGAGAAACAAATTATTTATAAAATTTTACTAGTTTTGCTGCTTCTTTTTTTTTTTTTTTTGGTTTTAAGACCATAGAGTTTTAACAGTTTCCTTAGTATAAAATGATTGAAGAGATGATGTAGTATTTTATTAGATTCATCATTTGTGTATAATCAAGTGGAGTAAGATCCAGTATTTGTCAACTAACGGGAGAACAGTCATGTTTAGTGTCAGTTTGCACCAAAGTGGGTCAGACACATTGGACACAAACAGCATGAAGAAACTATGTTGAGGATGTCCTACCTTAGATATAATCTTTTCATTTGAAGGGATTGTGTTTTATACAACAAAGTTTTAATTATGTTTTAAGGACTTTGCATGTGGTACCTTTATTAGCTTTTTTAATATACCTTTTTAACAGTTTTTGCAACTGTTTTTGATTTCCATTTCTTCATTACACATTTTGTTGGAGTTTTTGAGTAATTCTGTGTACAATTTTCAAGCTTGACCTTTTTTGGCACAACAGTCATATTTGTGTTGTAAAGCACTGTTACATAAATAACATTTGTGTAAAATATTTTAAATAACATTTGTGTAAAATATTTTGATACTTTTTTGTTGTTGAAAGATCCAGAACGCCATCTCCTGTGGAAGAATATACAAAAGATAGAACTTCTCATGATCCTGAGGTTGTCACTGTTGTGGAGGAAATCACAGAGACGGACAATGATCATCAGTCTGCTTCTGATGTATCTCAGGTAGCTCAGGTAGATCTGATTATTAAGAAATCTGAAATTGTGTGACATAAAATGTTTACTGTTCAATAAAACCATGCATTTTATCCAAATGCCCCTGAACGATATACATATTCTGAATGATACTGTTGAGAGACTAATGCTATCTTAGATGTACCTGATATTATTTATTATGATGGCAGTAATACATTGATTACCTTTCATGGGAGTCCAGTAATCTCTGTCCAAGTCAAAAAGAAAAGTATTTTGTGTGTTGGGTTTGACTAAGTCATTAGACTGGGATCATGTTCTTTTTATTTATGGGTCTCTTGATTATTATATCAGTAATCTGTCCAAGTCAAAAAGAAAAGTATTTTGTGTGTTGGGTTTGACTAAGTCATTAGACTGGGATCATGTTCTTTTTATTTATGGGTCTCTTGATTATTATATCAGTAATCTGTCCAAGTCAAAAAGAAAAGTATTTTGTGTGTTGGGTTTGACTAAGTCATTAGACTGGGATCATGTTCTTTTTATTTTCATTTATGGGTCTCATGATTACTGCTTGGTAAAGAGAGTATTTAGCTTGGACTAGAAACTTTGCATCTTGGAAACATTAAGCAATGCAGTTGTAACAGAAGAGTATTAATTCAACTTAGTTTTATACCATTCACTCTAATGCATTATTGATTAAATAGACAAAAATGCAAATGAAATTCAACAGAAAATTTGTAAATTTACCTGTATTAAGAAGTTAATGCAAATATGATAAAATTACATATGTGATTTGATACTTAGGTTTAGACCATGACTCATTTTTCTTATCTTGTTTATGCATTGATTATGTACAATATTTAAAATATGGGCAGTTTTAAAGTTTTTTACATTTTTCATTTCTTTTCTTCAAATATTCAGCATTGAGGGGTCTTGTAATACTAAGCCGTATTTCACTTTTGTGAATTAAGCAGCTGCCTTGCTTGGCACTCGACAGTAGAATGTTAGTGTTAGGATGGGTCCACCTGTTGTTAGGATAATATGATTGAGTGAGACATGATGCTACATGTATGTGGCATGATGCTCCAGTGCTAAACAGCGCTATAAACTGCCACACTGCAGACATCATTGTGATGTGACTAAGATTGCTAATTGTTAAAGCTTCATTATAAATAAAAAAATGCATTTTTGTTAATTATAGATGTTATTACACTTGGTATATCTAGGCGATGTTTAAGAGAAGGTTAATGATATTCTAGTTATTGACCATGATGAAGAATTTGGTCTGCTTGTAGAAACTGTTAGTTAGGGTATGAGAATGTTGGAGCTTTTCAAATGTAAATGTTTTCAGTACTCATAGGTTAAAATAAGAATTAATCTTCTAATTTCTGGTGATTCATTTTTTTTGAGCATCAGTCCCATGAATTGAATCTTGTTTATTTGCTAGGTTAATGTCTCTGTTAAGAACAGCGCAGAGGAGAGGAGACAACGTTTCAATGCTGATCTGTACCCTAAAGGATGCTGTTTCCATTTTCTGGCTCATGGTCGATGTCAAAAGCCTAACTGTAACTTTTCCCACAAACAGCCATCACAGGTTAGAGGATTCCTTTTAACACCAGTCTTGCAGATTCAATCATTGAATCTTGGCTATAAGTAAAGTTGTACATAAAAAATGATAAATTGGATACACCTCTCTCATAGCTTATATACAGATGAATACAGAAAATAGACTGCAGCATGACCAATTGCATAAGTTACCTCCAAGACAGTCAATAGGGGGTGGAGATGATTCAGTATGGTTGGGGGGAGGGAGCGGAAGGAGTGGGTATAATTGCATTAGTAGTAATTATTAGGGAATATGAGCCTGCTGCCTCACAAATCCAGACCTACTAAAAGATGAATATAGTCTTTTTCTGTCATTTTAATAAACAAAGGAAAATAACTTTAACTTGCTTCCTTTGGCACTGCCAGGTATCACTAGTTTTTAGCTTCACTGCAGTACTGGATAACATTGTACAGTGTATCCTCCTACAATCCAAGACATTTTTGTGTTCTAACTGACATGCCACACATTCCTTTTGGATTCATTGTGTGGATTAATCATTCTGCTGCAGGTTGTATACATTATGTTTTTCAATTTCTGCAAAATTTGACTGATTTTGTCACTGTTAGGGACATTGTCACTGTTAGGGATTTTGTCACTGTTAGGGACATTGTCACTGTTAGGGAGGGATATTGTCACTGTTAGGGACATTGTCACTGTTAGGGAGGGATAATGTCACTGTTAGGGACATTGTCACTGTTAGGGAGGGATATTGTCACTGTTAGGGACATTGTCACTGTTAGAAAGGGATATTGTCACTGTTAGGGACATTGTCACTGTTAGGGAGGGATATTGTCACTATTAGGGACATTGTCACTGTTAGGGAGGGATATTGTCACTGTTAGGGACATTGTCACTGTTAGGGAGGGATATTGTCACTGTTAGGGACATTGTCACTTTTAGGGAGGGATATTGTCACTGTTAGGGACATTGTCTTTTTAAGACCACATCACACTACATATCTTTGACCTAGGCAAGGTCATTAGAACTTGGTGCAACTTGGTTATCTTTTGCTTGCACTGTCTTAACAAAGTTGATTTTAGCTAGTTATTAACATGCTGCATTGTTAATTTCTGCTCAATATTTTTCACTTTTTGTGTAGTTTTCTAGAACAGTCGATGAAATATTTGAAATGCACAAGTTTAAAGCATAGACTATAAGTTTTGACTATAATGCTGACCTCAGTTCCTTTAATTCTAACAGGGAATATATTGTATTAGCAATTTAGTGGCTTGATGGATTAGTAATTTATTCTTTGCTTTATCTTCCTGTGTCATTCCAGTAGACTGTCATCTTATTGCTATACATGCAACTTTAGAGCATGGAAGTCTACCGTGACTCTTGTTTATACTCTACACTATCTATGCAAGACTAATATGTGGTTGGAGGAGGAATGAGCTACCATATTAGCTAGTTAGTTAGTTAAATACTGATTTGCTGATCTATGCTATAGCTAGTTACATACAGAACTGCAAATCTATGCATTTCTTGTGATGTTTCAGGAGAAATGTTACTAAATGCAAGATGTGCAAGTTAAAAATAATAGTCCATTTGGTGTTGAAGGGAAAAAAAGATGATAAAGTCAAGGAGTACAACCTTTTTTTTAGGCAATATTGACTCAGTGGGGAGTATTCCACAATTTTATGCCACTTAGTGTGTTTAGGACCCCATTCATATCTGAGCCTGGCCTTCATGCCTGTAAGTCAGGGTGCATGTACCAGATCATTTAGATTCATCTCTTTATACCATTGGATAGCCAAACTGTATTTTATATTGCCTACTTCCAGGCTGACCATTCTCCATTCAAACCGAAACCTGCCAAACTTTACAAAATGACCCTTAAAATACAGACTTATGGAATAAAAGTAAAAAAAGAGAAATATGAGCGCTGCAGTAAAATCTTGTCTGTGTTTGATTTGGTTCCTGGTTAAATATTAGATATTGTGGAGTTAGACAGGGAACTAGACAAACTTAAGTAATTGATTTAAATTGTATGTATCTTTCACGCAAAGCATCTGCATGATCAAACCAGAATTACAGAATTTTTTTAAAAGTGGTGTCCAGCAAGTGCATGTTGAAGAAAAGAGGGAAAATAAGCCTCTTAAAAAGTGTTAATACAGAAGAATAAAAATTAAATATTCAGTTACTTGGGAATAGAACTTGGAAGGGACGCAATTATGTGTATTAGACATCTTGTCAGTTTGAGTATGTCCCATAAGAGAAGATATGATTGTCATCGTCATATGAAATTGTAAAAATTCTTTGAATTATGTCAGGTTGAGTGATAGCAACAAGATGTTGCACTGCATAGGGTTTGGAACTGAAGCTTGTGCAACTTACTAGTGGTGAGTAAGGTCTCCATGTGCTTTAAAAACATTTCATTTGAACTTAATGTTTACCATTGCTACATGTTTCGAATGCCGAACTTTTTAAATACGTTTTACAACTTTACAATAGCAGTATATGACATTTTGTTATACCTTATTGAAAACTGGTCAAACTTATGGGGAAAAAATTAGCTGCCTTACTGAGATTGTGGTGTTGAGCTTGGCAGGTCTGCAAACCAGCGAGCAGTCCAGTCAGTGCTTGACCTCCGTATGTTGACTGAGAGCTAATGATGATTTTGTTGGGATTGAATTGAGTCTTCATCATACCTGGTATGTCTTCTCAAGAGCTGCATGGATTGCAGATTGGGCCTAGACACAAAGTGTGACGATACTTTTTCAGATCTACCATCCTTCACATGATACTGACCATGAAACAGAATGAAATTTTGCTATCAAGCCACTTTTGGACATTTATAGGGTATTGGCTACTTCAGAATGCCCACCAGCCCCTACTGCTACTCTAAAGAATTGGTAGATCTTGATCTTGATGAGTAGGAAGAGACGCCATCCATCTGGTTCTTTCCCAGAATCGGCTTGCCTTAAGTTGACAGGTGCCTTCGATACTGATCTCTCTGTACATAGAAGAATATAGTAGTTGTTCATATGTCCACTCATTAGACAGACAAATATGATTCATGCCATCTCAGAGCTGGTTCAGGATGTCTTTGTACCTTCAGTGTTGGATTTGGTCTCATTGGCACATTTCAGACTCAACAGTGACACCCAGCGCCATGTCAGAGCTGGTTCAGGATGTCTTTGTACAAGGCATCCTCTCAAATATACTAAAAAATTGTGGCAACAACTTTCATATCAGAAGTACAGTTTTCATATATTTATATGATCTAGTCAATAAGCAGAAAATTTTAAAGATTTTGCTTGTTCACAGTTAATGTGTGATAATTCTGGTATTTATGATCATCAGATGTACACCATGTTCATCATATGGCCTGAGATTCATTTGCCAAGATATGTTTGGTCTAGCGTGAAATGCTACATAACTTTTCAATTAATTTACTTTTTATGAACCATATGATCTTTTTCTATTTCAGACTTGTAATATAGTTTAAAAAATGTTGTATCTTGGTAAATATTCTTCATGGATTCCGATACATAAGAACAGTACTTCAGTTTGCTTTGAAAATAACTAAATGATACCATTGTTGTTGTAGTAGGGTTTAATGCCATTTTTCAACACAAAATAGGCTATACATGGTGGCCAGTAATAATACTGGAGGAAGGACCCAAAAAATCCCTGGGTCCCATGAGAAGCTACTGGCAAGCTTTCCTACATACCCACCACATTGGCCGAATCCAAGACTTAAACCCACACAGACAGGGGTGAGATGGCAGTGATCCGTAACAGTGAGCACTTTAGGCCACTCAGAACCTTGATACCATTTGATGATTGGGCACTTTATTTCAATAGCACATATGAAAAACCAAACATAACTGATACAAGTTTTCTATCAAAACCAGAATACTTGATTATAATGAATGTAAATGTCAAGTGGATTCATTGTAATATGGTTTTCAGATCATTTTATTGGCCTTAATTAAAGCAGAATTTAAATACATAAATTTTTGTCTAATTCTTTATAAAAGATGTGTTTGACTCATTCTGCCCCTAAACATCACAGATGCTTTTGGATAAGAGAGATAGTTCAGGGAAATAATAGTTTTCCCAGTAGGTGGCTAAGTGGAATATAGAGTGTTCTAGGGACCTTTTATTGATCTTTCCCATAACGCGGAATAAGTTGCGACTGCTTTCAGCATATGTATTGTGAATTTGAATATTGTCAAGGATAGAAAACAATTTTTTTACAAACTTTAGAGTGCAATTTTAGTATCAGATAAAAACATTCATATCACTGCTGCACAACAATAAGAAAGTATTTTATTACATTGTTCCAGGAAGAGATGCTGCAGCATTGTTTGAAGAAGATCAAGATGCTGCGAAATGAAGGTGATGTTGAAAGGTATAGATAGCATTTCTGGTTGACTGTTTAGTGGCCTGAAAACTTTTATGAATGATGTGGCTTTTGTTTCATGTCCATGTAACCATTGGTATTGGGAGAGAAGAGGGTGTTACTATGAATAGTATTTGTATCTAATAATAGGACACCTTCAGTATTTAATTCATGTAACCTTTTGACCTTGAAAAGCCAGGTGCAGTACATAAAGGGTAATATCTTGAATTAAAGAAATTATTAAACTCACTTTGTATCATTTGATACCTGTGTTCAGACAATGAGACTCACTTCACCAGAAAATGACCATCGTGAGCAATTGAAAACATGTTTTCAAAGACTTTTTATCAATTCAGTTTTGTCATAAAGAAAGGACTTTAAACATTATAAAGCTGACATGGAAATTATTGGTTTTTGATCATAAATAAAAAAAACATGGTTATCAATATCTTGTTCCTCTTTTTGATCCTTATTAATGTAGTGTAGATCACCCTCATAATAATGCAGTAGTCTGGGTTCAAAACTTCTGACTGCATTAAGTACCAAATCATAATAGCATCAAATACCTTACTGCCATATAGGAAGAGTGCTAAAAAATTTAGTGTTTTAAAAAGGAATAAAGATACAACACTAAGTTTCAAGTTTTCTTTCAACCATTGTTATTTGGTAATGAACACTATGCTGGTGGTTAGTGTCTGCCTCGGATGCTGGATGTCGCTGGTTCAATCCCCAGCTGAGTCATACCAAAGACTTTAAAAAATGGTACTAACTGCTGCCTCACTTGGCTCTCATCTTTAGGAGGTTAGTGCTCGGCCTGGTGTAAGGAAAATGTAACTGGTTGGCTACATGTCTGCAGCATGATGCCCCAGTGCTAGATATCACTATAAACTTTTGCAATGCAGACATCATAGTGATATGACTGAAAATGTTTTGAAAGCTATATTAAAAATCTAAATCATGCACACATTATGATGGTACTGCATTATATCGAGAGTCACACTATAAAGAAGCATGGGAGGACTGTATTACCCAAAACTTCAAGCTATCTGTATTCTGATTAGTTTGTTGAAAATGGGGCTGCCATATTTTATAAACATGTAATGATCATGTATTGTTTCCCTGGTCCATCCATGTTTGCTCTTTGGGGAACCTCATGACTTGAAATCATTAGAGCCTTTGTGTTAAGAAGAACTACTTCAACATTTGACCAAATACAGGCCCACTTTGAGAACTGTTCCTGTGAATGTTGAAGTAGCCTTTCTTCTAATGCACAAATTTGGCAGAAGCATCTGTACCATATGAATGTTTCTTTTTTGTAATGATAACACACCTATTCTTATGTAAATTATGATTATGCCAATTAATTTTTATATTTTTTTGTTGTTGGGCCATTTTTCAGCACACAATAGGAAGGTCATGGCGGCCAGTATTACTGGTGGAGGAAGAAACCGGGAAATCACCGGAAAAAGAACACCGACCCACGATAAGTTACTGGCAAGCTTTCTCACATATCCAAATTTGGTGAATCCTTGACTTGAACCCACTCAGACAGAGGTGAGATGGCAGTGATCCGTAACGGACAGCGCTTTAAACCACTCAGCCATTCATGGCCCCTTTATATTTTCTAGTGTCTTTACAGTTACCACACCTAAAATATCATGAACTAAATTTTATATTTGGCATCAGAAACCATTGGAATAAGTATGTACTAAAAATTACACTAATTTGTCCAATTTAAATTTGTTAAAAGTAAGACATGTATCTTTGTAGATTATTTACTCTGTATGAAGACTTTAGAAGCAAGGAGATGGGCCATCTTCCACCACAGATGCTGGAATCCTTGTATCAGGAAGCCGTTATGCGAGGAATGGTGTACGAGTCCTACAGTCTGCTGGAGGACCTCATCAGGCAGCATTGCTCTTTTGTTACGGACAGGTGAGAAGGGGAGGGTCAGAGAGAATGAGCAAGAGAATATGTATGCTTGTTTAGTCACATACACTCATTCCTGTCTACAGTGTGCCATGCAGAAGCTATGTAGCATAAATAGTAAAGGCAAGATAAAAATTTGAAGAAACTCCCCAAAAGGCATGTAAAACCTGCATAAACATTTTTCAAACTGTAGTTTGTGTCATTTAGCCATAGTTGTACTGAAATGCTTTAAAACTTCTGCTTAATTCTTAGAAACATTAGGACTTCCTCATGCATCCCATGGCAGTCATGATGCCTCTGTTAGTTTCCCTCTGACATGATGTATAAAGGCACACCAGGCCCCTCCTTGAACCCTTAAGGAGGATAGAGAGTGTACATTTCAAAAAGTTTTTGTAAGTTTCTCATTCTATCCTGCAGTTGGTGGAAGATTATAGTTTTTAACCATAGTTGACTGTCATGACTTAAATTTATATTGGGTTAATTTATCATGCACTTTGGTTGTGGCTCATTCAGTGTGGATGCCTCTTGGTGAATGCAACACCCTTCCTCAAAAAGTAGGTCAGTTTAATCTATATATCTAAGTCCCTTAAGTTTTGTGGTGATTTGGGAATTTTTAAAAACATTTTTACCACCAACCCCTATGATTTTGCCATAAAAATGACCCTTAAAATATGGATTATGAAATAAAAATAGGAATCTACCAAAGTATGATTGTTGTGGTAAATTACGGATAATTGGCTCATTTGTGTTTTATTTGGATCTGGGTTTCATGTTAGATGTAGTGGAGATGGTTGGAGAACCTGCCTAACTTTACAGTAATACTAAAGATGCTTTAAACTATACATATATTTTCATGCAAGTGTCTACATGATCAAACTATTGATTATAGAATTTTTTAAAATATGGTATCCAGCAAGGGATGCATGTTGAAGACTTTAGGTTGGTTGTTGGGCTTAACACCATTTTTCAGCACACAATAGGCTATTCATGGCGGCCAGTATTAATGGTGGAGGAAGAAACCGGGAAATCACCAGAAAGAACCACCGACCCACCCACGAGAAACTACTGGCAAGCTTTCTCACATATCCTAGACTCGAACTCACGCAGACAGAGGTGAGATGGCAGTAATCCATAATGGACAGCGCTTTAGACCACTTGGCCACTTGGGGCCCTGAAGACTTTAGGAAAATTAAGCCTCTTAAAACATGTAAATAATCAGTACAGAAGAATAAAGAAGAGTATTCAGATTTTTGTGAATAAAAAGCAGGAAGGAACACAATTACAGTTATTGGACATGGCATGTTGATTATGTCTTGAGGCAGGAGATATGGTCATATGATTGCCATGAGGATGGAATAAGGATTCCATGAATTATGTTGAGTTATTATATAGCAGCAAGTAATTGATCTGCATAGGGCTTGGAACTGAAGATTGTGCAGCTGTCCTAGAATTAAATAAAAGGTCTACTTTACAGACTTTTCATTTGAACATAGTGTTTATTGTTACATCTTGTTTCAATTAAGAAGCTTTTAAAATGTTTTCCAATTTTACATTAGCAGTGTATGTTTTGTTACACCTTACTGAAAGTGGGATAAATGTGGAGAATCCTTACTGAGATAACAAGGTTGGCAGGTCTGACAACTTCATCACATCCACCAGATATAGACTTACAGCAATCTTTATTTATAGATCAGGCAGTAAAGTCATGATACAGAGCAAGTATGTACATTATTTGCTGGTATTAGAATTACTGGTCATTCTGTTAAATGTGTCTGAATATGTTTTGAACTCTGGCAGGTTTCACTGTAATGCCTGCTAACTGACACAATGTTCAGACCACTGAAGTGAATTGTTATGTAATGAGTTATCCAAAACAGAAATGGGTAGAGCAATACCCTGAAGAGCCAATGATTCTTGGGGAAACTAAAACACCAGGCACATGAGCAAATTTGTGATAAAACTAGATTTGGGAGACGTGTGAGACCAGATTGCTTGAAGCAATGGGCAAGTACAGAAAAGCAGTCCATAAAGTTACAAGATATTCCCAATTTTAAATATTGCAGTATTTGTGCTTGAATTTAATATGCCAACCCTTCCAGAGCAATCTGACAAAGAACTTACCCTTGCTGTCAAAAATGTGTCAAAAATTTGTGATACACATCTTTGCTTAATTGAAAGAATTGAGCATCTGGAATCTGAAACTGAGCATTAAAGACTGAATGAAGTACAGAGCCATGAAAAAATTAAACAAAACTTAACATTGCAAAGTGATCTCAATTGAACAAAATGCAGACTACATGGAAAGGCTTCTAAACAACAGCCTATAATAGAAAATCAAGATCTAATCCAGCTTTGCCAACTTCTAAAATTTTGCCAGAATAATGACTTCTTGGAATAAACAAAGTGTGGAAATATGTTTGCAGTAAAATCCAGAGATTGGATTGTCTGTGTTTGATTCTGATCCAAGTTTCATATTAAATTCAGCAGAATTAGTCTTGGAACCAGACTAGCTCGAATGGAATACCTCAGATACTTTATGCTATGCATATTTTGTGATGCAAAATGTCTGTATGATCAAACTAGGTTTTTTTTTTAATTTTTTAAAATTGGCATCCAACAAGTGATGTGTAAGGACAATGAACCTATTGAATGTGGTAGGTCCTAGGTTTGAATCCCAGCCAGGTCAGACGAAAGACTATCAGCTGCTTTGCGTGGCACTCTGCATTAAAAGATTAGTGTTACAACTAGTTAGCTTGGTCAGGAAAATGTAACTTGGGATATGATGCAAGACATTACTATTAACTACACACTGCACACATTGTAGCGACATGACTCAGATCGTTAAAGCTATGTTAAAATTCAAAAACACTCATACTTAAGTTGAGATATATCAAGAAATCATTGAGTTCCACTGGATTTGGAAGTTTATGAAACTACTGGAAGTAAATAAGGTTCAAGCTAACATTACAAACTTCCAAGTTGAACACAATGTTTACCATTGCATATGTCTTGAATCATACTTTTCTTTAACTTTTAAATGCATGTTTTCAAGCATGGCAGTAGCAGTTTGATATTTTGTTACACATTACTAATCCAACTTAAGGAAGAAAATCAACTGCCTTATTGTGAAGGTTTCATTAGGGTTGGCAGGTCTGTAAATCTGGTGTGTACACAATTCAGGGATTTGCATTTTGGCTAATTTTTTTTCAGACTGATGTTCATGTACCAGTTGATACCACTTAAAGATTATTGCAGTGGGATTTGGAATGCATGCACTGTGCCAACACCTTGTCTAGATAAAAATAGGGGTATATATATAAGGAGCAGAGTATTTTTTATGGAGGCTTTCTGTTTGCATGATAATACTATTTAATCAATGACTTTTTTAAATGTCAACACTTTTGTTTCACTGAACTTTGTCAAAAAGGCAGACAATATTCTCATTACTTTCATATTTGAAAACTAATTGGTAATCTGGTTTATAATTTATTTGAAGAATAAAAATAAGCTACTGGATTGTTCTAAAATTCATATGTAATGGAAGTCTGTTCTCACTGTATTCCATGTTTTGTATATGAAACATATTTTTGAAAATTTTAGTCATCTGCATGATTTTAGATGTTACATTTATGAACATTAGGGCTTTTCAGAGTGATTAATATACATGTCTGTTTGACATTTACAGGGTGTGCACTGACTTTATCCGTCTTTGTGGATCTAATTCTAAGCATTTTGAGATGGTTTGGAATATTTTGAAGACAATGATGGCTTTGCAGTACGTGCCAGAGGGAGATGTCCTAATTATGACACTGAGGTACATTATAAATATATGCTTGAATTGTGTGAGTGATATATATTTCATCAAATGGGTGGTGTTATGCATATTTGATTTGCATGGTTGGTTTGTTTCTACTTTTTATTTTGTTTACATCATGGGTTATGTAAAATTTTAGTTTGTAGCTGACCTTGTCCAAAATCAAGCTCATTGTCCACAGGACCAGAATCGTTGATATTTTTATATATTTTGTAAACAACTAAACATAGCGAACATTTTCTCATTGAGTGTGGGTTAATATTAGGGTCATTATCAGTGGAAGTAAACATATTTGTCTTGGTCTGAGTCAGAGACATTGTGTTGACCATGTTCTTTATTACCATTTTAGTAACAGATCTTCTAACTATAACAAAATATATTCTAGAAATGAACATTTGGCCCTGATTGGGGATATTCTTTTGTGTCTTAGTTTTGTATATAATCTTGTTTACTGGAAAAAATTGTTCAAGCCTGCATGCAATACAATCTGGGCAGTAATTGTTTATATTGCTGTATTCAGATTTTAATTTGGATGGAATTCTTTATTCTCTGGAAATACAGAATGCTTCATAATATTTTTGGAATGATATATTGAGAGAACCTCCGATAAATTTGTAAAGTAAGAGGAATAAGTTTCTCTAGACTGAAAAATGTCAGGAAGCTTTCGATAGATTAAAAGCAATGCTCAAAAGTGCGCTGGTTCTAACAGCTCCAAATTTCAACCAGTCTTTCAAATTGTCTGTGGATGCAAGTGAAGTTGGGGTTTTAGCAGTATTAATTCAAGAAGACAGCAATGTTATTGATCACCCAGTGTGCTATTTCTCCAAGAAATTAAATAGGCACCAAAGAAATTACTCAGCAATCGAGAAGGAATGTTTAGCTTTAATTTTGGCATTGCAACATTTTGAGGTTTACATTAGCTCAGCTCCTTCTATGGTTGTTGTGTATAATGATCACAGCCCCCTTACTTTCATTGACAAAATGAAAAATAAAAATCAAAGATTATTAGGGTGGAGTTTGTTTTTGCAAGAGTTTAATCTGAACATCAGGCACATCAAAAGGAAAAGACAATTTGATTGCAGATGCACTTTCCTGTGTATAGAAATATTATTTCATATACACTTTACATAATTCATAAGAATATTCTTATTTAATATTCTTTACTGCATGTATAATTTACTGATGGTAAAAATGAAAGCTTTAATATTTAAATCTTTCTTTTTGTTTATGGGGGAAAGTGTTACATATGTGATTGAATTGCTTGTGTGTAAGGTTTAAAATTCTTTTTATTTTTGTTTCATCGTATTTGATTGCAATGAATATTTTTATTGGATTTGGGGTTCTATTTTTAGTAGTGAGATATATTTTTAGCACAAAGTTTGTTTATTCAAGACTAAGATGTAATACCTGAAGGTTGGCATTTAGTTCGTCTTACCTTGGTAACAAATCAACAGGAAGTTAAAATGTTTGGTCAATATCACAAGCATACTTTCTTCACATGATCACTGTTTGTAAAGAACCTATTTTATGATTGTCTTTTTTGGAGTGACATCGCCTATATTTGAATTTTAGCGTAATAAGAGACCACATGACCAATCTCCTGAGATTTTAAGTGATGTTTTTAGTGTAAATACGAATTCTTAATATTGGTTTGGCCAGAGTCATTCAAAACCTTGAAGGTACAAGGTTTATGTAATTTTTTTAATTTGTTGCCAGAATATTTTATTCTTCGTCTGATTTTTGGATTCAATAATTTATTCTCCTGGACACTCAACAAGTTGACTTTCTTATAAAAAAATTTCTGAAAGATATTCAAGGAAATTAATTCTGGAATTATTCAGAAACAAAGACTGATTCAAGTGAGGAATTATTGTTATTCATACATTGGACAACACATCCGTCTATAATGTCATTGCCCTCCATATTTGTACATCATCAGGACTTGAACCTGGATTCTTATAGGAGTATTTAGTAATAGGACTTTTGCTTTTATTCTTAGAATCATATTTTGATTATATTCGCCAACTGTAAGTCCTATTTACCAATTTTTACGTTAAGGAAAAAAAACTTTTTGTTAAATTTACAAATCTTGTTGGCTTTCACTCTTTTCTTTGTTACTGAGTATGAGCCCTTGTCATGTAACACTTAGTATGTGCTATCATGAGAACATTCTTTAGACAAACTTACGGAAGGGATTCAACATGCAGGCCATGGTCAGTTTCTAGTATACAGGTCTTAAAAGAATACAAGATTGACCTTTAAATGTTGACTTTCTATGAACACAATTTTGTAATCGATTTCATTTTACTAGTATAGCTCTGATAACTCATTTTTCAAAACTGTCTTTTGTTTAGGGGCTGTGTGGATCGTGATGATTGGGATAAGCTATGGGAGCTTATGCTGAAATGCCTTGACTACAACGGCTTCATGATTCCGGTCAATTTCCAGGCTATAGCTCTATGGGCCTTTGTCCATCAACCAAGAAAATTAATTGAATATGCCTTCAAGTGGCTGATGAAGGAACCAGATAGTCTAAACAAGCTGGATAAAAAGGTATGATTATACATTCATTAATGCCTACACATTAGGTGGTTTAATTTTTTGTCCTTGTAGCTTCATGCAAAGTAAATTAAAATAATTGTTGTGAGCTCACCTAGCCATAAGAACAGGCGAGCTCCTGGTACAGCCCAGCATTCCTTCCATGTCATCTGTCCATCATTTTGCAAGCTCCTGGTACAGCCCAGCATTCCTTCCATGTCATCTGTCCATCATTTTCCTTGTTGCAGCTCTGGAAGCAGAATAGACATTTCTTGAAAATACATTTGAGATCGCCTAACGATAGGCTTATGTTATGGCCCAGCATCCATTCATCAAACATTGCTTGTTCCAACTCTTGAAGCCATGCTTTTAGTCTCATTGGCTTATGTCATCAAGAATTAGATGTGTTTGATTAGGAATGAGATCCATGCATGTTAATAAGGTGATCTTACATTTGATTGGTTGCAGTCATATTATCTTATTTTGATCAGATGTAGATTGTGGGTTTGTGTAAGATTTTAGAATAACTGGAATATGAATGTGATTCATTTGCATCTGATTGGCTTTGCATGTTCCACTCCAGATATTTCTGATATGTTTTTGATTGAATTTGGAACCAGCTTCAGTTCTACTAGACATTTTTGATAATGATCAAGATCTACATTGGTGATTATGAATCTAATTGGTGAACTGTTACCACTCTTGAGCCCTTATTTCTAAACAAATTTTGTACAGGCTTCAACTATATGCTTATCACTTATAATGTCTTTAATGAGCAACAGCCATTAGATTGAAGGAGCAGCAGGCAGGGTGAACTCTACAAACGTTTGCTCGAGTCATAACAAAAAAATAGGTTACTGCAGAGGATGAAAAAAAAAATGTCAACAACGCTGAACTAAAGTCTCTAATTTTTTTTGTTGTTATGACTCGAGGAAACTTTTGTAGGGTTCACCCTGCCTGCTGCTGAAGGTGATCATGCATCTTACTGGCTGAGTTTGCTACAGGGATTTACAAACTTTTAAATGTCAGCTTGCTCAAGGCAGTCTGACTGGAAAATTGAACTTGCCCTTGGAAAATCTGAGTTTGGCCCAAACATAATTTCTCAATTCAAGCAAAACAACAATATTAAATATACTAGATGTAAACTTCTGATTTCTTTTTATCATTGTTGGCATATTGAAACCATATGCTGACAGTTAAGGTTATAAATAATAAATATAGGCAGATATGTAAATTAGAAATAGTTGAAATGCCTGATATAGTTAAAACAGCATTAACAGACATGCAAGAAGAGAATGAATACTTGAATGTAATGATTTATGTATGCTCACAACTGAAGTTTTATGAGCACTTGTATCTGTTTACTTTACAGTTATCTAATAGCCATGAAATCAGTGACATGCATGAAACTAACTGACAGTCTAACTGATTGATTAATTTGAGAACTTATGTTTGTCAATTATATTATTTGCCAAGCAAGAAGGACATATTGATCTTTTGTAATTGTCATGTATCCAACAGATAATAAATACCCTGGTGGGTGCTGCATTTTGGCAACAATAATTGTGTTTTGAACAAAATTTTTTGGTTGATTAGTTGATGGGGCTAAATTCCTTGCTTTTTCAAATACATTTGTCAAAGTAATTTTGCATGTATTATAAACAATGAACACGTACTTGCCATAAAATTAGTGACATACATGAAAACAATGTTTGAAAACAAAAACTGTTTTAGAGTCTGCAATCTGCCACAGGCTAACTTATGACCTGAAAATTGGCATATCCCTGATACAAACAAATATTATAAAATAAAACTGGTAAGTTAAAATGCAATTAAATATTGCTTATTTGTCAAAAATTGCTTCCACTAGCACATATTCACATTATAACGCCTGCGCTGATCATGACTACAAGATGGAATAGAAATGACACTTCCATTTGATGAAACAAACTGTTTAAAAATATAATGCATAGAGCATGTGTTTGTTTTTACCCCGACCACCAACTTTAAAAAATCTTGTAATATATATTTTAACTTGCCCATGGGCAAGTGTCTTGCAAACTTGAGCTTGTCTGAACCAAATGTTAGCTTGTACAGAGAGTTGGGCAAGTGGAGTTGTTAATTCCTGCAGTATAGAGACTGTCTTTCTGATTGATCATGATCAGATTTGGGTAATTAGTGCCAAGGCAATTAGAGAAGAGTGCAATGATCAAGGACACTCCATCTTAGCTAACCTGATGATAAACTAACACGTGCTAATCTGATGCTAAGATTCAAGCCAGCATCTATTGAGTCGTCTGTCATGCTAACCACTCAGCCATCTATGCTATTAAAATCTCTACCTTTAGCCTTTTGAAATTTACGTTTTAGTCTGCTCTATGTAGCCATGATTGTAATTACATGCCAACAATTGCAGTTGCATCAGTTGATAAATGTAGGGAAGATTTCCATAGATCAGATCATAACCATGTGATAGGACCCAGTTGTGTTTATTTTTGTATTAACTGTGGGGAACTGATTTTTACTCACTTTTTAAATAGTCATGTGCATACTCACTAATTGCCTTTAAAACGAAGTAAAAAATGGTGCATTTATATTTTATTTAGGAAATTCAATAAATTGATTTGACAAAAACAGATAACAAACTTTTGTAGTTTTTCTGAATATAAATAATTCTTTCATCTACATTTGAAAAAAAAAGCTGGAAAACTAAGAATCTTCCAAGACGAACATTGGGGCTATAGCACTTTCACTTTCACTCGTTACAAATAAATTTAAAACTATAGCTACATGGATATAGTATTGTAGACCTGCCAACCCTTACGATTTTGCTGTAAGTCTTACAAAAATTACACTTAAAATACAGACTTAATGGAACACAAGCAAAAGCTACAGAAAAATTATCATTGCCGAAAAATCTGGATAATTGGTTCATCAGTGTTTAATTTGGATCTGGGTTTCATATTAGAATTAGTAAAATTAGTCTGAAAGCCAGACCAACTTTTACAGCAGCACCCCAGATGTTTTAAACCGCACCTATTTGTTAATGTGAAGCATCTGTATGATCAAACTTGATGATTGAATTTTTTTTTTAATGATGGGGTTCAGAAATGATGCATATTTAAGACAAAAGGGAAAATAAGCTTCTAGAAAAGATAATAATCAACACAGAAGAATAAAAAGGAGTGTTAAGATTCTTGTGAATAAAATATGGAAATGACAGAGTTATGTTTATTGGACATCACATGCCAATTTGAGCATGTCTCGTGGTGGGAGATATGATTGACATTGTCATGTGAAATGGATAAAGAATTTCCAACAATTATGTCAAGTTGAGAAATAACAAGTGTTTCATAGGGTTTGGAACTAAAGTTTGTGCAACTGTACTTGTAAATAAAGTCATTGTGTCCTTTACAAACTTTTTAGTTGAACATAATGATTCTTGTTGCTGCATCAAACTTTTTCTTATGTTTTCCAGCTTTACAATATCAGTTATTGATATTTTGTTGTACGTTACTGTCACCAAATAGAGGCAGGTCTATAACATGTCTGAGAAGCCACATTTGTGTCCACTTATATCTTGGCACTATAAAATAATGTTAAACTCCAAACTAAAGCCTACATAAATGACTAATAAATATGAGTATATAATGTGTGATTCATGGTACTTTTCTTGCAGTTGCTGCTGAAGGTTGCAGACATCTTTGATGAGTATGGTCATAGGCCTTTAGCGGAAAAGCTTAGAGCTGCAACAAAAAGTAGTCAGCAGGTACAGTATATGTCTTGACTGTGTGAAAAGCCATTTAAATTTTCTTACGTTACCAGGTAAACCTAAAACTGATTTTTGTGATGAACAATATTTTTTGTGTATGCAGAAAAGTCTTTCCATTCAGACATGACAAGTTTTTTTTTTTTTTAAACTCTGACGGGTTTAAACAGTAGATTAACAAGTATTTTGACAGAAATTTTAAAAGGACAGTGGTCATTAGTACCCTATGTAGGATGCCAACTGGTCAGTCATAATTCTGGTTTCATTTTGATAAGATTTGGTAAATAGGTTTAAATCGTAAAAGTCTTGGATGAGAAAAAAGTTAAGAGCAGGATCATCCATATTATTGAGGTGATATTTTATGAGATTGGTTGAGCTTGCAAAAAATGGATATTTTTATCAAACTCAGTTAACAGGTTTATATCATCAAGATGTATGATGTATTTTATTATAAGCAAGATCGGTGAATATAGAAAAGGTAGTGTGACCAGACCATTACCATGTAAGATTGTATTTCTGACCCGATTTTAGTCGAACTTGGTATATCATATTGTACGTTTCTTTTGTTATGAGCAAGACATGTTCATTCTTGTGTAGTGATCTTGCATCTGATGGTAAATGAACATAATATAAATGGTAAATGAACATGATATAAATGGTAAATGAACATGATATAAATGGTAAATATACATAATATAAATGGTAAATGAACATAATATAAAGTTAAATAAACATGATAAAAATGGTAAATGAACATAATATAAATGGTAAATGAACATAATATAAAATGGTAAATGAACATAATATAAAATGTAAATGAACATAATATAAATGGTAAATGAACATAATATAAATGGTAAATGAACATAATATAAAATGTAAACGAACATAATATAAATGGTAAATGAACATGATATAAATGGTGAAGGAACATGATATAAATGGTAAATGAACATGATATAAATGGTAAATGACCTATTGTTTTAGATGCATATTCATCTAATTAATGGTTGACTATGCTTAGCCACAAGGAGGTCAATGTTGATTTAATGTTGAGGTCAGTTGATCTGACATCTGAAATTTTGGTGAGTCATTGTTGTTGGGGAAATAGGACTATCACTGTCCTTGCTGTAGGATGATCATTAGAGGTTTGTTAAAATCATTGTTTTTAGTTTTTCATTGGCCAGTTTTACCTAAACCATGTGATAGATTATTGTTGTACATGGATAATAATAAAGCTAAGACAATTAATTCTATGGCATGTTCACTTTGATATGATATGACTTTGATAAGGTGTTGATTAGAAATCTTGATATAGAATTATTTTTATATCTATATTAATGATGTCAATATGTCATAAAATATGGCTCAAGTTAAACATTTTGTGATTGAAAAACATGATAATGTTTTAAAAAATAGCTCAAAAGAATTTGATAAGATTTGATTGTAATAACTGGTTCTGCTCTTATAAGACCATCTCTTCTGCAGTGAGAGGGTGGCCTAATTAGGGGGTCAATAGATAAAATGTACTATTGGGGTGTCAAGTAAGACAGTCTTATGACAGTGGTTATCTCATTTGTATCCTTTTATCAAGGTGCTAATTTGACATCAGATATGGCTGAACTATTTTCATAATGCAATTTTAGGCTTCATGATGACTCATTTCTTTGCCAACGGCTCTTTCATTTGGCATGTACATTGGTGTCAGTCTGAAGAGTAGTCTGATGCCCACTTGGGTGAACAACATACAGACTGCTTACCATGCCACTATCAGTTGGATTCTTGTTGTATCATCATGTTAGACTGAAGTATTTTTATGTTAACAGCAAGAAGAAATTTTATGATTTATGTATCCCATAAGAAATATTTGTATTATTGCATTTTTCATTTACTTTTTTAGTTTATGCCATGTAGCCACTATTGTGATGATGCTTCATAACTTGCTTTTGCTTATATTCTTCTTAAATTATTTTTTGTAATTATATCTAATATTGTTCATGATATCACAAACAATGCCATTAGGTAAAATCCAGGAGTATCAGCCCCACTGAGGAAGCCTGCCTACAGGAGACCATTACAGAGATAGACAATGAAATCATGAAGGAAAACCAGCACAAAATACAGGTAATGCACACATTAGTTTCACCTGTCCTCACTAATATCATTACAATTCCAAAGATAAATGGCCATAACATATAAATTTTAACTCCCCTGGAAGTGAAAACTATTACACGATAAAGTTTTCAGAGGCATCCATTAGCCGAGTGCTTCCCTACCATTTTTGCTGTGGCCCAAAATTGGCAGCCAACAATATCGAGCAACCCTTGGGGCATTAGAAAAGAGACCAAAAACTCTTGTGACCATTCATTACTCTGCTGAGGACAACCCACAACCCTGATTTGGATCATGACAAGGTTGGGAACTTACTGCACAAGATCAAGAGGCTAATGGAAATGAATGAATTCAAGCCCTTTTCAAACTTGACAAGAAGTGGCTGATGGAAATAAATAGTTGTTGGGCTTAATGCCATTTTTCAGCACATGATAGGCTATACATGGCGGCCAGTGTTAATGGTGGAGGAAGAAACCGGGAAATCCGTAGAAAGAACCACCGACCCACGAGAAGCTACTGGCAAACTTTCTCACATATCCACATTCGCCGAATCTTAGACTCGAACCCACACAGACAGAAGTAAGATGGCAGTGATCTGTAATGGAGAGCACTTTAGACCACTCAGCCACTCAGGGCCCCAGGGTAGAGTTGTATACATATACTTAATTCCATGCAGAACTAATATCTGCACTGTGTGCACTTAATTAACAGTGGTGTAAGGTTGAAGCTGATTATTTTGATAACTCCTAAATAATGTCCGAAACAATACCTGCATTATGTGTTACGTGATATACATGAAGAGGGAGTTTCCATTCAATACGCGTCAGCTTAACACTGATGAACTAGATTACAGTGGTGTTGGTTGCAAACTAAAGAATTCAAATACAGATGTGAAGTTATTTTTAGAATAGTCCTGTAATTGTAAAGATGGAGAAAGATGGGCCTAACTTGGTGACCATTTCAACAGATTCTACAGGTTGACAAGAATAAATTTCACCAGTAATGTTTACCTATGCAGACTAAGGAAACGTTACTGCTTTGTGTAATTCACCATGTTCTCATATCAGTATTTAAACTTTATATATTTATAATCAGTGCTGATATAAGAAACTGAAACATTAATATAAAGTTTTGTCATTCCATAAAATTGGAAGTTACTAAGAAGTCACCCTTCTTACAAAAAGCTAGACTCAACATCAGACCTGATCGATGAATACATTTGATGCTAAGGATGGTTTATTGAGACAATGCATTAAATGGCAGTAAAACTTCTAATAGCAGATGCATTTGTCAATACACTGAAAGTAAACTAACAAATCCTCGGGTTAATCACATAATGCTACAGATGACATGGTTAAAGATGGCTCAGACAGCAGGTCCATCCATCAAGAAGAAAAATACTCATTCAGACTTTAAAAAACAATTTTCTATGAAACCTTTGGATGGATGGGCCTTTCTTTTTTTGGACCTGTGAACTTTCAGAATTGTGCGCCTTAGTAACACTGAACCCTATGGCTACTGAATCCCTCATTCATGTTACAACCCTTTTAATCAATCTTTGATGCTGATCTTTTCAGTGGCTAGGCTGGATTTATTGTGGCAACAGTCAACTTTTGGCAAGATAATTCAGGCAATAAACAGATTAATTATCTTAGCTAACTACCATGTCTGATAGTTACCAGTATCTATTTTAGGGTTGACAGCTCATTTGTCCTTTTTCATTGATATTATATCTCCTCTACAGCAATCATTTGATTGATCTGCCCCAAAGATGTTACCTCTGCAGAAAATACTGCAATTTTTGTAGATAGAGAAAATATCATCTATTTTTGACCCCATTATTTCTTGCAGCACATGCAGTCCAGTGTGTGTATATTGGCTCGTTTACACAGATGTAATTTGGAAGATCTTTGTTTCTTCAATCATTGACCATACTACTCCAGTGGCCTAGTGGTTAGAGCGTCCGCCTCGGTTGCAGGAGGTCGCAGGTTTGAACTCTGGCTGAGTCATACCAAAGACTTACAAAAAATGGTACTAACAGCTGCCTCGCTTGGCGCTCAGCATTAAGAGGTTAGTGTTAGGACTGGTCGGCCCGGTGTCAGGATAATGTGACTGGGTGGGACATCATGCCAGATGTCTGTGGCATGATGCCCCTGTGCTAAACATCACTATAAACTGTCACACTGCAGACATCATAGCAATACGACTAAAAAATTGTTAAAGCTACGTTAAAAATCTAAATCACACACACACTCAATCATTGACCATTAACTTAATAACTTCATCATGGGTGTAGCTTTTAAGTGGCAAAGCTCCAGAATTATTCAGAATTGCTACCAACACAGCTGGATTTTAAATTTGTCTTTAGAGCAGTATTATGATTCATAATTTTGTCAGCATTGCAATTTTCCAGTCTCTGATTTTGTTTGTTTTTTAATGGAGACGTCAGATCTTCACTTTGAAGGTACATTTTCCTATTATGATGGTGATGAATAAAGTAAACACAAGATTTGTTTTAAAGACTCTGTGTGTGTTGGGGGTGGGTGATTTTTAACTTGGCTTTAACAATTTTTCATTCATATTGCTTCAGTGTGTACTGTGAGGCAGTTTATAGTGGTGTTTAGCACTGGAGCATCATGCTGCAGACATAAGCATGATGTCCCAGCCAGTCACATTATCCTGACACTAAGCCAACCAGTCCTATCACTAACCTCTTAATGCTGAGTGCATAGCAAGGCAGGTTGTAAAAGTCATTGGTATGACTCAGTGTGGGTTCAAAACTGCCAACTTCCATGACACAGATGCCCTATCCACTAGTCTACTGGAGCGGCAATTTTAGAGAATGATTTAACCAATAGATGGCTGCAGTGTCGTATCAGGTCTTTAGCAACTTTCATTGGATGAGAAATACCATTACACTTGGTAATTAGTTTATGCAAATATTGAGTAAATGTGGGAATTTTTGCTTATTATGGCATTTGCTGCCATTACATTATATACGGTATACAGGTGATGCTAGCTATATCCCAATTTTGATGTATGCTCTTTATTTTAATGATATTTATAATGAAGAAATAACTTTCAGTTCTTGCTTCTGTTGTCATTTTTATGTCATTGATGGCACTATGTTCTGTGAGTCACGCACATCTTATATACATGCTTTGCACATGCAGCTCATCTAAGAGCAGTTATTTTTATGCCCGTATTGATTTACACCATAATCTCTTGAGTACATCACTGGTGTAAATCGAGCATTATATTTACATCACTGGTGTAAATCGAGCATTATGTTTACACTCATTTGTTCATGCAAAATGCTTTAGTATGTTCTGTTTGTGTCTTTTAAAAACAGAAGACTAATTTATATTTTGTGTTGACAGACCTGTAAGCTGACCAGTAACTGGCAATACTTGGGACGTATCTTTGTTGATGTGTTAACTTTGGAAACCCTTAATAATTCAATCCTGCTAGACAACTACACAGATGCTTTGGAGCAGAAAACCCACAGGCAGAGTGATCCTGGTTGTGTTGGAAGAGCTTTCAGAGACTTTATAGCAACAGTTCTGATAGAATTTCAAGATGGTACTGTATATACCCTTTTAAAACCGCTCTGACCTATAGCTTAAGCTTTTTAAAATAAAGTGTATTTTCTGTAAAAAAAAATATTTTTAGCATCTGTATATTTCTTGAAATCATTTGAATTGTTGTATTTGTGACAATTTATTTTCATGGTTTACCTATTGTCTGTCTATGCCTTGTAAGACTCTTGGTACTGATATTTAGCTTACCTAAATTAGTCTTTGGTAAAATGTTATCACTTAACTGGTATATTATCAGTAATAATTAAATGTGTCAGATATTTTGTGAGTTATTATACTGAAGAAGTATATCCTGGAATGGTTTGTGTTCTGTCAAAACTTCTTATCAAATTGGCAGGTGTTTGCGCAAATGTCTCTAATCATTGCATGTGATTTCTTTTTCCGCAGAAAAAAATGTGAATGTGTTTGCAAAGCTTGACATTTGGACTATGTCCTGGATTGGGAATAATTTGCTCCTTGTGTGTTTTGACAACCAGCTGTGGGAGTCTGGGTATGAAGTGTTGTCCACACTTGTAAAGGCCAAGATCCCCTACCTTAAGTACAAAAAGCATGAACACCGGAATATTGCATTTATCGCCATCCTCATTTACCTGCAGAATAATGATTCCAAGGGAGCAATTGGGATTCTTGATGGTAAAGCCCTTGAATTCTTTCTCTTGTTACGACTCACTTTTCTTAAACTAAGTAGCAGAAAAGAGCAAAAGCCAACATGTTTTGAAAATTCAACAAATGATTTAATTATCTAGAATGCAAAGTGAAAATTTAAAAAGAACTTTCAGTATTGAGAATAGATCCCTAATAGTCCTGAAAGTTCCATCATGAGTTTAAATGTATACAGTTCCAATTAATTAAGTGGTGTTTTAAATAAATTCTAATATAGAACTTGTTAATGTGTTTGTAGTCTTGAATTTCCTAATGTGCCAGTCGTCTGGACTGTGGTGATACGCTAAAAGTCTTTTGGTGCATCATAGTAATATAATTCAAAATGTCCTTGTCTGAATTCACTATAATTCTAAATTAATATTTCTGTCCCAAAATATTGGGAACTTTTTAATTCCAATGAATCATAAGTTGTACAAATAATTTCCACCCAAATTAAGAATATAACACAACAATAATACTGATTCTGCTTTAGAAGTTTGTACAAGAATGAGTAATTCATATTGTAAACAAGATTTTATTCACCTCTAATTGACTTAAGTCACAGTTACCATTTTCTGAAAATACTGTTGCTTAATAAGAAATTTCTATTCTAGAAGTTTTTAAGGTCAGAATCAAGACTCTCAATAACTCAAATTGAAGTAAATGTTTTCTACTGATATTGATCTAAATATATAACCCACATGTCAGAGAAATATTAGCAATGTATTATTGTTTACAAAATAAATGTCACAGGTAAGGTCCACTATGATTTTTGACAAAAGTCTGGAATAAAATTCAGATGTACATATAATTATTTTTAAAAAAATCTGGTGTTTAGACTGGTTGGCCTAGTGTGAAGATAATGTGACTGAGTGGGACATAATGCTATATGTTTGCAGCATGATGCATTACTGCTAGACATCACTGTTAAGTGCTACACTACAGACATAGTGATATGACAAAGTTTTTTAAAGCTGCATTAAAAATCAAATCACACACGCACAAACACATTTAGAAAAGACAAAAAACAATACATATTAAATTTACACAACACTCTAACAAGGTTCCACTTGCCCTCTGTGTTCATCAAGTTTAGATTGTCTAATAATTTGTTTACTTTCCCACACTATAGCATTTTGTATGCCCCCACCTTGTCAATGTCTTTTTCACTGGGGGTGATGGTTATAATGGTACTTATTATTCTTTAGTACCTAAATCATGCTTTAGAAATGCCCTTCCAGTTAGACAGCATGAGCTTCCTTGAGTGGATATTGAGCCTGCCATCATTAAATCATAAATGGAACATAATATTATTCTCCTTGTCCATCTGTCCCATCCTGTTCATCAGATTTTTTTTTCTCTAGAGCTCATGTCAGTGAAAAATGTTTTTTTAGAGTAGAGAATGTTTTTTAAATGTTGATATAACTATAGCATTACTGGACTTAATTATAATTATGTTTGTATTAAAGTTAATGTTTGACTTTGTTAGGAACTATTTTGCATTTGTTTTCATAGTGAGATTACTTTTATGTATTTTTTCCAACAGTCATTAAAAGATCTCCAATAGATAAATGAAATTTAACTGGCATCAGTAAAAGTTTGTGTTCTGGTGACCTCCATGTAAACTATTTTAGTAGCCTATCAAAAAGGGATTGCAATTGGGGGAGGGGGTATACTGAGCAATAATATGTCCTGAACAATATTTTCACTTCCTGCAGTATGGAAGATGTAATTTGATATATGAATTAAAAAGTCAGCAGAACATGTTCTTGAATTGGTGCCTAGAGGATATATGTGTTGATCAGTAGTTATTTACTTTAATTAGACTGTCAGATATACTCCTTGCTGATCAAGAGCTATTAGCTTTAGTTAGACTGGTTTTGCTGACAGTAAGAATTTGATCATCTTTATCTATCTCTCACAAATAGCTGTGTGTTGGGACCAGTTTGAAAATCAACATTCGGGAGACTGGCGATTCATGTTGGACGTCTTGAACAAACTGTTTCATTGTGTGCTGGAGGACAGGTCACATGTCAGTGCTAGAAAAGTTTTAGTAGCTATATTGGAGCAGAGCAAGAAGGGTAAGCTGTCTGTGGCAGATTTTCTTCCTTAGGCAGTCTTTTATATTCCCACTTCTGACAAAAAGAGGGGAGGGATTAGATTGGGTCATTTCTTCTGCCGGTCTTATGTTTTTATCACTTTAACTTTATACCTTATTTCTGGTTTTAAACCAGATTTTTTATTATTATTTAGCTTGATATCGATGAGATGCTGGCTACACTTAATTGTTTGCATGGTATACCATCATTTAGCAGTGTTGTATTCTTTGATTGTCAGACCTAGGCTAGTCATTTCTAAGTTATAGCATCTATATCATTATAAGAGATTAAAGTTAATTAAAATTTTAAAATAATGGAATTTGTTATTCTGAATAACAAATGATTTTAATAGAAAAGCATTATTCTTGCAATATGTAATCCATTTCTGTATTAAAACAATGCTGATCTGACCTTAAAAATGGTTGCTTTGTCAACTGTTTTAACTCATCTGTCTACTTCTCCAGAACAGCTGGTGTTGTGAACATGGGGTTTTCACTAAAACACTATACTTATTGCAATATATTGCTGTTTCTGAAAATTAAAGTTCTTCATTTTACTTCCAATAAGACCATAGTGACCTTCTTGAAAATCTAGTTAATACTACTCTAACATAAAAGGTGGTTGGTGGCATTGTCATGGGGGCTTGTGATAGCATTGTCATGGGGACTTGTGTTCTTGTTAGCATAAATGATAGCATTGTCATGGGGACTTATGTTCTTAATAGCATAAATGATAGCATTGTCATGGGGACTTATGTTCCTAATAGCATAAATGATAGCATTGTCATGGGCACTTATGTTCTTAATAGCATAAATGATAGCATTGTCATGGGGACTTGTGTTCTTATTAGCATAAATGATAGCATTGTCATGGGGACTTATGTTCTTAATAGCATAAATGATAGCATGGTCATGGGGACTTATGTTCTTAATAGCATAAATGATAGCATTGTCATGTGGACTTAATGTTCTTAATAGCATAAATGATAGCATTGTCATGGGGACTTGTGTTCTTATTAGCATAAATGATAGTGTTGTCATGGGGACTTGTGTTCTTATTAGCATAAATGATAGCATTGTCATGGGGACTTATGTTATTAATAGCATAAATGATAGCATTGACATGCTAACTTGTATTTTTGTTAGCATAAATGATAGCATTGTCATGGGGACTTATGTTATTAATAGCATAAATGATAGCATGGTCATGGGGACTTGTGTTATTAATAACAAATGATAGCATGGTCATGGGGACTTGCATTATTAATAACATTAATGATGGCATGGTCATGGGGACTTGCGTTTTTATTTGCATTAATTATAGCATTGTTATAGGGGCTTGTGTTCTTATTAGCATAAATGATAGCATTGTTATGGGTGCTTGTGTTTTTATTAGCATAAATGATAGCATTGTTATGTAGGCTTGTATTTTTTATTTGCATAAATTATAGCATTGTCATGGGGACTTGTGTTCTTATTAGCATATATGATAGCATTGTTATGTAGGCTTGTATTTTTTATTAGCATATATGATAGCATTGTCATGGGGTCTTGTGTTATTAGCATAAATGATAGCATTGTTATGTAAGCTTGTATTTTTATTAGCATATATGATAGCATTGTCATGGGGTCTTGTGTTCTTAACATAACTGATAGCATTGTTATGTAGGTTTGTATTTTTTATTAGCATATATGATAGCATTGTCATGGGGGCTTGTGTTTTTAGTAGCATGATTGATCGCATGGTCAGTGGACATGTGATTTTAGTAGAATAAATGATAGCATTGTCAGGGGACATGTGTTTTACTAACAGATCATAGTATTGTCATGGGGACATATTTTTAATAACAAAAATGATGGCATTGTTATAGGGACATGTTTATTTTAATAGCATAAATAATAGCATGATAATGTGGACTTAGATTTCTGGTAACATAAATGATAGTATTGTCATGGAGACATGTTTTGAGAAACATAAATTATAGTATCATCACATTTTAGCAACATATCCGAAGTGCAACATTTTTTGTGGGTGCGAGATTTGGATTTGTTGATGTATTGGAGAACAAGGTATATACCTTTTATCAGCCTTTTCTAAAGGATATTACTGGAGGAGGAGCTGTTTTGTCTGCTGGACAAAGATAACTAGCGTAGTATAATTGCAGCATTGTATGATCATCTTTTATTAAATTGTAAAGGAAATGTTAAGTTTCTGTGATGTGTTTGTGTGTTATATAACTACTTATGCTTATTGTTGGTTTGACCACAAATTAACTTTTTTTTTTTCTTCTTTTTAGCTAGCAGATTTACAATGGACATAAACACCCTCATACGTAAGTGCTTTTTATTTTTCCTGCTTGTGGAATTTGTATTTTTGATAGGTATTTATTCTGGCTGTCTTTATAAGGTTGTTTTTGCTTGAGTGAACCTTAAGCACTCACCGATTAGTGGGAGAAACTTTAGCTGGTTCAAGAAAGTAGTAAAATTATGTAGATATTGGATCCTGGGGAATATCAGATTTTGTGACTTTTATGTAAGCTGACATTGTTAAGATGCACAAATTCAGGGTAATTTTTCTCTGAAGTTTTGGATTGTGCTAAAAATGGGTACAAAATCTTCTAATATTGGACAGTAATAAACCCTGCATGGTTTTAAACTTCTTAATAGATTTCTTGTTCAAAAACATGCTATAAAACTTGAGTATCATTGTCATTCCTAATATTGACCGTATATACTCAACCTTATATACTCGCTTTTTAAGTCAAGTCCAACTGCACAGATCTGTTGCTTAATGTAACTGCAGATCTGGGTCTGTGCAGTTAGTATTGAATAAATGGTAGAACAAGGATTTTATAAATTAAATAAAGTCATGCTAATTTGGTGTTTTGTACATTTTCTAAGTAAGGAATGATATTCACAGCTGTTTCTTTGAATTTAAGTCATACTTATAGTCCAATATGGTATCTTGTCAAACCAGATTGAAATTAAAACTGCAGTTAAGATTCTTTCTTAGTTCTACAGAGATCTTCTGCCTTTGAAAGGAAAAAAAAACACAGTACAGTTTAGGGTTAATGAGATTTGGATTTTTAATGTAGCTGTAACAAGTTTTCATTCATATTGTTTGAACGTCTGCAGTGTGAGTTTCTAGTGATGTCTAGCACCACAGACATCTAGCATAATGTACCAGCCAGTCACATTTTCCTGACATGTCGACCAATCCTAGCACTGACCTCATAAAGCTGAGCGAAATAGCAAGGGTTAACGGTACTGTAGTTATTGGTGTGGAAAAATTAAGTCCATCTTGTCTAGTTGGTCCTAACTGAAAATGATGCCAATTGGACATCCAATATGGCCACCATAGCTGTCATTATAAACATCTTATCCAATCTGACATCCAATATGGCCACCATAGCTGTCATTATGAACATCTTATTCAATATGACATCCAATATGGCCACCATAGCTGTCATTATGAACATCTTATTGAATCTGACATCCAATATGGCCACCATAGCTGTCATTAAGAACATCTTATTGCTACTAGTCAGGTTACACCAGCATTAGGTTTTCTCTGGAAAACTTATTTGGTGTAATTTGACTTTCTAAAAAAGTTGTGCAGATCTGGTAACCAATGTGGACACCACAGTCACCATCTGGGATCACAACTACTCTTAGGTGAATCACCATTAGATTAGCACCATAGAACTTGTATGCAAATTGTCACAATCTGACACCCAGTATGGCTACCATGGCAGCCACAGTGTTGTTTTTGTGTTAATCTTGCTGTTCATGACTGGCTGCCCCAAACTGAATTAAACAATGCACTAAAGTCCTGCTGTTCAGTTGGTGCTGGTGCAACTTATAGTTTTCGATGTAGGATATATTTTTATAAAAAAAAAGACAATTAGTTTTGACCCAATGGTATACAAAAAAGCTCATTTCTTTCTATTCTTATATCATAAAGTGAAGTCTTGAAGAAGAAATCCCTTCTCCCCACCCCTCTTTCTGGTATGTAACAAAATAATTGGGCTATCTGGACCTTTCCGACATGAAATTTGCGATCCATTTCACCGACATGAAATTTGCGATCCATTTCACTGACATGAAATTTTCGATCCATTTCACTGACATGAAATTTGTGATCAATTTCAACTTCATATTTGTAAAAGATTTCATTTATGTACATTTCTTGTCCATGACAATAGTATCTAACCTTTAGAGATTATGTTCTTGGACAGAAATCTGTTTTCAAATTCTCTGTTAAGTCAGGAAAAGATACAACTCTTTATATCATTTATATTGTGAAGCTTAGAAGCTTATTATCCAAAATTGATAAAGAGTTTATACTTATGAGTATCCAACCTAATGATGCTTTTACTTTGTACTAAGGTGGAGTATGCAAGTTTGTGAGGTGTTATGAATATGGTTGTAATTTATGTAACAGAAGGAAGCAAAACCAATAAGTTTAGTACACTTTCACAATCAATGTATTTCTTTCATATACAGAGTGAAAATTTAAGAATATAAAGTATTGTGAATTAAAGCCCAAATAATCCTTAAAGTCCTTATACAAGTCTAAAAATATGGAATGTTCTGAATGAATTCCAGTAGTTTTGATGTACCATAAGGATAAAATCCATAATGTCTTTAAATAAGTCCTTAATAATCATAAGGTAATAGGTCAGTGAGCACTTTTTTAATTTAAATAAAAAATTTAAATAAACATGTCATCTCAAATTATGTCTGAATACAACAAAAGATGATTCATCAGACTGAACTTGAAATAGGAACAAATAATTGTTTGCCTGTTGTCCTTTATATGCAGTCACCTGGCCTGTGGTGAATTCCCTGAATGAGGGTCATTTCAAATGGTAAATTTCTTCAAATTTTTAAATAAGGTCAGGTCTTGAACTTAAATTCAAGTAAACCTCTTTTTTTTTTAACAAAAATGATAAAAGTCAGGTTGGCCAAGACTGCCACCTTCAGTCACAAGCAATGTTCAAGCACACAAATTAAATCAAATATTCAGTGGAATATCAAAAATAATTTTTTGGGGTTATTTAACTAAATGGAAGGCAAAGAAAGTCTTGCTCAAACAATCCAATGATTCAAACATCATACATCAACACAGCAAGTGCTGGAATAAAGTAAAATTTCAAGCATAACTTTTAGTCAAACTGGTATAGAAATTGATTATGATTAGAATGTCATAGATTGTAATGGTGTGTAACCATTTTGTGAAGCACAGAGACACAAGCAATTTAAATGTAAGATGCACAAACCTGAGGAATAGTACAATAGAAAGGTATAATTCATCGGGTCATGTGACAGTTGTTTATGCAGTAGCCACATCAAGTCCCCACTCTTGTGTTCAGAAGTCAGAAAGGTCGATCACCACAGTATTTCAGAAACATGGTTGAACTGCTTGTAAGGGTGAAAGAAATTCTTTTGACTGATGACACAGCTTTATGTTTGATTATAGCATTTACAAAAAGAAAAGCATTTGCAAATTGTTGGCACCGTTATGGTAAAATGAACCTTCAAACCATTTAAAATTGTTCCCAGGTATGGATTCATTGAACTCCAAGTTGAGATTGTTTTAGTTTGATAAATTCTAGCAAAATAATTTGTAATATGTTATCTATCCACAACATTATCAACCAGCTTTTGTTCTTGAGTAACATTGGTAGTACTTTATGCACTTGTCTGTGTATATATGTGGGTGTTTATATATGTATGTTGTCTATTGTGTATAATCCTTTTATCGTCAATGTTCAGCACTTCTGAAGATTTTTATCATTGATCATTCTATAACATTTTAATAATGCCAAAATGCCTCTAGCTTTTACTTATTTTATTTTAATTATAATGTCTGTATATCTTTAGCTATTATATATTTCACTTTAAAATAATACCAATGTCTTACACTATGCTTTTATATATTTCACTTTTTAATAATACCAATATATCTTACACTATTCCTTTATTCATTTCATTTATAACATATATACCATGTTTGTGTGTGTGTGTGTGTGTGTGTGTGTGTGTGTGTGTGTGTGTGTCTGCAAGTATAATCCTTTTTTCATCAATGTACATCACTTTGGAAGATTTTTATACATCGTTGCTACATCAGATAAAGTAATTTGTACAAGCCTCATTTGCTTTCTTTAAAATGGAGTTCTTATTTCAGATTTCCAAGAGTATTTCAACGCTTTATTATACTGTTCACTGAAAGTTGGTGATATAGACAGTGCTCTTGAAACATACAAACTGCATGAGAGCAGCAACCAGCTTCAGCAGATGGACCCACTTCTGCTGCGTGCCATTGTGATTAGTCTTGTCCGTTCACAGCATATGATTGAGGCAAAGGATTTTTTTGAACGGTGTAAAACAATGCATTTGTATGAGAATCAATCAATTGTGAAACCTCGTAGAGTCAAACTTGATGTGACTTACAATCCAGAGGAGATTTACCTCAGTATTCATGACTACATTTGCTGCATGTACAATTATTGCTGTGATCAGATGTATGAAAGAAAGACTCTGACACAGGAGGACTTGGATCTTGAAATACTTGTACAAGGAAATGTTGACCAGCAGTTATTCTCAGTAAGCACTTAATAGGTTTCTTTTTCAGTTCAATGAAAGAAGACAATCAAATTTTCGGTCATGATGAAAACTTGTTTATTTACTGTTGTTGTTTCAGCAAGAATGTAGACATGAAAATTGTCAGGTAATTGGCTGAAATCTGCCAATTAGCTGAAAAAGTCCAAATCTGTCGTAAGAGTTATTATACCTCCCCAAAAATTGACTACATTGTATGTTGTGATATGTTTCCCACAACAGGGAAACTGTTTACAACTTCCTCACCACAATCTAATGACATACTGAGTTATATTTCACATTTCATTGGCTTGGTTGAAGTTTTACATTGCTGACTTTGGTTAAATGTTATATTTTTCAAGTTACATCTCAGGTTCTGTTCATGGTAGAAATGTCATGCTAAATGATAATCTCATCACACCCTTATCACCAAAGTATGCCACTGTGAGCTACATCTCATACTGTAATGTCTAAAGAATGTCACTATGAGCTACATTTCATACTGTAAATTCTTAAGAATGCCACTATGAGCTACATTTCATACTGTAATGTCTAAAGAATGCCACTATGAGCTACATCTCATACTGTAATGTCTAAAGAATGCCACTGTGAGCTACATCTCATACTGTAATGTCTAAAGAATGCCACTATGAGCTACATTTCATACTGTAATGTCTAAAGAATGCCACTATGAGCTACATCTCATACTGTTATGTCTAAAGAATGCCACTGTGAGCTACATCTCATACTGTAATGTCTAAAGAATGCCACTATGAGCTACATTTCATACTGTAATGTCTAAAGAATGCCACTATGAGCTACATTTCATACTGTAAAGTCTTCAGAATGCCACTGTGAGCTACATCTCATACTGTAATGTCTAAAGAATGCCACTGTGATCCACATTTCATACTGTAATGTCTAAAGAATGCCACTATGAGCTACATTTCATACTGTAATGTCTAAAGTTCTTTCATTTAGTCAGTTAGTGGGCTGTTTTTGCATTTAGTTCAGGACCAAATGTGGGGTTTGTCTCCTGAATATTTGCTGATTTATCTCGATAATTAAAATTTGTGAAGGATTACATCTTTATGAGTACTACTCCCTCATCATATAATTAAGTCACAGTGACTTGTATCTCACTGACTTCAGTTCATTTTAACATTTTTATAGTTTATGCTATGAACTAGGTGATTGTTTACATCATTTAGTACTATATTCATACCAAACAAGGTCACTATGGCCGATATTTAACAGTTTAATGGCTTAGGTTAAAGTTTTGTATTTAGTTTGTGAGTAGGTAGGTGTTGTGTATTTACTTTTCTATTTAGAATCATGAAACTAGGTGTTGCATCTTAATGTGCACTAATGCCTCATTTCAGTAGACCCATATTCTATGCTTCATAAACTTTGGGTTTGTGTTCATTGTTCATTTCTCCAGCACTTTTCATGATGAAATTAATGATGGATTGCATCTCTCTTCCTACCATGCAACCAAAGAGGATCATTATCCAGTTTTAATGTTTTATCAGATTTAAGTTTTGGCATTGGCTCATGGTCGCATTTTGTCATGTATATGTTATATGCTTGGTTAGAATCATAAAATTTTATGAGTGGGTGCATTTGATGGCACGGTGAGTAGCTGCATCTTATAAGATATACAACCGTTTTTGAAAAAGGAGGTCTTGATGTCCTTTATTTCATCCTTCTGTGACTTTGTTTACATTTTCTGTTAAAAGTTCAGTTATTGAATGCTGTTATGTTCCAAGCATGAATGGGGGCCCAGAGTGGTCTAAAGCACTTTCCGTTATGGATCACTGACCTCTGCGTGGATCATCCGTTATGGATCATCTCACCTCTGTATGGATTCCTGGAATGTGGATATATGAGAAGGCTTGCCAGTAGCTTCTCATGGATTGGTGGTTCTTTCGGATTTCCCAGTTTCTTCCTCCACTATTAATGCTGGCTGCCATGTATAGCCTATCATGTGCTGAACAACCAAGCATAAAATTTTATATTTTGATGTGTTGTTGTTACTATTATACCCCTAAAATTAAAGTCACAGTGGCCCTTTTTTTATTCTTTACTAATATGTGATTACTTTCATTCATCTAATATAGGTCTATATTCATCCCAATATACACAGAAGGCCCTTTTTAACCACTGGAGTTGAAAGAAGAAATAAATATGATTATTCATTGGTAAACGTTACATGATGATGAGTGTGCATTGCATGCTGCCCATAACAGGAAAGCTTTAACACTTTACTCACAATTTATTTTCTGCATAATGATGTTTACAATGTCTGCTGAAGATTTCTAAGAATAGATTTGAGCTATTTATTTGGTGATAAGCTTTTTTATTGACCTTGTCAACTCCAAGATATCTCTCTCCATGTGGACTTCAGGTTGCATTTCCATTTAGAGAGTTTCACTGTATTTAAAGAAGTTTCACTGTATTTTCATGCAAAGTTATCTTGCGTTTTTTAGGAAATGATATATCCTGTATTTACACTTACACCTGTATGTACACTTACATCATCAGTAAGAAACACCTGTATACAAGAAACACCTGTATACAAGACAATCACCAGAATATAAAGACTAAGGAAGGTTTTGGCCCAGTTAATCAATAAATAAATACATATTTACCTTTATACAAAATGTACCTGCTGATCAGAAACTACTTGACTGGTCTGGGCAGTGTTGGTTACACAGATTTGACTATATATTTTGTATATGTATTTGTATTTAAGTTGATACATAGGATACTCTGCTTACAAAGAAAATATTCAGCTTCATTGTGGAATCTGTACAGAAAATTCATGTTCAAGTCTTCCTTATTTGATACAGGTCCTTCAGAATCTTTTCTTTTGCCATTAATCTTATCCAAATGATTTGTTATTTGAGAGTTTAAAACCATTTTTAGAATTTCATGGGCTATACATTGTGGGTATGTTTATTAGAGGAATATCCTGGGATGAAACACCTACCCAAGGAACCTACCCTTAGGCTTTCTTATATACCCACATTGGTAGAGCCAAGACTTGAACCAGTGTAGATAGAGGTTCAGTGTGGATGATTTGTAAAAGCAGGTGCTTTGGTCCCTCAGCCATGTCTCTTAATCTGGTCAATACACAGTTTGTAAGGTATAAATTCATTGTGACTAGACTGTATATTGTTTCATTTTGGATAATGTCTTGTGTAGCTGTATATTGCTGATATATAGTTTATAGTCTCAACTGTTCATGGTTTTTGTACTGTAGATGCCATATATCAGTGGAGCACCTCGGTCATACCATCTGGCAGTGAAGATGATCAGAAGAGTTCTACAGCTGGAGTTCAAACCACCCCTGGAGACGAATATTATCACACCAGATCTTCTTCAGATTTCTCCAAAATGTCTGGAGCAATATCTGAAGGAATATGATCAGAAATGTGGTAAGTTTTGGAAGTGAAGAAAGATTACTATGAACTCAAATGTATTTTCAGAGTGGTGTCAATTTTTGTGGATGCTACATTACGTGAATTTTTGATCCAGCGAACAGTGATAATTCTGTTGGACAAGTATAAATCCTTGCCCAATTCATAAATTTAAACTTCCATGACTTTTGGCAGATTCACCGTACTTTCAAACTACTGTATATACATGCCTAAAAAGAGAGTCCAACTATAAACTGATAAGAGCCAGACCTGCCATTATGTAGTGCATCGGCAGATCTGGGTCTGTGCAGTTTGTTAGGAGTAATCAAAAGAGAAAACAATATAGAATGCAATCTGCATAATGTACAAAACTATCTGGGTCCAATGAAAGAACACAGACTCTGATCTGCCAGCACATTATGCAGATTGGGAAATGTTTCATTGTGAAGAAGTATTAGCTGTTGACAGTGCAGTGGATTCCAAAACCTTGTTTACAATCCAAGTCAAAATTAAACTAATATTCCACATTGTATAAGGAACTAAGTCATCAGGCTAGGGTCATGGACCTCAATTTTCTAATTGAAGGAGGGAATTTTCACCTTGGACATGGGGGGGATGGGTAGTGTCAGGAAAAAAAGATAGGAAGGTAATAATAGCTAGCAAGTACATAATAACAACTAGTTTTAAACAATGTCCCATCTCTTCCACCACCAGCACAACACATTTTATTTTTCAGGAAGAAAAGAAACATAAAACATCATTCAAATCTTTCAAGGCATTAAAGTATTGTGGAAATATTTTTGGGTGTCTTAAAACAAATGGTTTAAAGAAGTAATGATCAGTATATTTCTCTGCCCGACGATTTAAAAATTTTAAATTAGTATACAATATGGAAGGATATCAATTTTGGCTTGTAAGTTATGCACTGGTCCAGGAGGCTTATAGTTTATATAAGTGAAACATATTTGTCAAACACCAGGCACCTCTATATATCTCTGATCCCTTTCACTGCAGGAAGACGCCAGGGCCTGATATTCAAGAATGTGCTTCTGCCACTCATGCCAGCCCCAAGGATACCAAGGCCAGGTCCCCGAGCTTTCAGAGACCGAAGGGGAGTAATCAGGGCAGAACCACCCTACAGAGTTGGTGGGAGGGGCCACATTAAACCCATGTAGAAAATGCATGATTAAGATGAATACTGTGTATTGCTTACAATTGGCTGATTTCTAATATAACAGTATTAGTGTACCAGATGTAGAATATAATAATGGTGGAGGAAAATGCTAGCCACCCCAGAATTGATGACCAGTGATAGTATTAAACATGAGTGTGCTGAAATGTTAGCAGTGATTACTGTGGATATGTTAATTGTTGAGGTGAAAAACCCAAACTTGTCACCAAGGATGCATGGTACTATTGAGGAGTATCTTCTTTTTAAGAAAATGGAGACAAAACCTGTAAACAGGCAGACGTTTTCAAAAGAGGGAGACCAATCCTGAAATGAATTTATTCATTCTCGTATTAATTCACCTTTTACAGAGACTGTTTCATGAAGATTTATCTGTCATGCAATGAAAGGAAATGCCTTATTTTCACTTGTCTTGTGCAGCTAAAGGGGTATACACCAGTTGTGTATGGTAAATCCATTCAACGGATATTATTTAATAACTTTTAAATCCATTCTTGGACAACGACAGTAATTTGTGTATCAGATTTAGTAAAGTCTCACATTACTGGTTGTTGTGGTGAGGACCTTAGACTTGATGAGTACTCAAAAATCATCCATGATCTTAGAGATGAATCAGGGAGTGCCAATCAAAAAGAATTATTTATCAGGTGACTGGTAGACCTGTCCTTCATTGTTACAAGAGATTAGGTGGCAGAAAATTTTACAGCAGTAAGATTTTCCTTGATATGAAATGCTTACAGTATGGAACTGAAATAAAAGCATGCAAGATGGCTGCAAAATGCCATAGTGGTATGACATAACTTGAAATAGTCCATGCCTTATTATGTTGGTTTTACTATTTTACCTTGAAGAGACTATCTGTTGTGACTCGTTTTAAGATGTGAGCAAAGTTGTCGAGGACAAAGTGTACCATTACAGTTTTTAAATAAGGAACTAGGCAAGAAGATTATTGGCCATTTTGATAGACTTTATTCTGCAACAGAAGAGAAGACAACAGAAGTGCAATATGATTTCAAAATTGTAGACCTCACAAACCCAGATGAAAAGTCGCTTGATGGCAGCCTTCTCAACCTCTGCTTTTTATAGGCCCACAAAAAAGGCAGTGTAGAATGCTATGACATCTATCTGTGCATCCATGTTACCTTTTGTTGTTTTTTCACAAAAATATTTAGTTTTACATTATCTGACTTTACTTAGATCTATAGATAGATTGCAGGTGGGATAAGGAAAATAATTAGTTGGTATGTTCTTGAAGTGAGTAAGAAATCCATCCATTTTGGGGGTCAACAGATCAAAGATCAAAAGGTCTTTGGCATACTGATGAGATAGTTGAAAATATTTTCTGTAAGGTTTATTAAGAGGTTTTTGATTTTAGTCCATTGTCAAGATAACAGTGACTGAAGAAGAAAAATGATTTTCATGTAATAACATTTAATAGTTCTTTACCACTTTTCTTGAACAAAGTTTGTAAAGGGCATACACTTAGATCAGTGAAGAGGCCTGTTGAGTTTTTGTTCCAAGGTAAAGGTCATTGTCACTCATAGAAAAAAGATCTACTAAAGAATTTTTTTCTTGAGCAAGTTTATTGACCAAAGTTTGTGGATGGCTTTGTACTTAAAGATCCTATATCTTTTTTGTGGTCCAAAGGTCAAAAATTTTAATAAGTCAATTAAGAAAGTCTATTGTTTCTCCAAATTAAGACACCGTACCTTAAAATCCATGAGTCTGGAATTTCCCCAATTCGGCTTTTCCTATCATTGCCTACATGGAGAAGTATTTGACATAAGAATATAACTCACACTATTCCAAATACTCTCTGACGTCAGTGAAGATGAAAAAACTTTCTTCACTGCCTTGCATAATTTTTTTATATTTTCTTCACTTGGTATACACTACAAATTTCTCTAATTTTTAGGCTTTATGTGAAAATCTAAATTCCAGTTGTATTAGTCTCTATGTGGAAACCATACCTCTTTGTCTTCTGTATTTATCTTCCACCGGATAAACTTTTTACTGCAACCCAGGTGTTCCTAATTTTGAAAGACTATATTTTTTACTTTTTAAAAATGGCACTAATATCCCATGGAGGGGTATTGAAAGTCGATTATAAACTGCATGAATGACCATAAGTAAAGTCATGGTAAAATGAATTCAGTTTCGGAGATGTGGAATAGTCTTAAATTTTCATATATGTCTTTTGGTCATTTCACATTATGACTTTAAAAAATCCCAGCAGAAACTATAGATTGTAATTTGTTGAAAATATAGAAGTACCTAGATTATATTTTTTTTAAAACTGAATATGTACAGATGTTTAACAAATTTCCACTAGGAGTTTAAAGTTTGTAGTTTCTTAAACAGCACTAAAACATGAAACAACCCCATAAATGGACATGAAAGTACCTGCACTGATATCTTCATAATAGTCAACTGTTCAAACCATTGTGATTACTAAATGTACAAGTTAGTGACTGCAAATTTATAACTATGTTTCAGGAGACAGTTCAAAACTGAATCTAAATCTTTGTGACTTTGTCAATTCTGGTTAAAGTTTTTAAAACTAAAAACAGTTAAATTGCTTGTACTTGTGGCAGGTGATTAAATATTTTTACCAGTTTGAAGTTACAATAATGTAATCTAGGTTTTCTATTTGCTACAATTGATATTTTATAGCAACCACTGTGCTGTTTTGAGGTCATGTGTCCAAATTAAAATTATATAATGATGAAAATGGGCATCTATACCTTAAGAGCATAGAGGCAATTGAACTAAAAATTGGGCTAGTGTAGTGACCAAATGGGGGCATAGACCTTAATAGAATAGAGACATACTGGTCTGAAGACAGCATTTGTAAAGACAAAATGGACACATACATTCATACTTTTTTTTCCTCATAAAATGTCCTTATTGTCCCCTACTTTTTAATTTTTTTTAAGAAGCCCTACTATATCCTAACTTTTCATAAAGTGTTGCTGGAAAGACTGCTTAATATTTGGAAAGGACAGAAGAGCTGATGAGAAGAAATGACTGATTGAGCAACCCAAATGAGTTCTGTTCTGCAATTATAATTGAATTGGCTATAGGTCATGTCTAATGCTTTGTAATTTTCTGTTAACATTTTAAAGCAAAATATAACCTTTTTTGAAGGCTGTTTGATTTAAACATGCATACATTTAAACCCAGGGAAAGGCAGTTTTTAAAAATTTATGCTAGGATACTTTGATTTCACAGAGTTCCATATTGAAATGATAAGAAAATTCTGAATTGTATCCATTGATGATTACCCAACTTTAAAAGTGCCTTCCCTGGTTTCCATATTTGTTTTAATAGAACAGCTCTAATAAGATGTGTCTGGTTTATTGCAGCAGAAAGTGTTTTTACTTCCAAGTTCATTTTATCCTGCTTTTATTGATATACACTGAAATAAATATGTACATTTTAATATCCCTCAAATATGGATTTCCCATATCTGTCCTTTTGAGCACGCTATCTTGTGTATGTAGATAGTCCGAAGCCATGAAACTTTATAAATGTTATGATTTTCACTCATTAGATGTGCATGTAAACAAATAATATTTTACTTTGTGTAGGCATTATTGCCCCATTTGTCTAGCAGCTAAATGTAATGTAGGACAAAATCTTGGGAAATTATCTTGCAGTTTTTTAGTGCTCACTCTTATATAACATACATATTACTGTTTTTGTCATCAAAAGATGCACATATTGTAATTTCTTTTTGCTTTCATGAGTTTTGGAAGGTTGATGCCTGTTTTGACTTAAGCTGGATACATTGTACAACAGAAGTTTTTGAATGCAGCTAGTCAGGGTTTATTGGATCTCACTGAAACTGATATGGTCATCATTAGAAGATGTGCATGTTGACCAGTCATTGTATTTGCCCAATTTCAGACAAGTTATGTTGATCAGTCATTGTATTTGCCCAATTTCAGACAAGTTATGTTGACCAGTCATTGTATTTGCCCAATTTAGGCAAGTTATGTTAACCAGTCATTGTATTTGCCCAATTTCAGACAAGTTATGTTGACCAGTCATTGTATTTGCCCAATTTCAGACAAGTTATGTTAACCAGTCATTGTATTTGCCCAATTTAGACAAGTTATGTTGACCAGTCATTGTATTTGCCCAATTTCAGACAAGTTATGTTGACAAGTCATTGTATTTGCCTAATTCAGACAAGTTATGTTAACCAGTCATTGTATTTGCCCAATTTAGACAAGTTATGCACTTTTTCAACTTTTGACTCCTCTTCATCATGGGTGTAATGGTTGGATGCAGGAGAAGCAGGGGCATATTTACATGAACAAATAAGGAGTCTTTTCATCAGCATTTCCACTGCTATTGCAGAGGGCAGGATTGGGAAATGGTATATTTGGCCTTTAAGCACTTTTGCATATATATTAAACATGAGGTAGGTAGGGATAACTTTAAAAAGCATTGGATATTGATAGTCTTCTTCAGACTTATGAATTTTTGAATAGTTTTTAGGTAATGGATTTTCAGTTCTCTTTCACCATATATGATCATCTTATAAATTTTTCTTTCATTAAATTTATGGGTAAGTGCATTTGTGTGCCTTCACTAATAGATGGTGGAGCGACTTGAAAGATTGAGATTTTCTTTTTTGTGTTCATTGTATATTAATCTTAAGTGCCAAATTCATCCAGTGCATGTTAAATTGATAAAAAATTTGTGTGTTAATTTGTAACAGATGATATTAAAATGTCATGGCAACTTATATTATCTGATAGTCAGTACAGTTGATTGATAGCACAACTCTGACTACATTTTTTAAAATGCAGTTGACCAGAGTTCTTAAATTGATAACAGATACAGAAAAGATGACAACAGAAGTTCCACTCTACAAAGTTTACCAACATCCAAATTATTATGCTAGTCATGTAAATAAAACTTATTGATATTTTGACAAGTGTCATCAATAATACATTTAAATATTCAACTGCTTTGGTGCTATTTTTGGTCTTTGTACATGATTTCAGTATGTATGAATATATATGTATTTGTTTTTTTTTTTTCAGTTTATGCATGAAAAAGCACATTGCTACCTCATGCATTTTTAATATTTTTATAGAGTTATGTACATTTACATCATGTAATGCCTTGTCCTGGAAACAAAGTAAATGATCTGAAAAATTAGTCTTGTCCATGAAACAAAGGCAATGCATACTTTCATTTGCATTTCTGTTAAAAAGAAAATTTTCCTTTGATATGCCGAAATAGATATAACAGGACTAGTTGTACCACTGTGTATCAACTTTGATTGCTGTCTCTATAGTTCTGCAGAAGGAGCTTCATTATATCTGTAAACTTGCAAATCATGTTTACAAAAATAATGAGTCATATTTAATCATGTTTAACAGTAAATATTGTACCTGAATAGAATGTATTAGCCTTATTCATGCAGTATGTTAGACTACATTATTGTCTACAATGTGTTATTGGCATAAGTATGCACTTTATTATGTTCCCACTAAAGTAAATGTACCTTATATGCCCACACTGTTTCTAGTTAAGTCATCATTATCAAATCTTTTCCTTATATACTGTACCAAGGAGCAGCAGTGGCTAGGTGGTTAGCCTGTTGGAGTTTGAACCAGAAGGTAGTTGTCTCAAATCCTGCTATCGGGTCAGCCTAAGTTGGATGCCATTGTGTGTCCCTCAGACATTTTGCTTCAATTTGGTAATTCTACATTAATTCTTTAAATTGCTGAAATTCATTACTTTTATATACCCATCATAAAAATGGTTTGCACACAATAACATTGGTTGTATACAAAAGGCTTGGACAAAACTTATTAGTCTAAAGGTTAATGGTCAAGGTCACTGATTAATAAAAAAAAAAGTTTCTGCACATAAAAGTGTGTTATCTACAAAGAAGACCATTAAAAAGAATAGACATAGAATGAAATGTGCCATTAGTGAGAAAAAAAATTGGGGGAATTTAATAAAAATTCTTTGACTTAATGGTAATGTCTCAAATATACTTGAAAGTTAGCTTATTTACTTGAATCAAAAATATGGACTGAATGTCAATTTAAACTGCTTGGGGTACACTTTTTTTCCAAGTTTCAGGAATTTGTTTATGACCATAATTTATTAACAAAAGTGAAAGGACATTGGTCCTGTTCACATAACTTTATGAACGGGATAAAGGAGCTTAACAATGGTGTTGGTTTGGTTTGATTGTATGTTTTACAGCACAGCAACACAAGTAGGTTATGTTCTTGCCTTGCCCAAGGTTATACCTTCATATCTGGCCTGGGCTGGTCTAATGGTTGAATTTGAACCCGCACCCAGTACGCTAGCCAATGAGCCACCTTGTCTCCCGTGTTTGTATTAAAGGATGGATATTATTGGAAAATTTTTGTTAGTGGAAATTGTTTTTGACTTTGCCAGAAGTAATGAAAGGATATATTAAGATACAACAGAGTATAAAAGCTGTACAAAGTAAATGACAAAACAAAACAATAATGGTAAAATTTGGATGTGTTGCTACTGCCAATATACTTTCAGAGAATTTCTTGTTACTTTTTTTAAAGTTCTAGTTCACTTTAAGCTAAGGAAGAAGAGAAATCATTTACAAAATTTCTTTGAAAATGGTTACCAAGTGTTCTTATGCCTTGTCAGGATTTATTTGTAAGCTTTGTAATGTTTATGTTGATTTTTCTGTCTTAATGTAGTGTTAGTCTATGGCTTTGTAAATACTTGCTTTTATATCAAATGCTAGTGTAAATAAAAAAACATGCATCAAAAGATATTTGTTTTATTGAAGAATTAAAATGTTTTTAAAAATTCTTGTTGTTTGTTTTACCATCATAATTTTAAAGTAAAAGAACGAGTTACATATTGTAGCTACATACTTTTATGACCAAAAAGATTGTCTTTTTTTTTTGTCAGGGTAGTTTAATAGAACTGAATACCCATGACTTTACCAAGTTACCCTAATAGAACAGTATACTGCTTTTATTTTATTTTGGTACCAATGGAACTATAAAAACCCTAAGCTCTTAAAGACATTTTTTCATAATGCAGTTCATACACCATTATTTACATGAGACTTAATGACACAAGCTAATTATATACACACAAACATTATTACATTTTGATGAAATTCATGGCAGTTTCGTACGATTGCTATAAACATATTTATTATGCACATCTCATACACAAGTTTTTCCTCACAAGGCATCTCTTCGTTACTTTCTGGACAACATCGTGTTGGTAGAAGAAAAAAAGAAGAATACCTTTTAGCAATGGTTTATTGCTGTTCATATTTTTCCTGATTAGTGAACATTATTCCTCAACTCATAACGTATCAAAAGTTTTTTTACAGCCAAGAGATAAAAATTTCAGTGTTTTTGGTCACAATCTGGAACTTCTTTGTGTGGCAAGAATTACCAAGCAGGAAGATAAAAATTTCTAGCTATTCATCAAAATTCACAAAAGATAATATATGTTATCAATTTCAGATTTTTCATTTAGCATCGGGGTTTATGGTTTGTTCTTTTTTTCCCCATTTTCATTACTGTTGTTGAATGCAATGTACATTACTAACAGCTAATTGATCTTGCAGACACCTTTAGTAAAATCTGCACATTGTTCCATTTATGTATTACTGTTTGTGGCATATATTTAAATTCATAGCTGTGGTCTCTTTACACCTTGACCAGTACACATTTAAATTCATAGCTGTGGTCTCTTTACACCTTGACCAGTTCACATTTAAATTCATAGCTGTGGTCTCTTTACACCTTGGCCAGTACACATACATTTAAATTCATAGCTGTGGTCTCTTTACACCTTGGCCAGTACACATTTAAATTCATAGCTGTGGTCTCTTTACACCTTGACCAGTTCACATTTAAATTCATAGCTGTGGTCTCTTTACACCTTGGCCAGTACACATACATTTAAATTCATAGCTGTAGTCTCTTTATACCTTGGCCAGTACACATACATTTAAATTCATAGCTGTGGTGTCTTTCCACCTTGGCCAGTACACATACATTAAAATTCATAGCTGTGGTCTCTTTACACCTTGGCCAGTACACATACATTTAAATTCATAGCTGTGGTCTCTTTACACCTTGGCCAGTACACATACATTTAAATTCATAGCTGTGGTCTCTTTATACCTTGGCCAGTACACATCCTTGTGGGTTCTGTTGTAAAGGGAATGCAAACCCTCGTCATTAAAAATTGCCTTTTGTTTGTAATCAACATGTTTTTGACAAATTGTTACTTCAGTTATCTCAAAGTGTAAATCGTGATTCCAATGTTACTGGGAAGTTGGGAAAAAATTGGAAGAAATATTTGGTTCCGACTGGAGAAGACCGATTAATTTTGCAAATACTGATCATAGTCGGGGAAATGCAGCAGCATTAGTAAAAGTTGCCATTTTTGTTTTCTTGGCATAAAAGCAAATTTCTGTTAAGTCCTCAATATGCATCTTCATAATGTAAATTTAGGTTGCATTTTATAATTTTGCTTGTTAATGTACTTGTTGTGGGTATTACTGGAATAAAAGCTCCCTATGATCATATTGAGCCATTAATTTCACATTAAATTACAGTTCTGTTCTCTTTGAAAGGATAGGAATCTGCAGGGACAAGTCGACGAACATAATTATATGCTCATTTTTTGTTTCTCCATTGACTGTACATTGTCAGAATCATGTAGTATTTTTCCTTACTACATAGCTTCATATTGCATTACGCATCTAAAAATATTACCATGTATTAGGAATTTCTTTGTAAACAAATCTATGCTCATATAGCATTTGCTTTGGCTTTTGGTTTGTTAGATTTCTTCATGGATGAACAGTTTCATCCATTTGAAAATAGAGATAATAAAGCTAATAATATGGACGAGTTCACCAAGTCACAAATGAAACTTTCAGATAAGCAAAGAAATAAACACTATATTCAAAATATCCACTACAAACATAAGAGATGTAGTATGAAAAATAACATTCTGATCATTGAAACAGTTATTTAAGAGAAATGTTCATAATATTTTGCAAATAGAAAGGTTCCGACTATGAAAAGTGCTCACAAAGTCTACAAAAATAGTTTTAAAAAAAAAGCATTTTGAGGGCATAGGGTAGACATATCATTTTCCAAAAGACATTAAATCTGAGATACCATTTTCCAAAAGACATTAAATCTGAGAAGTTCAAAGGCTGCTGTGTTGTGCTATATGTGTATTAATACTGTTACTGTGTATTGATGAATCTACGCTTGTGCATTTATTTTGGAATGCAGCATAAATTTACTTTGTTTCTTATATTGTATTCTTGTATTAGTAAGCCTTGGGTAGAAAAACAAAACGAGAATATAATAAAAAGGTTGCAGAATCTGCAGCATTATTCCAAAAAATCTTGTTCATATTTTCCCATACAGAGAAAGTAACCTATAAATACTGAACACATTAAAAAACTATATTTCTTTATAATGAAAAAAAATTAGATTTGATTCATTAAAAGTAAAGAATCTGAAATAATTCTTGAGCACTGGCAAATTAATCTCAGGCTATGTTGAATTTAAGTAATTCAATGCACAGGTTCTGTGTATTAGTTGTTACCAATATGTATTGCCAACTATTACAATTTCTAGTCGACACAATTAAAAAGGAACATAAAGCTGTAACTATGAAAAAGAAGTTGTCTTTTTTTGTCAATGTGCATATGTTGCAGATTCCATGCTAGCAGCTGAAGATTAATAATCCATGAAAGTGACCAAGTGGGGGAATGTATATCAGTGTTCAAAAGGCCAGCTATTTACTACTACTTAGGATTGATATGGATGTGATTTTATATGATACTGCAAATACACAATAAAGTACTATGGCAGCAGCTGTTTTGGTTGATAATCTGGCTTATGCATGAAGGTTCCTTTTTATTCAACTTTTTGTAAAATCTATGCGGTTTCTTATTTCTGCTCAAAACTGATTTTCCATTTCCACCAGTACTGTTTCAACTCTGCAACAGTGAATTATTTTAATTATTTTATCCACAATTGCAGCTGGTTCTTCACTTAATAATCGCATATTTCAGTTGTATGATTGGCAGAACCATGTCCTGTCACATTAACACATGCACTTAAAGCTAATTACCACTTTTTACTGCTACAGTTTTCACACAATTATAGAAAACCTCTGCTGTGGGAACAGCTATTGGGCATTCTAGGGGTTCCAAAACCTTTTCTTTTCAAAACAAATTGATTACACCTACAGCTTTTGCATGCGTGTTTTGAAAAGAAAAGGTGTTAAAATCTGCAACCACATCCCTTCAGACAAATTCCATTACATATGTATATATTAATTATAAAATCAAATCTTAACACAAAATGCCAAAGATGGTTAAGAACCTGCCAGGAAAAATGGTGATTCCTTCTAACTGAATTTCATCTCTGGCAGCTAATGATTTTACTAATATTGCTGTGTAAAAGTGTTTGTCAATATCTGATAGAGATGAAAAGGAGCCAAGATAGTTCTGATCATTTATTCACATTATTGCCCCACCCACCTTTAATTCCAGTTAAAATAAATATGTTCCTGACTCGCACAATATTAAGAAGTAACGTTTAGGTCCATCAGAACCATTTAAACCAGAAATGAAAACAAGCCAAAAATTTGCTAATTTTTTCTCTTCACGGTTTTCTCTCCTTTGATTAATATTCCCCAAATCATGTCCCAAAACGTTATTACCCATGGTGGTGGTAGTTTATTAGCAATTTGTTGATCAATGCATTGTTTTGTTCTAGGAATTTGTTTTATTGTAGCCTTACATTCAAATAGTATTTGATAAATGCAACTGATATGCCATCATCTTTGATTCCACAATTTTCAGTGATCTCAGCCAGGTTATCTGCAACAGTAGCTTAAAACTGACATTGAATATTAACATTAGATGTTTTAAGTTTGCCAATATTATCATCAAAACGATCATTACTTCCTGGTTCACACCAACTAGTAAACTCAGACAAATTGGCTTTGGTGGCAAATCTGCTTAGATCCACATCAGCAGTGTCATGTCATCAGGTGGAGTAATGTCCATAAATGTTAACATACATTTTGTATAGTATTGAACATACTTTAATATGAAATAAAAACATTGATTTTGTCTAGCATCAACTATCAACTACTGCTACTGAAATGGCTGACCAAGTCCATGCAAAAGCACAACAATTACAAGTACAGGAATTTAAATTTAAAAAGTTGGAAACTCAATGGCAATTATCCCACCCATATAAAGACCAGGTCAAGCTGCTTGACAACTATTAACAAATATTTCTGGAATCATAGCGATGTCAAAAAACTTTGGTCACTCAGGTATTCAAGCAGATATTGTGCTTAGCACACATCTGGTTATGTCCGCATGACATGGATGGATTTAAAACTACTACCATGTGGATTCACAGAATCCTGAACTTTAAAGACAACAGTGCCATAAATGATAATATTGACAAAGAAAAAAATTCTCAAAAATCCAATGCAGGATCAGGATGGATATGTCCAAGTAATGTTACATCTCTCACTACCAACAGGGATCCATCTATATAACACCACCAGAGTAGGTTCCACCAGTCAGTGATAAACATAAAGAATCTGGACACTAGTTTTGAATGTACAATTTATATGTGCATTAGATCTGGCTAGTGATAATCAAGACATGCCTTAAAAATGCCAGCAACACCTGGGTAAACTTAGGTAATATAAGATTTCCTGTGCTGGTTACCAAAGCCACCACGAAAAAATTTGAAACACTTAATCCTGGTATTGCTGTTAAAGTGTTCACTTACAACAGTCTTATATTCATCGATCCTGTCTCTTAATGTATGAGGCTCTAACTCCTATGACTACTGTTTCTTTTGAGAGAGTGAATTAAAATTCTCATTTGATGTTAAGAAACCACTTGGAGATACACATGACAAGCCATAATAAGGCCAATACACCATTAGACTATTTCCACCCTGCTCACTCAAAATATCTTACGATATTAGCAATTTTGCAATAACTGGTGCAAATTCAAGCTGTAAATCAATTTCACTTTGAATTTTCTTAGCATGCCAAAATCAATACCACTGAATTAAAATAGTTTATCTAAATTTAGAGAACTGCTTTTTTATAACCAGGTTTTTCTGGCTACTTTTATCACTTGCACAGTCAGTACTAACAGAGGACTGGTTATCAAAATTTGTATACCAAGCAGTATCAATTAATATCATATGGGCAGTATTAATCAATATCATATGCAACCACACCCAAAATAAGCACAGTAGTGGTAAATTTCCACTTTTTGGACACTATCCTCCATGACTGGTCACTTTCATGGATTATTAATGCTAATCATCCATGGTATAAAAAGATATTTTGGATAAAAATAATGAAAAAGTCTGGACCAGACTTACTATGATTACATTTACTTTAAAGGAATGCCAAGCTAAATGGAATGAGAGGAAATGATTTGGCAAGCAATATTTACTAGCATTAGAGTTAGATAATGTTCATGTCTCCCCAGACAGGATATACAGAATCCTGGATTTTTTTTAGGACTACACAGTCCAAGTCATCATTGTCAGCACAACTTGAATACTACCGCACGTTGTGGTACAACAGAAAAAATTCCTACTGGAGTTAAACCAAATAGCACTAAACCCCAATAATGTTACAATGACATGCTTGGCTCTGGATGGGGGACTCATTTAGAGTTAGTTATATGGAGTACTTCTCCAGGGCTACTGGTCCTAGAAAGAAGCCATGTTGGAATGAGAGCACTGGTCTTTGTCATGAAATCATAGATTAAAATAAGGGTCACTGCATGATGGTCTCACCTCAGATGATCAGGAAGCACTTGTGTTCCTTCTATCTGCAGGTAAATCTGTAACTTTCTATGCTGGACAAAACCAGAAAGAATTGCACTCCAAGTCTGTCACATTCTGGGAGACATATCCTGAGAGTTTGTCCAGGATAGACATGGTAGTTCCCAAAGAATGATTTCTGCCTCAGGCAGATTCCTACATCAGTGTAAAGGCAAACTCTCTGGTGGAGTTGTTTGCAACAAAAATGAACAAGCTCAGTGTTTTTTGTCTTCCCAATCCCAGACCAAAGAACCTTGGCAGTGGATACCTTCAGCTTTAGGTGGGATTAGCTGTTTTCCTGCACATTCCCACCCTTCAGACTAATTCCACCGATTCTTCAAAATATTACGATTGCCATTACTCAATTTGTTCTCATAGTCCCTCTGTGGCTTTGGCAGTCCTTGACCCATTGATTGACAAGCACAGGTTGTTACCCCACCTCATTAAAGTGCTACTGTTGCAGCACAGGTGTTTACTTCATGACAACCATCAGATCTGCCAACTTCACATATGGCTCAATGAAAGATGATTTACCCACCTGGAAAACATTTCTAATAAGGTTGCAGAGTCCAAGATGAAGATGATCTGCGTACAAGGTCTAAATGTAATGAGAATAAGTTTCTGTGATTGGTGCTACACTAGAAGGTGTGTTTGAGTTTATCCTCTTCTTTTAAACAGAAACAATCGTCAGTTTCTTTATTAAGGGTTAGAGGGCAGCCCTATCCATAATATTCAGAATTTCTTCAGCTTGGAAATCAGTCTGGATTTTCATTTTGCCAATTATTTGGTACTTCAAGTTTGAGAACTATAAATTATCTTTAGAAATGGTTTTACAACTCAAATTAGTTATATCTGGAACCACATATATTTATCTCATTTCATAGATTATATCCCATATATGTACTGAATACCGATTAATAAGTGAATCAAGAACCATCATCATGATCATCATCATTATAATTATTATTGTGGATTTTTCACAATATTTTCAGAAACCCTTCACATGACAGCAACTCAATCTATCAATGCTCTTCAAGTTGATGTCATTGTAATAATTAAAGATGAACAAGATAGTATTTTCTTTCAACACAGACTTTTAAATTTTTGTATCCAACTCACTCCACTGTCTGTATGGTCTTCTCAAACTCTAGACTTTTCAAAATGTGCCAAACACACCCTTAAGAACTCATTCCCTGTGAAGTTAGTCCTTAATTTACTTATCCATACAATATTAAATTTTATCATCTCTTGGGAGAAAACAAATTACTTTTGATATATTAATAATATTGTTTTTACACTGTAGGCAACATAATAAGTGGGTATTTTGCAAACAAAATATCCACATTTCACTCATGCAACTATAATCACATAAAAGTACATAGGAGACTGACATCACACATCCCAGCAGCACGAATGTGCTTAATCAGAATGATTATTTTTAACTCCTTATTTGAGCTACTCTGTTCTGTTTCAGGCAAGTGAGATTGGTACCCTTGGAATAACATCAACTAGAGGGCTTTTTTTACATTGTGTTATGTGGAGAAATAAGATTGCAGAAAGTCCTTTAAAATACAGCCTTTAAACAACTTCTGAAAAATATGATGCATACAAGTTGACCAAATTTCACAGAAAGAACCCTAGCATGAAGTTTTTCAAGTTAGTACAAATGATTAATGGCTATCCAATACAGCTATTAGTACTACAAGAGAAAGAAAAAGCAATAAATTATACCAACCCAAATTTCTTTGCCAAATGCACTTGTATTCTGCTTTTATCATGTAGTTAAAATATGTATGTTAAGGAGTGAATTCTATATAAATCTTTTTATTTCATTAAATGTAATTATTATTGTCAGATTATATTAATATCTGTCTAATATGGTGTTGAAAAACAGTGTTTACTTGAATTGTAAATGTGACTCATGTAAGCACGAGTTGTGTATGATAACAAATTCATTACAAGAGAACATTCATGAATAGCTTTGAAAACGATTGGCTGATACTTGGTCAGGCTTTCTAATGTCCAGATGTATTATAAAATTGCATGCTTCCTTGTGCATGTGTAATTCAAATAACATATTAGCTTTGTTTAAATACTAAGGTATTTTTGTAAGACATTCAGAGTCACGGACAGACAGTCATAGTCAAGACTCATACACAGTTGTAGAGTCCTAAAGTCAGTTGGAGTTATTGTAACATCTTAGTTATACAACTTCTATTACCGTAAAAAGTTATTTTTGTGCTATAAGAAGTTGTCTGTTCATATGTCTACGTAGAACGTCTTGCTAGAGGAGCTATTTTTACTTCATTTTTCTGAATACTTGTTTATTTGTTTTCCTGGAGAATAACATTACTTATTTGGACAAAGATATTTTCCCAAAAATATTCTAAATTGGAAGGGAACAACACAAACTGTGCTTTATTGTGCAACTTCTGGAATTTTCTGTTAGCATTTGTCTGACATGGTTATCCGCTATTTTGGACCGAAATTGAACTTCAGACCGTGTTTAGAACTTTTTACAGGACTTATGTTTTTATTCTGAACAATTTGGATAGTTTCTGTAAACCTAAGTCTTGTTTAACATATTTACATATTTTCATGTTTTCTTGGAAAATAAATTATTGTTAAAATTTACAAAGCTTGTTGTCTTCACTTTTTCTTTTATGTTACTTTGAATGAGCCGATATGTGACAGTTTGTGTTGTTCACTCCTTAACACACACATATGTTAACTACAGGGTCATAACAAGGTAAATATTTGTCATGAGAGCAATCACTTATACACTTGAGTCTCTTGTTACAAGTACAATTGTCAGTTTCTCCAGTGCAAGTAAACAAAATGGGTAGAAAACACTGCTTACTGTTTACTTATTTCAAGCTAAATTTACCATCAGATTTGCTTGAGGATTATACACACAATAATGTGTTCAGTGCTGAAACCCTCAACCATCAAGATAGTATTCTTGAATTTATGCCATGTGCACCCATTCCCATACCAAATAAGGAAGATCCATTATCCATTATTTCTATGGCAATGTAGCTCTGGTTTTGATTAACAAAGTCCTGGATTTACTACCTCAGACTGCACTATCTAAAAGCCTGCAACGTTTTTTCATTTTCTTTTCCAGTTCATAAATTACTTGAGTCATCAGCATCCAGAAGAACAATGCTATTTACTGTGAAGCTTCTGTATTTAATTTTGAACAAAACAAAATATGTACTTCAAAAAAATTATAAACAGTTTTGTAAATCCACTACAAATATTAAATATGATAAAAGAAGGTTGCTGGATTGCATTTTTAAGTACAATATGAGAAGAAATTTCCTCCAATCAATGAGCTTGGAAAACTCAGTATTTCATTTTCAGGATTCATCGCGTCATGACAATCGTTTCACTCTCAAAGTGTTATTATGACTTAAATGCCAGGATTCTCCACCTGACCTCAAATAAATGCATGCAGGAATTTGGCACAAATACAGTAAATTTGCAATAATAAAAATGCATCCATTTCGAGGATGTAAGCTATACCATTTGTACCCATGATATCTCTGAATGGCATGTAAAAAAAAAAACCACATCACCAGTATGTCTTCTATTTCTTCAGAAATCATTGAACAGATGTATGATACATTATAAAAAATGTGCATTTTAAGATACTGTTAAATAGGATATTGCTGTTATTGGAGTTTACCATTACATAGCTGCCCATTGTGTATAAATGATTTATACACTGCATTCTGGGAAAAATCTTAGCAGGACCTTTCACTACAATTCTGATACACCATCAATAAACAACACTTGAGGTTCCCCTTCAAGAAAAATGAACCATACTCAACAATCATAATGGATTCTGGAGATAAGACTGCCATGAATGATACTACACAGGACACAAGACTGCTGTCTTGGTCTTTGATTTTAAAAGGCACTGTAACTTCTAATTGGGGAGTTTCTATACATTCTAACAAGGGCACAATCTCCATTGTTTCTGATCATCAAAATTGCCCATACTATAACACTGTATTTCCTCAGCAGAGCATGAGCTGCACTTGTTGTACACAACTTTTCACTGTATGTAACCAGCTGACATTAAAAAAGGCATTGTAGCTTCAATACACATCCTCCCTTTAGTCTGTTATAACCCAATCATCCTGTTTCAATTATCCACAGTAAGAGAAAGCCCTTTGATTTCTGTTAGCAGTTTTTTATTGTGTTCCTTACATTCTTCCAGAGTCCAGTTAGTATTGTTAGATAACTGGCTGAACACGTTACTGTATATTTTGAAGGTTTCTGAGTTATATGACACCTGCAAATAAATTAGGAAATATAAAAAAAACATTGATAGCTCACGAATTAAACAAAATAACAAAATTGTCAAAATGATAAAATTTAAACTTATCCATTTCTTGAATCAATTGAGCTGCATGTAAAAAGCATATTCTATTTAGAAAATATCTAAAATAAATGGTGGATAACAATTAAAAATCCTATCATGCACAGCAAAAACTGCAAGAAAGTTCATATAGATTTTTGGTTTCAAGATCTTCCAAAATGTGTAAAGCAGTAAACTGTTGTGGTTTCTAGATGTTTTTGATGATGTATGGTGGATTCATGTGCCTATCTTGTGTGCTTTGACAATGTTTGCAAACAGTGAATATTTTTTAATTACTTTATTTCAATATCATTTTACACCTGCTTATAATTATAAGAATTGAACTTCATTGTACAGGACTCATTAAGTCATGAAGCATGACTTTTAACATCCATAACTAATTGAATCCTGCAAATTAGGAGTCATATAAAATGGGAATATTGTAAAATGTGAAGTTAAATTCTTTGAATTTTTTAAAACCGTAATTGTTTCCATTAAAATTACAGTGAAATCTGCCTGTAATTGATATTCAGTAGTTAAGACTGTATGTAAGCAACATTCAATGGCCACAAACATTTGTGTTTAAAACAACTCTATCCTATAATAGCAAGCACCCTTATCTCAGTAGTGTCCACCGTGGTGGGTTTCACTGTCCTGTTCAACTGGAATACTAAATTTACACAAATGAAAACACTTCACTCCATTAATTTGCAAACATAGTTTGAAAAAGGAATGGACAGGACAAGATCCTTTAATTTATAGAGATTATATGGTTCTTAGGATTTTACACTCCTTAATGCCACAAAATGTAAGTCTTCAGTAAAGTTGACAACATTGCGAATCCAAAATATTCAAGTCAGTAAAAACAAGTTGTGGAAACAGTTTCCATACCAGTGTTACAGATTACCTCACAAGTCTACAATAACTGAAAGATAAATAATGTAAGTTGAGAGCTTGTATTGCCATTTTAAAGGAATGGAAAATGCAATTCCAGCTCCAGTCATGACTCAAACGAATGGAAATGCAGTTCCAACTCTAGCCATTATATGAAAGAATGGAAATCCAGTTCCAATTCTAGTCATTACTCAATTGAATATAAATGCAGTTCCAGCTCTATTCATTACTAAAATGAATATAAATCCAGTTCCAACTATAGTCATTACTCAAATGAATATAAATGCAATTCCAACTCTAGTCATTACTCAAACGAATGGAAATGCAATTCCAAGTCTAGTTATTACTCAAATGAATATAAATGCAGTTCCAGCTCCAGTCATTATCTGACACGATTAATGGCAATGGTTTTCAACCTTTTTGATTTAAAGTATTGATTCAAAGGTATTAATTTTGATGGCAACTGATACATTTACCCTTTATCTCATACAAGCACCTTTTGGTGCTCTACTGCATTCACATACAGGCGCCTTTTGACACTTTACCTGATTCACAAACATGCGCCTTTAGGCAACTCTGTAAACAGCAGCCATTTTGAGCGGGTTTTCGTAGCACCACATTGGGAGAAAACACCCTATTAGATACTACATTAATTGGTGAGAATGACCATTACAACAGATCACGTGGACACTGTTGATGCTCTGGTCAAAATCTGCTTTTTAACATAAGTAGGCTGAAACTGTCGTATTCTCCATTCAACAAAATGGCAGTTGCTGATATCATTCAGTACTTGCTAGAGTAGAATCACAACTATGAAAACTTCAATAGCTTAGATAAAGGCTTTGATAGTGATGTAGGAAGCCATTAGATTTTATAAATTATCAAATTCAACTGATTTAATGATGTAGACACAGGCAAAGAACTTGCAAATTTCGAGTATGAGAAATTGCCGCTATGGTTGATCAGCTTCACTGACTTGATTTTAAAGCACATACAAAATTCTTTTGTGAAAAATAATTACACAGCTATAATGACCATATTTTACTCTTAAATCTCTCCATACATAATATAAGTGTACCATAAACGTAAAATGGTTAAAATTGCTGTTAAACATAACATATACTTCACTGTTTAACAGGCTATGCATAGCACACTGCACTGGGTAACTTTGCTACATGCATATTGAAGGACTAAAAAGCCATACACTCTATGAGGGAAAGGGTTAACAATACTACAGCTGACTTCTCATTGGTTAATTTACTAGATCTGCAATCAAAACTTAACTCTTGCTGTCTCAGTATGACTAAACCTTTCATGTCTCCAGATGTGCCATTAAAAATTAAAAAACCAAACAAACAATTCATGTTAACCAGGGATTGGTTTCCGGTACCTGGGACTTAATCAAAGCCTCTAGGCAGGATTCAAAATAATCTATCCTGCCCTCATACAGCTTTGGAAGGTCCTGCTTCAGTGCTGTGTCATGCATCAGAAACTCATCTCTGGCCACCTCCAGTGCCTTGCGACTCTAGAAAATATATTGATAAAGTACAGTTTACAAACATCATTTCAAATATGTAAATAATTTTACATGGTTAAATTTCTTTTGTGGGATATCAAATTTTTGTGGATTTCAAAACTGATAGATGCCAGAACATTTAAAGAGCAGCAACCAATGAAAAGGACAATTATGGATAAAATCTTAAAAATTTACAACTTTTCTTGCTTTATGTAGAATATGTACAGATAAAAAATCCATTTCTCATCTAAATCTTTCATTCCAACCCACTTATCTAATTATCTAAATTTAAAGCTAAAATAAGTGATTTAAATTCTCCAAAATTTCTCACTGTAATTTACAGTGACTAATGATCTCTTTGCAGTTATATGCAGTTATCATTCTAGAATCAACTGACCGGTCATTGATACATCAGTGTATTTATTACAGTCATTTCAAGTACAATAATAGATTTAGTTCAATACACAGTCAGAAATTATTGTAATTAAAATAGAAAAGGGTTAATGTTTTCCTTTTTTATTTTCTAAATGAAAAAAAATACAGAAAATTGGGATTTATGGATTATACTGTGTCATATAGAAAAATTATGGAGTTTTCTGATTGGGACCAACTGCTTGGTCTGCTTTGTTTCCATGGATATTACAGTTGATCTGATGATCACAAATTCTTCTAATCATTAACAAATGGCTGCCCTCACAAAATCTAATTGGCTGATAAGTATTGCAAATGGCTGCCCTCACAAAATCTAATTGGCTGATAAGTATTGTAAATGGCTGCCCTCACAAAATCTAATTGGCTGATAAGTGTTGCAAATGGCTGCCCTCAAAAAATCTAATTGGCTGATAAGTATTGCAAATGGCTGCCCTCACAAAATCTAATTGGCTGATAAGTATTGCAAATGGCTGCCCTCACAAAATCTAATTGGCTGATAAGTGTTGCAAATGGCTGCCCTCAAAAAATCTAATTGGCTGATAAGTATTGCAAATGGCTGCCCTCACAAAATCTAATTGACTGATAAGTATTGCAAATGGCTGCCCTCACAAAATCTAATTGGCTGATAAGTATTGTAAATGGCTGCCCTCACAAAATCTAATTGGCTGATAAGTGTTGCAAATGGCTGCCCTCACAAAATCTAATTGGCTGATAAGTGTTGCAAATGGCTGCCCTCACAAAATCTAATTGGCTGATAAGTATTGCAAATGGCTGCCCTCACAAAATCTAATTGGCTGATAAGTGTTGCAAATGGCTGCCCTCACAAAATCTAATTGGCTGATAAGTATTGCAAATGGCTGCCCTCACAAAATCTAATTGGCTGATAAGTATTGTAAATGGCTGTTCTCAAAAAAATCTAATTGGCTGATAAGTATTTCAAATGGCTGCCCTCAAAAAATCTAATTGGCTGATAAGTGTTGCAAATGGCTGCCCTCACAAAATCTAATTGACTGATAAGTATTGCAAATGGCTGCCCTCACAAAATCTAATTGGCTGATAAGTATTGCAAATGGCTGCCCTCACAAAATCTAATTGGCTGATAAGTGTTGCAAATGGCTGCTTTCACAAAATCTAATTGGCTGATAAGTATTGCAAATGACTGCCCTCACAAAATCTAATTGGCTGATAAGTGTTGCAAATGGCTGCCCTCACAAAATCTAATTGGCTGATAAGTGTTGCAAATGGCTGCTTTCACAAAATCTAATTGGCTGATAAGTATTGCAAATGACTGCCCTCACAAAATCTAATTGGCTGATAAGTGTTGCAAATGGCTGCCCTCACAAAATCTAATTGGCTGATAAGTATTGCAAATGGCTGCCCTCACAAAATCTAATTGGCTGATAAGTGTTGCAAATGGCTGCCCTCACAAAATCTAATTGGCTGATAAGTGTTGCAAATGGCTGCCCTCACAAAATCTAATTGGCTGATAAGTATTGCAAATGGCTGCCCTCACAAAATCTAATTGACTGATAAGTATTGCAAATGGCTGCCCTCACAAAATCTAATTGACTGATAAGTACAACAAATGGCTGCCCTAACAAAATCTAATTGACAGATAAGTATTGCAAATGGCTGCCCTCACAAGATACCACATCATTTGCATGCTGTGAACGTAACCCACATGAATCAGAGATTCAATCTTTGAAATGAGCCTAGAATTAAAAATTACCCCAATGAAGCCTGTGGCATTGATTGGGATAATTTTTTCATTATAGGTTTATTTTAAACATAATTCAAATCTACTGTGCAGCAACAGAGAAGCATCTGACAAAGGAAATTTTAAGGTACAAGCTTTTTGGACGGTACTACTAAAATCTCTCATGGAGTAGTAATTTTTGAATCTACAATAGTCTATTGGGTGTGAACAAGCTGCATCATATATTTATATAGTCATGAGTTTTCTCCTACTATGTATCTACACCAGGCCTAAATGCAGATACAGAGTCAGAGAGGCAACAGTCTTCTTAATAGTAGATTTTCCAGCCATAAATATATTGCACATTTCATGTCGTTCCAGCAGCAATCAAGCAGGAAAATATCATTAACATCTCTAAATGATGAGAATACTGACAAGATGTGTTTCTGTGATTTCTTTACCTCATACCACAGAACCAATAAATTCTTTTTGCCATTTTTGAAAGTATTTAGTCAATTAATCATTGATTAGAAAATGTCACATTCATCACTTTTTCCCTAAAATAATTCATCAATTATCTTAAATTAAGTAAACAGAAAAGAGCAACAACCAAGTTTTGTGAAATGTAACAAATAATTTATTTCCAGAAAATGCAAAGTAAAAATTTAAAAAGAACTTCAAGTATTGTGAAATTAATCCCCAAAGAGCCTAAAAGTTCAATCCAAAATTCAAATGTATAAAGTTCCAATTGAACTCCAGTGGAATTCCAAATAAGTTCCATACTGTATGTGTTGATGTAGTCTCCAATATGCTGATGTGCCAGTGGTCAGGATTGTGTTGATACGCTAAGTCTTTTGATGTATCACAATAATATAATCCTAAATGCTCATCTGAACTGGCTATATTTCCAAATTAATATTTCTGACCAAGAATTTTATTTTACTTTGCATTTCAAATTAAAAATAATTAGGATAAATAAATCCACATAAAACTAAACACAACAATAAGAATGATTCTTCTTCAGATCTCAAGGCTTGAATTAATAATTTTTTTTGTATACTAGATTATATTACCCTCTATTTGACCTAGGTCACAACTACCATTGGCTGAAAATACTCTGATATTTTGGAATTTTCCATTCTAGAATATCTAAGGTTAGAATCAAGCCTATCTTTTATCTCAAATTCAAGTAAACATGTTTACATTAATAATGATCTGAATTTTTAATCCACATTCACAGAGAAAATTTTAGTTATGAATTCTGTTGTTTACAAAATAAATGTTAAATGTGAGGTACACTATGAACCTGATGTTGGTCAAGGTAAAGGACAAAACAGAGATGTACATAACATACAATCATTAAGAACAGCCAAGAAATAAAACAAATCATGTACATAAATTAATTTATCATGCCTTAGTAATATTTTGCCAGAGTGTCAATTCAATACGCATGTGAAAATATATGAATTCAAAAGTGTTTAGAATATCTATGTTGATACTGCTTTCATCAAGCCTATCAAAATAAAAATTTTAGGCACATTTAATAATATTTAAATTTCTACTGATGCATTATGCAGATAAACTCCTCAAAATTGGAACCTCAATATAGTGGAATGCCCTGAAAACAGAGCCCTGAATGTTTCCTTCTTTATGACAATCATTTACTCAATAAAAACTAAAACCCCTCTGCTCTTAATACTGAAACAATTTCACTCCCAAATTTCAAGTTTATGCTAACAACACCCCCACAAAACCGAAACTCAATTAAAACTTTGAAATATATCTTAGCTGTTAAATTCCTGACAAAACTGGAACAATTAGTTGTCATTATCAAAATAAAAACTTTTCAAAACCAAAAAAGAAATTGATTCCCAAGGTTTTTTTCTTTTAAGGAGTTACACTACAGTTGACTTTCAAGAAACTTTAAAAGAAGATCTTAAGATTATTTTGCAACTGCCAGCAAAATGATAGGTGTCTACACCATTTACATGCCAGCAAAATGATAGGTGTCTACACCATTTACATGCCAGCAAAATGATAGGTGTTTACACCATTTACATGCCAGCAAAATGATAGGTGTCTACACCATTTACATGCCAGCAAAATGATAGGTGTCTACACCATTTACATGCCAGCAAAATGATAGGTGTCTACACCATTTACATGCCAGCAAAATGATAGGTGTCTACACCATTTACATGCCAGCAAAATGATAGGTGTCTACACCATTTACATGCCAGCAAAATGACAGGTGTCTACACCATTTACATGCCAGACAATAATGATTTTATACAGTTGTACAGTTCATAAATATACCAGGTAATACCCATGTTTTACTATCCAAGGTCAAGAAAATAATGATCACATACAGTTGTACAGTTCATAACTATGCCAGGCGATACCCATGTCTTGCTATCCATTGTCTAGACAATAATGTTACCTGCTTAGTTCGTAAGTATTCCATGTAATAACTATTGCTGTTAGTCTCAATCATAATAATAACAAAGTGTTTGCATAGTTCTTAAATATGTCAGATGATTCCTAATTGCCAGTCACAATAATAGTAATCACAAACTGTGTGCATGGTTTATAAGTATGCTATTTTATACTCGCATCTTGCCATTCAAAGACTAGACAATGATAATCACATACTGTTTGCATTTGATTACTGTTTGTAGAGTTCACAAGTGTGCCAGTTTTTAATGAAAAAATAGCAATCTCTGTTTTTACCATGAAGTTAAAACTTATCCTTTTATGTCTGCAAATATTTGTGTGATCTCTGTATTACATCATAATAATGATAAAATTCAACTCACCATGTCGAGCTTGACCACATTCTGTCCTGTTCTTTCTCTATCCTGGTATTTGTTAACTTTGACCTGGCACCTGTTGTACTCCTAAGAAAGACGAACGCATGAGTCTTAATTTTGTTTCAAATTACTGAAGAATTAAGATGACATTATCAGAAAATATGAAAAAGTAGCAAGTGCATACAGATAAGAAAAAAACAATAAAAAATGAATGCATAATATTAACATAGATAATTAGCATCAGCTCTATCCCACTGATTACCATGTTATATTTCTTGTTCTTTTTTCCAGAGTTTCGAGTTTTTAAGCTGATAAATTCTAATGGGAATTATTTGTTATTGCAATATCACTGTAAAATCTCAATTTTTGTTCCAATTTCTCAACTGATAAAATTACTCTCTATAATCATGCAGATGCATTTGGATACCACTTTAACTGAGTGATATCAATATTATAACACTGAAGTCCAATTGGATACCACTTTAACTGAGTGATATCAATATTATAACACTGAAGTCCAATTGGATACCACTTTAACTGAGTGATATCAATATTATAACACTGTAGTCCAATTGGATACCACTTTCACTGAGTGATATCAATATTATAATACTGAAGTCCAATTGGATACCACTTTAACTGAGTGATATCAATATTATAACACTGTAGTCCAATTGGATACCACTTTCACTGAGTGATATCAATATTATAATACTGAAGTCCAATTGGATAACACTTTAACTGAGTGATATCAATATTATAACATTGAAGTCCAATTGGATACCACTTTAACTGAGTGATATCAGTATTATAACACTGAAGTCCAATTGGATACCACTTTAACTGAGTGATATCAATATTATAACACTGAAGTTCAATTGGATACCACTTTAACTTAATGATATCAATATTATAACACTGAAGTCCAATTGAATACCACATTAACTGAGTGATATCAATATTATAACACTGAAGTCCAATTGGATACCACTTTAACTGAGTGATATCAATATTATAACACTGAAGTCCAATTGGATACCACTTTAACTGAGTGATATCAATATTATAACACTGAAGTCCAATTGGATACCACATTAACTTAGTGATATCAATATTATAACAATGAAGTCCAATTGGATACCACTTTAACTGAGTGATATCAATATTATAACACTGAAGTGCAATTGGATACCACTTTAACTGAGTGATATCAATATTATAACACTGAAGTCCAATTAGATACCACTTTAACTTAATGATATCAATAATTATAACACTGAAGTCCAATTGGATACCACATTAACTGAGTGATATCAATATTATAACACTAAAGTCCAATTGGATACCACTTTAACTTAATGATATCAATATTATAACACTGAAGTCCAATTGGATACCACATTAATTGAGTGATATCAGTATTATAACACCGAAGTCCAATTGGATACCACTTTAACTGAGTGATATCAATATTATAAAACTGAAGTGCAATTGGATACCACTTTAACTGAGTGATATCAATATTATAACTATGAAGTCCAATTGGATACCACTTTAACTTAATGATATCAATATTATAACACTGAAGTCCAATTGGATACCACATTAACTGAGTGATATCAATATTATAACACTGAAGTCCAATTGGATACCACATTAACTGAGTGATATCAATATTATAACACTGAAGTCCAATTGGATACCACTTTAACTGAGTGATATCAATGTTATAACACTGAAGTCCAATTGGATACCACTTTAACTGAGTGATATCAATATTATAACACTGAAGTCCAATTGGATACCACTTTAACTGAGTGATATCAATATTATAACAATGAAGTCCAATTGGATACCTCTCTAACTGAGTGATCTCAATATTATAACAATGAAATCCAATTGGATACCACTTTAACTGAGTGATCTCAATATTATAACATTGAAGTCAAATTGGTTAACACTTTAACTGAGTGATATCAATGTTATAACACTGAAGTCCAATTGGATACCACTTTAACTGAGTGATATCAATATTATAACAATGAAGTCCAACTGGATACCTCTTTAACTGAGTGATATCAATATTATAACAATGAAGTCCAATTGGATACCTCTTTAACTGAGTATTCTCAATATTATAACAATGAAGTCCAATTGGATACCACTTTAACTGAGTGATCTCAATATTATAACAATGAAGTCCAATTGGATACCACTTTCACTGAGTGATCTCAATATTATAACAATGAAGTCCAAAATCATGCACTGTTCTTATGTTTGTTATTTTAGATAGCACTCATTGTACACTGTATTTATGTTTATGTTGTCTTAGATAGCACTCATTGTACACTGTACTTATGTTTATGTTGTTTTAGGCAGCACTCAATGTACACTGTACTTATGTTTATGTTGTTTTAGATAGCACTCATTGTACACTGTAATTATGTTTATTTTGTTTTAGGTATCACTCATTGCTTGACACAATTGCACTCATTGTACACTGTACTTATGTTTATGTTGTTTTATGCAGCACTCAATGTACACTGTACATATGTTTATGTTGTTTTAGACAGCACTCATTGTACACTGTACTTATGTTTATGTTGTTTTAGGTATCACTCATTGCTTGACACAATTGCAATAATAGAATGGAATATACAAGTGTTGAAAATTATATTTATAGTTCTTATATCATATTATAAAATTCTTAAATTTATACATTGCATGTACCCTGGATGATCATGCTGTCATGTACTGCTGTCTATACATTGCATGTACCCTGGATGATCATGCAGTCATGTACTGTTGTCTATACAGTGCATGTACCCTGGATGATCATGCAGTCATGTTCTGTTGTCTATACCTTGCATGTACCCTGGATGATCATGCAGTCATGTACTGCTGTCTATACATTGCATGTACCCTGGATGATCATGCAGTCATGTACTGCTGTCTATACATTGCATGTACCCTGGATGATCATGCAGTCATTGTACTGCTGTCTATACATTGCATGTACCTGGATGATCATACAATACCCAACTGCATGATCATCCAGGGTACATGCAATGTGTAGAAAGTAGTACCATGATTGAACAGTACAACTATATGAGATCATTATTTTCTGGACAATGGATAGCACAACATGGGTATTGCCTAGTATATTTATTTATATTCTTAAATTATATTTATAGTTCTTATTATTGCAATTGTGTCAAGCAATGAGTGATACATAAAACAACATAAACATAAGTACACTGTACAATGAGTGCAATTTTGTCAAGCAATGAGTGATACCTGTACACTGTACTTATGTTTATGTTGTTTTAGATAGCACTCATTATGCATAGTGCTTGTGTTAATGTTGTTTTAGATAGCACTCATTATGCACTATTCTTACATTAATGTTGTTTTAGATAGCACTCATTGTACCCTGAACTTATGTTTATGTTGTTTTAGGCAGCACTCATTGGACACTGTACTTATGTTTATGTTGTTTTAGATATCACTCATTGTACACTGTACTTATGTTTATGTTGTTTTAGATAGCACTTATTATGCACTATTCTTATATTTATGTTGTTTTAGGCAGCACTCATTGTACCTCTACAGACTTCACTAAATATGATGGCAAAGCAAAGACTGAGCTTGCTGTAACATGTAGGGTTGGAAACTTCACTGATTTCAGTTTGAATGAATCTTACATCCTTTTTGATTTACCATCCAAACATAAAGACCCTGCAGAAAATTAATGGAATATACAACAGTGTTGAAAATTATATTTATAGTTCTTACCATTGCAATTGTGTCAAACAGGAAATTACCTGTATTTCAGTCAAATAGGCTTTCCTTTACATGTGAACTATGTGTCATCATCCCTTATGTAAACTCCATATGCATAAAAGTTTGGATGCTTAGTACGAAAAACATGCAGTTTATAAGACTGTAGTACCATGACTGCGTGATCATCCAGGGTAGATGCAATTTGTAAGACAGCAGTATATGACTGCATGATCATCCAGGGTACATGCAATGTATAGACAGTAGTACCATGATTGCATATTCATCCAGGGTACATGCAATGTATAGACAGTAGTACATGACTGCATGATCATCCAGGGTACATGCAATGTATATACAGTAGTACCATGACTGTATGATCATCCAGGGTACATGCAATGTATAGATAGTAGTACCATGACTGCATGATCATCCAGGGTACATGCACTGTATAGATAGCAGTACATGACTGTACGATCTTCCAGGGTACATGCAATGTATAGACAGCAGTACATGACTGCGTGATATTCCACGGTACATGCAATGTATAGACAGTAGTACCATGATTGCATATTCATCCAGGGTACATGCAATGTATAGACAGTAGTACATGACTGCATGATCATCCAGGGTACATGCAATGTATATACAGTAGTACCATGACTGTATGATCATCCAGGGTACATGCAATGTATATACAGTAGTACCATGACTGTATGATCATCCAGGGTACATGCAATGTATAGATAGTAGTACCATGACTGCATGATCATCCAGGGTACATGCACTGTATAGATAGCAGTACATGACTGTACGATATTCCAGGGTACATGCAATGTATAGACAGTAGTACCATGATTGCATTATCACTCAGGGTACATGCACTGTATAGATAGCAGTACATGCCTGTATGATCATCCAGGATACATGCAATGTATAGACAGTAGTACCATGACTGCATGATCATCCAGGGTACATGCAATGTATAAACAGTAGTACCATGACTGCATGATCATCCAGGGTACATGCAATGTATAGACAGAAGTACATGACTGCATGATCATCCAGGGTACATGCAATGTATAGATAGTAGTACCATGACTGCATGATCATCCAGGGTACATGCAATGTATAGACAACATTACATGTCTGCATGATCATCCAGCGTACATGCAATGTATAGACAGTAGTACCATGATTGCATTATCACGCAGGGTACATGCTCTGTATAGATAGCAGTACATGACTGTACGATATTCCAGGGTTCATGCAATGTATAGACAGCAGTACATGACTGCATGATATTCCAGGGTACATGCAATTTATAGACAGTAGTATCATGATTGCATATTTATCCATGGTACATGCAATGTATAGATAGCAGTACATGACTGTATGATCATCCAGGGTACATGCAATGTATAGACAGCAGTACATGACTGCATGATCATCCAGGCTACATGCAATGTATAGACAGTAGTACCATGACTGCATGATCATTCAGGATACATGCAATGTATAAACAGCAGTACATGACTGCATGATCATCCAGGGTACATGCAATGTATAGACAGTAGTACCATGACTGCATGATCATCCAGGGTACATTCAAAATGTATAGAAAGTAGTACCATGACTGCATGATAATCCAGGGCGCATGCAATATATAGACTGCACCATGACTGCATGATCATCCAGGGTACATTCAGTTTATAAGACACTAGTACCATGACTGCATGATCATCCAGGGTACATGCAATGTTTAGACAGCAGTACATGACTGCATGATCATCCAGGGTACATGCAATGTATAGACAGTAGTACCATTATTGCATGATCATCCAGGGTACATGCAATGTATAGATAGTAGTACCATGACTGCATGATCATCCAGGGTACATGCAATTTACATCCAATTACATGCAATTGATATGACAGTAGTACTATGATTACATTAAGCATTTTGTTTTTTAATACCTGTAGTCAAATACATGGCAAGCTATTTATATTTGATGCTTGTGAAACATTTCATATTATTTCTACCAAAGCTTGTACAATTTATGGTAACATATGCATATACATGTATTTCTTCCACAAAAACTGTGGAAACTTGCCTGTAAACTCTGTTCCCTTTTTTTAATTGCACTCTGTAGGTTTGGAAATATACTGCAAAATCTGAAACAAAGCAATTAACAGAAACAATATTCTTATTTCATTCATTGGTAAAAAGTTTGAATTATTTATTATTTATTAGTGTACTTGCCACAATCACTGGTAAAAAATTGTAATTAAGTGTATAATTTCCAACTGTAAATTTTCAGATTTGCAAACTCACTACACATACCTGAAATACTACACTGCTGTATCTTTAGTTTATCCCCACAAGAACTAAACAAAACCTAAAACACAAACTTTAACCTACAACATTTTCCTATATTCTACCACAAAGAATCAATGAAACATGGTAACAAATTGGGATTTGGCACATGCCATTACCACACACTATTTAAATTCAAATGTACCTTTCCTTTCTACAATCAAATAAGAAAACATTAATCACAAACTGTTACCTGCAGTCAACATAGATCTTATCCAAACTTGTACCTCCAACTTTTCCCCCAAAACTGCCAAAAGCAATAGCAAAGGGTAAAAAGATATTTAATAAGGTTTAACTCAAAACCTTTCCTCACAAACTGCAAAATGATCAGTAAAATTGGGTTTAAGAAAAGTAAATGATATTAACACACAGCAGTAACATTTAAATGTACAATTCCTTCATGAGCAATAATGAAAGCTTTTAACACAGACTGGAAACTAAGGCTACATCTAGTGACGCTGTGGTTCAGAGTGCATGAAGACAAGTTAAAAACAGGATGAAAATAGATGATGGATAGATGACTGGATGATATACACAGGGCCAAACTATAAATTCACTTGGCCCTAATGCCAGGTAAAACTGAAAATGTGCGAAAGTGGAAAGTTAGCCGTAGTTCTTTGAAAAATGTGATTAGGTCATCTAGGAATGAATCCATATATGCTTACCAAATTTCATTCATATCGTTTCAACATTACTGTACTAACAAGAACTTTGTTCAAAAAGTAAAAAAAAGATTTTTAAAATGGGTACATAATTGAAAAACAGTCTATCTTAAAAATGGTTTTTGTTTAATAATCCTGACAAGTTCTCTGCAAAAATGTTCAATAATGTGCAAAATAAGCACTGTAACAGCCTGAAAATCTAATTTTGTCATTTACTACTGAACTTATTTTACAGGATTATAATCAAAGGCTGCTCGTGTGTGTAATTTTTTTTCATCTTCATGGCTTCATGAATCCTGTATAATATAATATGAAGTTCAATTCTAACAATTAAGTCCAGATATGCCACTGCATAAGGCACTGATCTTTTTGTTTTGAAATAAAATTGCCACCTTAAGTTTTATCACCTTTTTGCAACTTTAATTATTGATACTGCCAACAGACATGAGTCAACATCAACTAATGAAAAGTTTTAGGTGTATTTTTTTGTTATTCTCCTATGACAAAATGGGTCCAAGATGGCATTCTGGGTCAAGATTTAGGGGACTAAAAAAAAATTATGTGGGAAAACCCAAAAGCTCATGCTTAATGCACAATACTGCAACTTTTTTCTGCATTGCATGATGCAATTTAACATACTGAAATGCATGGCTCCATGAAATGTGTAATTATATAAGGGCTGTTCCTGTAAAACATATACCTCCATGGGGAAAGGCACTTTCAGATTCAACCAACCCACAGACAGAAACAATTTTAAAAAATTTTGATCCACCGTCAGATGTTTTAATCGAAAAACATTGCAACCTACTAAAGCATATTTATTTTTTTAAAACATTTCTGGCTATGGATTAGCTAGTGGTAGAAGCAATTTTAATACTGGTTTGGGGGCTGAAGTAATTTAAATAACAGCTGGCTGGAGGTAATTTACTGATCATATAATCTACTGCATATTTTTTATTTGTATTCATTCATTATAATCAATCTTTTGTCCTTTTGTTTGTTTGTCTGTCAGCCATGTATGTCTCTGATACTGTGAAATCAAAATTTTCTCAGTTGCTTATTATATGTAGATGTAATTGATCAGTCCTTTAATACCTGCTAATTTAGATTTTATATTAGGAATTTCTATTCTAATACAGAAATCATGAATTTGTATTATTACTAAAGTGTGTGTTTATTAAAGGGATCACTATGTTTTGCTGATTTTCTTTGTTCTCAGGCATGCTGCTTTTGATTAGAATAATAGTTAAATCTTGTTGTGCTTTAAATGTATGGTCAGATGCTATAATTCCCTTATTTTTTTTCAATAAATGTTTTGGTAAACTTATATTACATGATTTGTCAGAAAAAAAATGTTAATGCCTGTGAAAGTGATGTTACATTATTTGTCTACTTTTACACTAAATCATTTCTTGCAAGAACACATATTTTAGTTCCCGATGTCTTATTTTTATGCCTTGTTCCAAGACTAATATAAAGTTTTAAAAAAAAGAAATATCAAACATTTTTATATCATAATTTTGAATTAAAAAATGGATGAAAGTCAAGGAATCATTTTTTCCCCAGTGTACTTGTAAAGTCAATGTCATTGCAGTTAACTGTATTGTAAACAGCATCATTACTGATGGCCTAGCAGCAATATTCTGTACTTTTAATCCAGTTGTCACAGGTTCTATTTCCCACTTCTACTATTTCATATGAGACTTATACGTATAGTCTGAGGGGCTTTCATGGCAGAGTAAAAGATGCCTGCCTTGTGATACAGATCTGAGAGGCTTTCATGGCAGAGTTGTACAAGATGCTTGTCATGTGATTACTTGCCTCCAATGTGTAAATGAGAATGTTGCCAGTTACTTGTGGAAGGTCAGTTGTCTTAAGTAAGTGGTATTTGGTGTATTAAAAGTACTTAGATTTTCTTCATCAGTAAAACTGGCTGCCATATATAGATTCTCTTCATCTGAAAATGGTGTAAAGGCTATAATGATCTACCAAAACTCGAGGTCTCATGTCTAAATGAATTCGGCTGTTGGAGATAAACATCAAATCAACAGAGGTTCCATGTGGCCAAGTGTACTAAGGTGCTTGTTTTTAAAGATCACTTGCACAATTCAGTTTGGGTTGGTAGTCTTTCAGGGTTCTTTCTCCACCTATTAAACTGTTAAAAACCCATCCCACTCCACAAAAACCTCAAACCAACCAAATCAAGCATCAACTGTGGCAACAGCAACAAAGTACCAGTTCACCATTTTTACCACAGCTGTACAAGTTTATAATTTTTGACTCCAGTAATATTTCTAGATCTTTGAATATTATCAAATATGCCTTTCTAACAGTCACCTAAAAGTCATAATCAGTTGGTACAAATGGATTTTTCATGGTAAGCATGAGATGCACACTGCCAAAAAGTTTACATTTTGTTCACTTAAAGTTTCTCTAACAATGTCCATTGTTCCAACCAGAACTGTTGTAACATATTCAAGCTATATTCACCGATATCTGGAGATGTGCAACTATAATAAATATCTGTAACAAACTATGAGAATACATCAGTGTTTTTCAATGATGCATTTGAAATGAGCAACAACCAGAATCAACAAACCATGAAATGAAATTATTCACATCTCTCAAGCAGAAGTAGTGTATAATCATAATCTGCAAAAAAGATTTTTCAATCTTTAAATTTGCCAAATTTGTTTCCAACTATACTGATTCAGTGGACATAATCACCAGAATGGATAGAAACAGACCAGAACAATACCAAAAGGTTAAAATCGATTTGACAAGCTTAATTCATGTGGTTTAGTTAATTGTAAATTCTTTCTTGCTTTCCCTTTGATGTAATTTCTTAATGAAGCTGAGAAAATAATGTTGCACACATCAAAAAAGAGGCACACTTCTACTCATTATTGTTGTTATTATACTTCTACATTCCAGCCTGTTCTAAGACTTGTATTCCCAAACACTCTTTATCATGTTTATGATATGTATCTAAATTCATCACTCATTTTTCCAACTACTAAACTATTTGTTTGTGAATATGCATATCTATGTGAAATGAAATAGGAAGACTAAATCAAGATAGAAAACCTCTGGATGTATTCTGCTTGGATTCCATGTTTCTGCACAAAACTCAAGAGTTCAGGACTCACTGTACTAATTCAGTTCCCATTGTAAATCTGTGATACTAAAATTCAAAAACTTAAAATTTTGAGTGCTCATATCAAATTTGTATTAGTACAAACACATCTATGATGAAAGCTTTTGTGAAAAGAAAACCATAACAGCTGCACCATTTTCTGGATCTACACAAAATTTTTAATGTGTGCTTTCAACACTACACCAACCAAAGAGTCAGCTGCTAATTTCAGTAACAAGTTTTCCAAACTCAAATATGTAAAGGGACAGAAATTATGTTAATAAACAATGTCCATGACTTTTTTCAGTTACAAGGAAAACTCTTAAAATAATCTTTTTACTAAAACCTTACTTTCATTTTTAACCGATCAGAGACAGTCAAACTATGTATACTCTATTTTATCTTCACTGATTTATAGTATGGTTCTCATTCTTTCATATCTGTAGTAATGTGAGTCTTTCAACAAGACTCAATGGTTGTATGCTTTTTCCATCATGCTGACTGGACACACTGTAAGATAATACCATGGGATAATCAAGGGCCAATAATATCAAATAAAATAGTCAAGTTATCTCCCCTGCATGGATGCTGCTAGAATTTCAATTGCTTCAAAATGTACCAGATAATAGTAATCCAATTAGTAATACAAATACCAAATGATGGCTTGGAATGCAGAAAATATCAACATCCTCAAAATATACACAGGAATAACCAAACACAAACAGGACATATTTTATCCATCTTGCTTTGAGTTTACATATTTCCATCAGTTTATGTTTAATGTCATTAAATTTTTGCACAGAGCATGATCTGAAAGTAAGCCATATTATTCATTTGTTGCCACAGTGATTCTGCCAGCTAGAGATCTACACACACTTAGTTATGTTGTATGGGGGTTCTCTGATGTTCCATATGAGCATTAATATGTTGACTGTTTCTGAATTTAATATGATCCTCCTCCTCTGTGTATGAATCTTATTCTGTGCTGAGAACTCCCTTTCATTTCCTGCTGTCTAAAACACATAGGCATAACTAGTTTGAACAAGTTACTGTTCTTTATGGTTGTGCAATTTTCAACATCTCACATGGGTATTCTGTTTAATATCCAAACAAAAAAAAATTTCACTAACATGAACTCTGCCTGAGATTCAAATCTTTGAATCAATGCTTTGCTGCCTCTTATGCCAGACTGTTTTTCCCTTCCAGATTGCTGTATTAGGGTTTTAAGTCCAACATTCCCATAGTCTGCTTGTTTAGATATGAGGTATCTTGAATAAATCCTGTTGATCCAACACATACATTGGACTCACTCAACATCAGTTTTGAGCTCTAAATCACATACTGGTATTTCCAGTGACATTTTCCCAATGTCTAACAGACCGATATACATGAAATTCATTGTCATCATAGCTATCACCAGCCAGTATTTGCCAACTGAAAACGTTGTCTGATGACGAACATTGTTGTGATTCAGCCATTTTGTTTTCCTGTGTGGTCCTTATTTGAAACACACATTTCTAAAACTTTCATGATGAAAGGAAGGTTAAAACTACCATAAAATGCATGTTTCAGGGCCCAATGAACCAATCATATTTAGTTTAATAGCCATTCATGTCGAACCAAAGTATCCAGCTATTTTAAGGTTTGCCTTCCTGAATCTGGATGTTGCATCAACCACTGCAATAGTGCTACTGGCTTATGTCACAAAATGAACTTTTAAAGTTAAAAGTTGAATAAAAATTGTATACTAATCAAAGTACATTTTATATCAGCAATGCTTACATAATTTGAGGAATGTATATCACTGCTTTAAAAGTGCACCAATTCATACAAATTGGGTAAACTCTTATGTACTGTCATCATTTTCTGACCAAATGTTTTATTCATGTTAGGCCACTAGAAGGGGGTTAGATGCAACTTCAAATATATATTCAAGTTCTTTTTCTGACAACCCATCAGCAATTTCTCATTTTGTTAACACAATGCACAACAGAAGTGATTTTCCTAATCAACCTTCCACTGTCAGAATCAAAACAGTTTAAAACACAACCTCCAACAGAAGTTTTTTTTTTTGAAATGCCATATGTTTTACTGGAACAGTCCTAATGAGGACCATAATGAAATATCTATAAAAAAAATTGGGCTATAAGTTTTGATGTCTTTTTACTTCATCACTGAATAGGATTAAGGACTGGTGCATGAATGTTTGGCTAGACAATAAAAAAAAAAGATTTGTTAATACAACCATGGCATACAAATACAGAAAGCATGACCTGATTTCCCATTTTATGGACTGGTGAAAAATATAAATTTCACACAATGTTTTATCAACTAGGACACATTCTAAACAGTAATTCTACTGATCTAGCCACACTTCAACACTGTTTTGTATAGAGATTGTACAAAAACCTGGCCAAGCTTCAACAATATTGTGGACAGTAATTTTACTGACCTAATAACCAAGCTTTTTAAGACTATTTTATATACATTAATTTTATGGACATAATAACCAAGCTTTTATATATAGTGGTCCCACTCAGGAATTACCCCACTGACCAGCAGCTACCCACTCTTTACAGCCACAATCCCTTGGCATCAATGAGTTTGTGTTCAAAAGTAACCCTCAAGAAAAACTACCCTTCTAATGCCACCAGTGGACAACATAATAGTGCAAAAATGTCAAATTTACTCCTTACAAACAGACACATTTTTTTTTAATATGTTTCCAGAACAAATATTTAACTATGGTAATGTAAGTAATCAAATTATCTTTCTAATGTTTGTTTCCCAATGTGAGTTTTTCATTATAGAAAGAAGTGTTGGATAAAGTACATGTACCACTTAGGTTATTATTGTATCATTAATGCCAACATTTGCAGAAAATGGGGTCAGCATTGTTTTAATATAGCTTGGGCTTCAATTATAACCTGATGTAACTGACAAGATCATAACATGATCTGATAGAAATGGGGTCAGCAATATTTGGACTGAGTTTTGGGCTTCACACAGCAGAATGCTTTACTTTTCTTTTTTTATTGATGATTTAGACCAGATGTAATTGTCAAGATCATAACATAAGATAGATTTTAGGGATTAACACACACACTGAAATTAACTTTGATCAAAACAGGGTACCAGTCAAAGACCAAAAAATTCATGTGACAGTAACTGTATCACTTCCTTCAGAACAAGGTATTTCGTTTGCAAATGTTTTGTTTGCAAAATTAAATTGTGGTACTGTACAACTAATAACATAGGAGTAAATTTCTTTAAAACTTTAACTTGTCATCACATAAATGAAGAAATAATACTTTAGAAGAAAAAGTATAAGTTAATTGACTTGACAACAATGGGAAGAGTGAACCTGCCATAAATATTTGTTGGGAGACTCAAATAGAAAAGATCGTAAAAGAGAAGGAGAATAAGCTGCAGCAGTGGGAAAGTGGAAAGAGAATTATTTTAAATACAAAACAATGCATGTACCAAGATTTAAATAATATTTTTTAATGGTTTTGTAATGTGCAAGCCAACAATACCCCACTCACATTTCATGCCCAGGAATAGTACTATTAATTTATGTTACCTTGAAATAACTCTGTTTATAAGACAAGAACATTATAATAATTAAGGCTACTTTTAAATGAAGATATTAACAGCTTCAAGTAATATGTAGCTTTCCTGCCACATGCACATATATATCAATACACATTGCATCTCATATACACAGTCCCCCTCTGGAAAGGCCACCCGTTTTATAAGGCCACTTTCCTGGTGCAGAACGGGAGGTCATACTAAAGAGGGGGATCACTGTACACTAATTATACCAACCTACTAGCCAAGCTTTAACACTTTATGTCTCCTTTTTATACACCAACACTGGAGTTGAAAGTGATGTAAATAATGTGTAAAATAACTACTTACTTTTTCATTGGCTCTACAACAGTCCTCTGAGCATTGGAATTCTAAAATAAAACACAAAGGCTTGATTGTTAAAATAAGTCATCTTGACCTAATGTTTGCATGTTATCAAGATTGCCAACAATAACTAAAATGTCTTGTATCCTGTTTTTTTGGTGACTATCATATAAAGTAATATAGCTCTATTATCATTTCATTTGTCAGTATAGGATCATTTATTTTCTAGGTAGGTCTGGGTGACATATATCATCAATACTAGGGTGACATTCTTGAATGCACATAGTTAACTTGCATTACAAAGACATTTGTTATAAAAGAATATTATCTCTGTGAGGCAAATCTAATTTGGTGAGATGTCAGAGTATACAAAGCGTAAAACTAATTTCATTCACAAAGCTAGGGCTTGAGCGGTGTTATTCTGTGTTCTGGCTCAAAACTGGAAGAAAAAGGTGTTTGTATGTGCCAAAAATTGTCTTTGTGTGTTTCAAGTACTGCTTTTTACATGCTGCTGTTCTTGACTTGTCTATGGAAGAGAGTAAACGAGTTATGACTCTTGGTCACCAATGAACGGTAACCTATTTTGGGCTACAAAAGCTTGGATGTGTTAAGAGTTCCACTGCACCCTCTGATATGAACTGAAAAGAGATCAGGTCAACATAATGGGTATCAAGCTTGCTTATCCTGCATGCAGACGCTATCAGGAAATATGACCTGCATGACTATCAAAGTGTGGACTAGAGGCTTGAATGAATCAAACCATGGTAAATCTTAGGATTAGTTATATTTGGAAACAGACTGAGAGATTTGGATCAACATACATCAAAAAGGGCTAAAAAAAATCCAATAGGGTGTTATCATACACAAAATCATGCCTGCCATGATGCTGGAATGTGTCCAATGTCATGGGGTGGTAGCCTCTAAGAGATTGCAGCCAACTGTTTGTCCTCCCAGAGCTAAAGAGAAAATTTGGTCAGTTGAGGAATAGAGGAATGCAGAGGCATAATGTTGTTGGTATGTCACAATGAAAAAATGCCACTTGTCCTCATAAGCCTTTAGATTGGAGAGGCCTTTCTACTTTGGAGATTCTCAACACAAATGAAGGTTTAAATTGTTTGTCTCACAAGGCCGTGTAGAAGAGGAGGACAATCCAGGCAGGAAAGGACCCATGACTGTCATTGCTTCAGGTCTGCCAGAATCTTCATCAGCAGATATCTCACCAGAATGAGTATATCAGAGACCCAAGACTCTTACGTTCATATTAAGATTGTCAAAACAGTGTAGAAACTGCTAAATCAGAACACACAGGTCAGGTGATATGGTGCCTACCTGTTTGAGGAGGTAGGTTGGATCTAATGAGAACCATTTTGCCTGAAAAGAAAGGCACTGATGACTGCATTTATTTCTAGGATGTTGATGTGAAGAGGCTGTTCTCCTGGTTCCCACTTGCCACTGACAGTAATGAAGGCCTGCAACAGGTGGTCACCCCAAATATACACACTGGCATCAGTACATAACATTCATTTTGCTTGGGGCTTCTCCAGCAAGATTACCATGGTCAGACAACCTAGGTTGCCCCACTGATGCAGGAATGATCAAATCTCGAGTGTGATCATAACATCTCGATTGAAGGGACTTGAAAATAGGGCGCCATTGTGCTCGCAATGTCTGCATTAAAAAAATGACTAAACGGGATCAAGTTTGCTGCTGCATTAATTACACCAAGAAGTTAAAAGAAAATGACACTCTTACTCAAATACAGGACTTGTTGAAAATGCAATTGATGAGTTTGATGATTCTGACTGCATGAACACATGGAGGCTGTACCAGATTCCAGTTGCTTAAAAATTCTGGGATGGAAAGAGCTCTGATTTCTTTCAGTTCACTAGAAAGCCTAGATGATCTACGAGAGAGAGGAGATAACACTAACCATATGTTTCTCGAAGATGTCATCAATGTATGCTGTCATCATTGAAAATGATGTCAATCTGAACAGAATGCCAATGTAATTCATCATCTCAATTGGAGCCCAAAGGGTGATATTAAAGCCCAAGGGAAAACTTTGAATTGATAAACTGTGTCATCACCAAAACCACAGAAGGACCTGGAAACCCACCACCACATGTTTTGAGGAAAGTGGAAGATACAGTAAGTTCAAAATATAGCTTTTACCACCTCTCTATGATTGCTTCCTGACTGAGAAGATCCCCTTTCCTAAGACCACTTAACATGCCTTCACACTGATGGGGTATGAGTAGTTTCAAATGCCCACATGGGTTGAGCAGTGAAATGGAGGGGCAGTTCCTGAGCTGCCTGCCTCTGAACTGCCTCTATTCTTCCTCTAAAGCAATGGTGACCTGAACAGGGTCATCCAGGAAAAAAAGCTTGAGCAACATGGATCACAGTCATGTGACACAACATATCAGGAGAAAAATTGGCTGAACATATCAATGTAATGGCTAAGGTATGGGGAGCATCCCTGGTCGATGGTCCTAGTAATCTTGGCCATTACCCCAAGTCTAGCTACGGCCAGGTGTCTCCATCAAGTCTAAAAGGTTCCAATGAGGCCAAATCCAACAATAAAGACAATGACATCCAGCTCTGATACACATGTAACATTTTTGTCTGCCTTAAAAAATAGATAGTGGTCATATGGACAGATAAAACTGATGAGTGGACATATGGACAGATAAAACAGATAAGTGGACATATGGACAGCTGCTATATTCTTGTCAAATGCTGGGAGATCATTAATGAAGGTGTCTGTCACCTTAAGTCTATGTGACTGGAGAAAGAACCAGGAGGATGGCATCTATTCCTCCTAGTTTAGACTCGTATAGATCTACTGAGTATTGGTAGGGATGGAAGGCATTCTGATGGAGCCTACACCCTGTACATTATCCTCAACGGTGGCTTGAAAGCTAAACTTCAGTCCATTCAATGGTTGGATCTGATTATGATGTGAAGGATGGTGGATCTAAAAGCATTCTGTCAGACTCACTGTGTGTCAAGATCTAAAAGCATTCTGTCACACTCACTGTGTCAAGATCTAAAAGCATTCTGTCAGACTCCTTGTGTGTCAAGATCTAAAAGCATTCTGTCAGACTCACTGTGTGTCAAGATCTAAAAGCATTCTGTCACACTCACTGTGTGTCAAGATCTAAAAGCATTCTGTCAGACTCACTGTGTGTCAAGATCTAAAAGCATTCTGTCAGACTCACTGTGTGTCAAGATCTAAAAGCATTCTGTCACACTCACTGTGTGTCACGATCTAAAAGCATTCTGTCACACTCACTGTGTGTCAAGATCTAAAAGCATTCTGTCACACTCACTGTGTGTCAAGACCCAATCTTGGTTGAAATGCTGATCTGGTAAAGACATACCAGTTGGTATGAAGACTAGATTTCATTCCAATGAAAATGTTACTAGCCTTCCTTTATGACCAAGAAGTAAAGATACCCAAGTCTGGCACAGACAGCTGGTTTGCATAGTAACTGGTTGCAATGAAAAAAAAAAAAATAGAACAAGGTCATTGCTACCAGCCGCTCCAAGAGCTTAGCTGGACAGACAGGTTTCTCAATTTAATTTCCATCATAGAAGTCGCCAGCAATATGGTTAGACAGACAGATCTGTCACTAAAATTCCCGTAAATCATAGTTGACTGGATCAAGTCTATGAAAAGGTTCCCATGATGGAATGGAGGAACAGCAACAGTGTTATTTCATTATGCATGGGATCCAACGGATCCAGTACAAACCCCATGCATCCTGAATTCTAAGCCTGGAGACCATGCTCTGACATACGAGGGTTCTTACACCCAAGGGGCTGCCTAAAATTGGGAATCACTCCCACTAATGAGTCAGAAATGCAAGCAATGAAGTAGTTGGCTAGGCCATTTTCTCAAATGGTCTCCTGTGCTGGATGGTTCGTGATGGCAGGAATGCCAGTAACAGTACAATGGTATAAAGAAGTGGATCAAACTGACCCGGTATGAACCCCATGTGCTCTGACTTACAGCCGGAAGGCTATGCTCTGAAATGCTGGCTGGTGAGGCTTACAATCACTGGGCTGCCTAAAATTGGGGAGTACTCCCCAATGAGTTGGTAGCACCAACAATGAACCATAGATTGCCTTGACTTATTCCATCTCTCTTTCCCTTCATTGCCAAAGGACTATTGCTTTGTACATGCATTTCATGCATTGAGTAAATCTTTCTCCTGAGAAAACACAAGAAGACAAAACAAAGTATAGATTAGCAAACCAGTACATGACTAACTAGCTGATACAGACTTCATCTGACCTCATATTAGAGATGCTGCATATCACTGATGGTGTATACTCAGTATGAACAAAACAAGAGTCATGGTAGACATCCATGCTCTAAATAACAAGAAGATGACAGACTGCTAAAATGACACAGGAAGAAAAAGCAAAGAATAACAATAACAATAGCATATATAACATATGCTATATAATAGCATATATAACAAGAAGATGACAGACTGCTAAAATGACACAGGAAGAAAAAGCAAAGAATAAATTAGTACAGTAAAACCTGTTATGATTTTATTATATAAATACTCTGTCATAAGCGATCACCTGCTGAACGCAACCAGCTACTGCAATATCTTGGAAAATATGCATTTTGACACTGTTATGAATGACTGATTGCAAGAGCAGGGATAAACTCCACTAATCTTTATTTAATTTCTGTAAAAATGACCACTTATACCATTCTAAAAAGAAAAAAGAAAACAATAGGCTGGCTACCAATATCTCAAATTTTATTAAGTATGCTCAAAGTGTTTTATAGTTTTTGTTGTAAACCAGACTAAAGTACATGCAGGATATTCCCACACTTAACCTTGTCTTTCTTTAAATTGATTGAAAATGGACCTTGGAAACTAGTATTTTAGTACAAACCTGTTATGAAGGACCACCTGTCTTGTGAGACAGTTTTCTGTTGGCAGAAGAAGCAGTCTCCCATAACAGGTTTTACTGTAAATCATAGAGTTACTAACTTGTTAATATAAACATATTTTCCATCACTAAAAAAGGAATAAAAAAGTGTAAAAACTTATTGACCATGGTTTGAATTTATGCATTAAAAAGTATTTAGTTGACCATTCTCCTGAAACTACACAAGAATGGAAAAACAAGGCATACATTAGCAATGCAGCATGTTAATAATGCGCTAAAACAACTCCATTTTTGAGGACATCAAAAATTCAAAGTCGTGCTAACTCATAATGATCTTGCAGAGGTTAATGACAGCATGGTGTGATATCGTAAAAAGACAAAGTCACTAAAGATGACAAAATCACTCACTTTTTGGCAAAAAACTTAAAAAGAAATTATAAAACTTACAGTAGAATAATAATTCAACACAACAGATCCTAAAGGAACGATTGATGGTTCAATTATAACACATACATGGCTTGGATTATCAGACGATAAACTGTACGATCTGTTCAGTACAGTAGCAAAGCTAAGAACTAGTGACACCTGGCAGTGCCAAGGGAAAATAACAGACAGGAGTTACTGTCCTTTGTCTATTGGAATTAGACAGAAAAGACAATTATTTTCCTCTTTTATTAGGGCTAGATTTGGACATAGTGTGATTGGGGAACCTGTTCAAAGAAAAACTGATATTGCTTGCAACCAAGTTTATCATCATAATATGAGCTAACTTTATAAGTCTGTTTATCAAAACACCCTCTATATTGAACTGAAACCTTTGTTACTGACTCTCACACTACAGTTGACTTGCTTATGTAAAATAGTAGAACTTCATCAAACTCCAACACTACAATGGTTTCTGATAAATTACGAACAGTTTTATCTGTTTAAAAAAGTTTTCCCATATTATAATACTGTTCCTAAGTCATGGAGTATACTGACTTATACATAGACCACCTTTTAATGAAGTACATGATAAACAATGTAATCCTACATTATAGAACCACAAAGTATACTGACTTATAGTGGGACCACCTTATTATTAAATATATGATACTGTACTCCCTCATTTTAATACTGTCCATGCAAACAACTAAGTATGCTGTCTTATAGTGAAACTACCTTATAATAAAGTACATGATAGAGAACTCCATCCTTATAAAGAGAAACACTAAATATTGTGTCTAATAATGAAACTGCCTAATAATGCAGTACATTATACATATAATTTTCCTACCACTTGATGAAATGGGATCCGTGAACACACCACTTGCCTTATAAAAGGAACCCTGTAATGAGGGAATGCTTTATATAACAGTTGAGGTAATTCAAGGATTTTTGTTGGACATATTAGAATAATGAAGGTGGGAAGATGTTGTTGTTGTTGTTGGGTTTAACGCCATTTTTCAGCACAGGAAAGGCTATACATGGCGGCCAGTATTAATGGTGGAGGAAGAAACCGGGAAATTACCGGAAAGAACCACCGACCCACGAGAAGCTACTGGCAAGCTCTCTCACATATCCACATTCGCCGAATCTTAGACTCGAACCCACGCAGATAGAGGTGAGATGGCAGTGATCCGTAACGGACAGCGCTTTAGACCACTCGGCCACTTGGGGCCCCAAGGTGGGAAGAATTTGATGAAGAAGGATTCAGGTAATGTAAACACCAATAAACATATCCATGCATGAAAGAAAGCTTAATCACATACATCTATCATTTCTTCATAAAAGTGCACATTAGTAATTTAGTAGAGTGAAATGTTAATGTTTTTCTCTATAAAAATTGTGCAGTAGATTACCATCTCCATCCTATATCTCTCTAGACTATCAAGGGCATGGCTCCACTCTTCAATGTGAAAACGGAACTCGTCCTCCTGCTGGTTAAGCCCACTAATAGACAAGTCCTGTACTATCTTGTGCTCCACCTTGGACAGGGCTGAAATGACATCACAAAGCAGACATTGAAATGGTCTTGTGATACATAAACTGACCAATTATTTCATAAAAGTTTTTTTGCATAAACTCAAGCTCATAATCATAGTCTGATATAAATTACATTTTGTAACATCACTGACAACAAAGTTAGACTAAAATTTGCATAATTTTCTACAGTTAGGTATCCTTGTTAGCCTGCTTAATTTCAATAACTTGTATATATGCTGGTGGGTGGGTGGGAGAGTCACCACTAAATATACTTATATTATGGCCATCATATATAGACTATTATGTGTTGAACAAATGGTATTAAACCCATAACAACAACATTATTCCAGTAAGAACTCAGATGTATTCCAAGTATTTGATATGACGTGGTCATCATGATATTGTTAATGACACATACATATACTAAGTGTATCAAATCTGATGACAACATTATTATACCATTATTTACACAGATTTACTCTAAGTCTCCCATCTGATATTGACATTGTTATATCATTAATGAATTAAATGTATTCCAAGTATCCAATTTGACAAAGACATTATATCAGTAATGAATTAGATGTACTCCAAGTATCCAATTTTATGGTGACATTATTATACCAGTAATGAAATAGATTTACCAGCACCCCAAGTATCCAACCTGATGTTGACATTATTATCCTGGTGATGAATTAGATGTACCCCAAGTATCCCACCTGATGTTGACATTATTATCCTGGTAATGAATTAGATGTACCCCAAGTATCCAACCTGATGTTGACATTATTATCCTGGTAATGAATTAGATCTACCCCAAGTATCCAACCTGATTTTGACATTATTATACTGGTAATGAATTAGGTATACCCCAAGTATCCAACCTGATGTTGACATTATTATCCTGGTAATGAATTAGATGTACCCCAAGTATCCAACCTGATGCTGACATTATTATCCTGGTAATGAATTAGATCTACCCCAAGTATCTAACCTGATTTTGACATTAGTATACTGGTAATGAATTAGGTATACTCCAAGTATCCAACCTGATGTTGACATTATTATACTGGTAATGAATTAAATCTACCCCAGGTATCCAACCTGATGCTGATATTATTATACTGGTAATGAATTTAGGTATACCCAGAGTATCCCTCCTGATGCTGACATTATTATCCTGGTAATGAATTAGATCTACCCTAAGTATCCAACCTGATTTTGACATTAGTATACTGGTAATGAATTAGGTATACCCCAAGTATCCAACCTGATGTTGACATTATTATCCTGGTAATGAATTAGATGTACCCCAAGTATCCAACCTGATGTTGACATTATTATACTGGTAATGAATTAGGTATACCCAGAGTATCCCTCCTGATGCTGACATTATTATCCTGGTAATGAATTAGATCTACCCCAACTATCCAACCTGATTTTGACATTAGTATACTGGTAATGAATTAGATATACCCCAAGTATCCAACCTGATGTTGACATTATTATACTGGTAATGAATTAGATCTACCCCCAAGTATCCAACCTGATGCTGACATTATTATATTGGTAATGAATTAGATCTACCCCAAGTATCCTACCTGATTTTGACAATAGTATACTGGTAATGAATTAGGTATACTCCAAGTATCCAACCTGATGTTGACATTATTATCCTGGTAATGACTCAAATGTACCCCAGGCATCCAACCTGATGCTGACATTATTATCCTGGTAATGAATTAGATGTAACCCAAGTATCCAACCTGATATTGAGATTATTAAACCATAAATGAATTACATGTACCCAAAGTATACAACCTGATGCAGACATTATTATACCAGTAATGATTAGATGTACTCTAAGTACCTGATATGATGTTGACTTTAATATGCTGATAATGAAGTAGATCCAAGTACCTGATATGAATTGGATTTTATTTTGTACCATAAACCCAATTTCTTATAAAAAATAATACACATGTATTTTCTATTCTGTGAGTAGAAAGCAAATACTGTAACATTGCAAGTATTTTACATCATGGAGACTTTACTATACAGTACGAAGATGTACTCTGAGTATTTAGTCTAATGTGGGCATTTTCTGCTTCTGTTGCAGTTAACGTTGACAAACTTTTTAGAGTATGGGGTCTATTGATACCTATACTAAAGGATAAAATCCACAAGTGTTTGTTACAGACAGGTGGAATTTATATACTGACTTAAATATTTCACTTAGGTATCATTACTGTAAAATTATATATTTACCCATATAATGTATGTGAATTCAATTAATTAAGTGTATACATGATATATAAATCTCTTTATTTAGTCACTGACAATAGGTATTTTATTCTGCAACTATGATGCTATTAATGCCAACTGCAGTTTTGAAAATTTAGCTTTCTCACTAAATTTGACAAATCTGAATGCTGATGAAAATTTGTTCATTGATGGTTTATAAAGGGTTTTCTTTAGCAAGCCATCAAAACTGGGAACAAATTTTCAAGTAAATTGTTTCTTTGATAATGCATACTTGGTCATAATACCTTAGGATAATTATTACTACCTCCCAAATCCAACACTCCAGACTAAAATAATTTAGCTGAGAATCTAAAAGTTATCTGCAGACAAAAGTCGCAGTTAAAGAGTAATCTCCTGTTGATATTGGGATTGGTGACAAATTCTGTGAATGCTTCAGTTAGTGCTGGAGCAAAATGCAATGCTCTCTACTGTGTATGATTGAATATGATGGTGACTAATTTGAATTAGAGCCATATTGTATTGTCTAGTCAAGACAAAATAAGGCAATTTAGTTAGCATGACATTGTCAGTTCACCAGTTATTATGCACTTTTGAGAAAGTGACTTATGTAAGGTGATGTTCTTTGCTTTTAAAACATGTACAGTGGAGAGAATGTTGGCATACCTTTATGCTACTTGATGTAATGTGACTGACATTTCTTTGGATATTGTACTTTTAGAGATTTTAAATGATCTTAGCACACTGCTAACTAAAATGATTGCTCTCTTGTGCTCCAAAAATCAGCCTGAATTTGTCTAACGTATGCTATCCTTAGCAGCTATTAAAATTGGGAAAATTTTTTTTGCCAGACTAGACAATACCAGCTTCTGAAATGCAATGAATGAATTTTCAAATATATAAAATGTAAAAAAAAAAGTTATTGGCTCTCTTTTTTCTTTACAATTTACCTCTGAAGTTCAAAAAATGAAAATGACCAAGTGGAGCTAGCACTTTTTTGAAAGGTGTTTATCTGGAGTAAGACCAAGCTGTATACTCTATAACCCATATTACACCCATCAATCATATACCAAAATAAAGGGAATTAAAGGTTCTTTAAACAATACCTTAGATATAAAAGGTCTTTTTTAAATAGCCAATGATACTAGTGAGGAGGAAACCTGGGGAAATTCTTTTTCTTTGAAATTCTAACTCTATGCAAAATATGAAATTGTAAAGTGCCACTGAAACAATAACTTTGATGGTCTGCTTTGATCTTGATCTAGTTCTATTACAGGTGACAAAAAATTCAGTCATCAAACCCATGTGGTTATCAGCCTTCCGATTAAAATGTTTTTTATCATGAGGTGATCAGGAAGGAGCTGGATCTATCGCCAATAGTGATGATCTGCATCACTCATTCACCAAAGTCGCATCCATATTTGCTGATGGTGTATTTATCCCTCAAGATGCACTTCTGTGCCTTCCCATTATGTACTCCCAGTAGTGCAGCTCATTGACTTTGGCAGATTAGCAACACGAGTAAGCTATATATGTAGGATGGTTCTCATTCCCTTGTTTTCAATGTTTACACTTGGTCTAAATCTATAAGAATCTATAAGATAAGTCTGTAGAGAATACAATACTCAGCATGAACAGATGTAGAAACTGGAGTATTCACAATATTGGGCACCAATAGCTGTATCAAGGGAAGATCACTCTATCAAACTGCCATCTATGTGGGCTAATAGCTAAAAATTTCTAGCCTAGGAGGGCTGGATTTACAAGGTAGTAGAAATTCTCCTAAAGCATTATGATTGAGTAACATAATTTGAAGAAGAAAAATACATAGTAACAATACTGTATGCATAAAAATAAAGATGTTTCCAAATTTATTATTACTTGTACATTCTCTTTCTGTACAAGTATACACCTAAATACTGTTTCTGCATCATTTTAAATTCATTGCTATGAATGCCAAAATAAGTTCACAATGGAAACTGACTGTTCTTGAAAGCATGCCTCATAAAAGGTCAATAATCCTCAAGCTGTATAACCATATCAACTCTTTATTAAAGATAAGAAATGGAATAATGATATGAACATACAACTGAGTGAGGAGAGTATCCTGTAAGTACTCTATTTGACATACTTAGGTATCCTGTAAGTACTCAATTTGACATACATATCCTGTAAGTACTCAATTTGACATACTTAAGTATCCTGTAAGTACCCAGTTTGACATACTTAAGTATCCTGTAAGTACTCAATTTGATATACTTAAGTATCCTGTAAGTACTCAATTTGACATACTTAAGTATCCTGTAAGTACTCAATTTCACATACTTAAGTATCCTGCAAGTACTGTTTGACATATTTAAGTATCCTATAAGTACTCAATTTGACATACTTAAGTATCCTGTAAGTACTCAATTTGATATACTTAAGTATCTTGTAAGTACTCAGTTTGACATACTTAAGTATCCTATAAGTACTCAATTTGACATACTTAAGTATCCTGTAAGTACTCAATTTGACATACTTAAGTATCTTGTAAGTACTCAGTTTGACATACTTAAGTATCCTGTAAGTACTCAATTTGACATACTTAAGTATCCTGTAAGTACTCAGTTTGACATACTTAAGTCTTGTGGACAAAATGTCTTTAACCATACAGATTTATCAATTAAAAGTCTTCTACCATTATTTGCCTCCACACATCTTTTCATGTCCTTGTACAACTTCCTGCTTGCTTCATCCAATCTGGAAAAATATAATGCTACAGATTAAAATATGATAATAGTATAAATAAGAATACAATAATAGAGTAAATAATGTTATAGCATAAATAAAAACAACACAATGAAACCTCTCAAATTGAAAAACCATGAGACAAAACACTTTTGGTAGTTTTGTGAGGCTTTCAGTTTAGTGATGTTCTCATAAATTGGAGAAACCATCTTTGTAGGTACATGTGAGACATGAAGGAGATAGTGAGTACCATTATGAGAGAACATGAGTGTCTGTTTGTGTATGAGTGCACAAAATTAAGAAACCTGTTGGTTTTTGTTTATAAATACATTCAATGAAAAATTAGCTAAAGAACAAAAGTTCTTTATGAAAAACGCAAGAAATATTTGTGGAATCAAATACTTTACAACTTTAAAAGTCCATTAGTACTCTGAATGATACTCCATAATGTTTAAATGATCCATATAAACATAATGTTCACATTTCAAGAGAACATTTACTGAATATTACATCTAGAATAATACTTTGTCCACATTGGCAAAGGATCAAAAGTGATGCCACATTACTAGTCAATAAAGCTCTTATATTTAAAACACAAAAACAAAACTAAAATGTTCTGTTAAGATGTATACAAATGAATAGCATAAATCACAATTAGACAATAAGCAGATAAACATAGTCTTTCTGAAATGGCTTGCACACAGGCTTTTAGTTATTAATAATTCACCTGAAATGTTGACTCATTTGTATGGTGCAAATACTTCATATTAGCCTACTGTCAGCCCTAACCTGTGTCAACACTTATGTCAAGTATTGTTTTAATCTTGAATGCCCTTAGGAGATTTTATTTTTCTTTGTCTCATATATAAGCCTATTACAATACATGCTAACCATAATTAATCAGATCCAGAGGTCTTGCTAGGATTTTAAAAACAGGAGTCAAGAACTCCTAATTTGGTAAAAATAGGAGTCCCACCAGCAAAAGTTGCAGTCCTCACTAAGCCATGCATCACATACTTTCTTACACTTGGCTACTGTCGCATCCGAACTATCGGGTCTAGTAATTTTAGCACAGTTCTGAATGTCTTTGAACTCTTCATCATTTATCCGTTTAACTCCAAAATACTTGTCCAAGTCTCTTATTTTGAGTTCACAGGTAATATTTATACAGCAACAACTGGAAATGAAATCAATAACAGTGATCGCGCTAGGCTTCACCACTGTCGCAAATTGTGATTTTCTTTTACATATTGGAGACAAAATATAATATCTGGTGATATTTTTGGCAACAACAATATTGGCTGTAGTATATAATCTCAAGTGGAGAAATTCAAAGGCATCATGACAGGAAGCCACAAACTTGGATATAAAAATGCACTGGAATCAATTGTTACATAAACAAATCATTATTTCATACTGACAAACCACCCTAACAGTGCATTGTTATATCATAATCTGCTTATGCTGATATCTGGCCTTGATACTGTATGCTGTAATATAATCAAAATACCCATGCAACTAACTATAATCGACCACCTCTGAAGGTGGAAACGTGAAATGATTACAGTCGACCGCATGACAGCAATTAAAAAAAAAACAGAAAAAAGTTCTGCTGCAACTTCAATGAAAACTGATTACTTCTGAAGCACAAATATATACTTAGGATTTTTTTTTTAAAAAATTGTTTCACAGTTCTACAATTATTTTATGTTGCTGCAGCAATAACAAATGGGTATTTGTTTGGTCCTTTAAGTGGAGCATTTAGCAGCACCTTCAATAACAATGCACCTTTATCAAAGCAAGCCGGAAACCTTTGATCAGAGATGTCAGCAACAAACTAAAAAAAAAAGCATTGCTTCAGTCAATATAGTGATTATAACACATTTATTTTTCCACAAAACTTTTCTCTTTGCAAGAAAAACATGCAAATGGAGGACTCCAGAGTGGGTGAATTTCTGTGTCACAAATCAAAAGTTTGCATCAAAATACACATAATTAAGTGTTTCCAAGATCTCTGAGATCAGCATGTGTCAGGATTTTAGCAGTTACATTTCAAAGTTTGAATTCGGTTGAAATTTGGAATAAAAATTTGTTTTAGCATTTCGAGTCAATGGGTTAATAATATATTAACATAATAAACATAATATAGTAGAACATCTCTTTAAACTCCATTCCAAACTCAACATCTTTGACAAGTGGTTTGTCATAACAGATCATAATCATTAAACCCATGCATTGAAAATATGGTCTCTCAAAATGGGTTTTACTGTAGTATAAATAAGTATAATATAACAGTGTTAACAGCTTTTGAATATGAGAACAAGATTTAGATGCTTCTTGCTGCAATGGATTGGCCAAATTCTTGACTGATAATTCATTTTCACAAAAATGGTGAAAGAAAATTTAACAAAAGTCACTTGAAGGGAATGAAGATCATCTGACTGAAAAGAACTTCCACGAATACAAGATAAGTTCATTTTGTTCTTTAAATACAGAGTGCTGAAACCATCTTTGATATTCTTCAATGATAAAGATTTTCTAATTAACTGCTTCAGTGGATATATTGGATGTCAACTTGGCACCATGTCATGTAAGACCAAGTCCTTGGAATCATACAAAATCTTCTGGTGGAAAGCCATGTTGATAAGATTTTTCCATTTTGGAAGAGCAACAATAACAAGATTTTCAAGATGAACATCCTGATGGCCACACTCAAGACCAGACTGGTACCATTTTCATTTAGAACCAATCTGACACAAGTCTTTTGCTGAAATCATAATGCTGATATGACCAGCCACTCAAAGAGTAGAAATAACTAGAATATTAAGAGGGCCATTGTGGCAGTTATATTGGAAGTTGAACTTGCACAATTTTTATTTATAACTAAGAAGCCTTCAAGAGAAACCCATAGCAATATTACTTTTCATTCTAGTGGAATTCCAATAATAAGATTTACAAGATGGTGATTGTGGCACCAGATCATCACCAATTTCATCTATGACCAGCTAGGCATCACAAGAAGTCTTTTCATGAAAACATCATGTTGAAATGACATCCTTTCAAGAGGAATAGCAATAACAAGATTTTCAAGATGGCTACCGTCGAAGCATTACTGGGCATCCAAGTGGAACCATTTTCATTTATCAACATCTAAATATCATATGAACTCTTTCAGTGAAAACTCCATGTTGAAATAACCATCCCTTCAACAGAAGATTTTAAAGACTGACCCTCTAGTCGTCATATTGGTCATCTAATCAACACCATTTTCATGACCATCCATTCTGATGGAGTAACAATAATAAGCTGACCATTTCCGGCAGCATACATTAAATACAAATATAACCAAGTGAAGAAACGCATACTGCAAATAATATAAACAAAAGAAATACACTGATTAATCAATCAAAAGCAGCTTTGAACATATTTTTATATTTTGTCTCTTCCAGAGGATGTGAAGCTTCTATTCTTAAATGGATACCAATTTTCATTGTTACCAATTTTAAATTATCATGGGTATCAATTATCATTGATTTTGTGGTTATTACAAACCTAAAATTAACAATGATTCTGTTGTGGAAACATTACTCTTTCTTCCTTCCCCTACCATTCAAATTTCAGTAACAACATAAAAATATAATCATTATCAAAACAGAAAAACAGTTAACTAAGTCCTGGTATTCAATTCTTTATCAATGTAAATTGTAACAGGAATAAAATAATCCAGTCATTAAGTTACAATACTTCAATGGCATCATTACTTACTCTTCAAGTCTTTTCACTTCCCTCTCTAATTCCTTCTCTGCCTGCAATGATAGAATACAGTGCAAGTTTCAATACATTGCATCCAAAGGAGCTTTTACCTAGGACTGCATCATGATCAACAGGTGTGAAAGATACATTAAAGACATTTTCAAGGTGTTTATTTTCAAGTTTTTTTTTTGCTCACAAGTATGACTAATTCAAAATGATCGACAAAACTTTTTCATTCATCCAGCTTCCAGAAATACCACCTTATGGTCCTAAACTCTCAAAAACAAAAATTTGATTTAATTTCCTAGTTTGAATAAATGCATGCAAGGACCTAAAATTTTCAATTCTACATATGGCACTGAAAATACCAATGGAATAATTATATTTTTCATATATATATCACTTTATATTACCTTTCATTTAGCTAGTATGTACAACACTTTAACACAGATCATAATACAATAAAACTTTACCATAGACCTTGAGTGTGGATAGATGGACATTCATCAGGGTGTGGATAGATGGACATTCATCAAGGTGTGGACAGGTGGACTTTCATCAAGGTGTAGATAGATGGACATTCATCAAGGTGTGGACAGGTGGACTTTCATCAAGGTGTGGACAGATGGACATTCATCAAGGTGTGGACAGGTGGACTTTCATCAAGGTGTGGACAGATGGACATTCATCAGGGTGTGGATAGATGGACATTCATCAAGGTGTGGACAGGTGGACTTTCATCAAGGTGTAGATAGATGGACATTCATCAGGGTGTGGACAGATGGACATTCATCAAGGTGTGGATAGATGGACATTCATCAAGGTGTGGACAGATGGACATTATCAAGGTGTGGACAGGTGGACTTTCATCAAGGTGTGGATAGATGAATATTCATCAAGGTGTAGATAGATGGACATTCATCAGGGTGAGGATAGATGGACATTCATCAGGGTGTGGATAGATGGACATTCATCAAGGTGTAGATAGATGGACATTCATCAGGGTGTGGACAGATGGACATTCATCAAGGTATGGACAGGTGGACTTTCATCAAGGTGTGGACAGATGGACATTCATCAAGGTGTGGACAGGTGGACTTTCATCAAGGTGTGGACAGATGGACATTCATCAAGGTGTGGACAGATGGACATTCATCAAGGTGTGGACAGATGAACATTCATCAAGGTATGGACAGATGGACATTCATCAAGGTGAGGACAAATGGACATTCAGACAAGCACAAAGATGCCAATTTAATCGCTATATAGAGCTTCCACCAAGCCGGGCTATAACAAACCATGTCCTAAGCATTATAGTCAATATATTTACCTCAATGGTGTACATACCCTATTTTTCTTACAATCCTGTAATTTAAACAAATATAAACTTCTGATAAAAATGAAAAATAATGTGTTGAATCATTTCTATGTCAAAACTTTTAAAAAATTAAAAGTTCAAAATGCTCCATTTAAAAAACTTCAAAAATATTTCTTGTGGCTAACTGAATCAATCTTAAATTAACATGCATTTATATCAGCAAATGACCATCTTTAAAATATAAGAGTAAAATCAATGAGTTACAGTACCATGATTACTTGTCTAAAACTATGTCCATGCAAAACAGCATGTGATCCAACTGAAAACAAGGAGAGCCATATGAACAAAGTGCATGCTTACAGTCTAGGGAAACTGAGTCTCGTCTTCAATACATCCATGCCACAGCATGTAATCAATACTCTTTTAGGTCCGTAACAATGGTGTTTACAAAAATCCAAACAAACTGGAAGAACATTTGTGGTATGAGGTTCATTGCAGATAGGAACTACAAAGAACTGCCTTTTCAAAATAGTAAAAAAAAAATGGTTTTGGCATGAAATGCAGCTACCTTAAAAACCTAATATCATTTTTATAAATCCACTGTGTGTTGTATGCTGGTCCAAGAAAAGAAACTCCAAGCAACAGGTTAAAATTGACCCTGTAAACAATGCAATAAAAAGATTATTATGTCTAAATACTTTGTCTTAAATAAATTGTTCTCATCCAATGATGTTGTATTTAAATTTTGAGTGACAGCCAAATGGTACAAGCATGTTCAATAATTTCCTTGATTAGTCACTAAAGAGGAGGCACCACACAAAAAGCTTGTAGCATGCAGTCCACTTCATCTAATTTTTACACTCATTCAGTTGTACAATATGAGTTAACCTGCTGAAGGTAACATATCACAATATGTAAAAGCCAGTCAATGAAATGTAACGCTGGAGGCATTTCCAGATGCCTAATCTAGCTTGATGATTCTAGCTTTACAGCCCTCCCTCCTTTTCAAAAAACTGATTTAAACAAATTGATCATTCTTGATATAACACAGCTCAGTATACAGTATGCTGTTCTCAATATACAATATACCTGTATCCTGAACAATTTAGGGTGCCAAAACCCTGCTTGGTCATGAGCTGCAAATACTGTGAAATATAGGTCACAATGACCTTTTGTTAGAATTGTTTGATCTAAACAAGAGGCATACAATCATCTAGTTTAATGAATCCTACATTAACAGAGATTAAGAAACAAAATGAAAAATCCATAATCCAGCCCACTAAAAGATTAAAATTCAAATTTTCTGTCTATATCATGAAACAATTGAAAATAACTCTTGCTTATTACCTCAACTGCTGTAGCTAGTTTTTATGCTGAGTAGAACAGCAATAAGGATAATCACATAGTGGGGTTGCTGGGACAGTTTTAAGTAATGTGATCGGGTAAACATTCTCAAAGAAACAATTACTAGAAAAATTTGCTTTCTGAATACATTTCCCAATCGTATTGACATTAGGAGAATTAGTAGAAAAAGGAGGGAATATCGAGCATTTGCTTTGGCTATCTTTCATTGGAAGAAAGATTGGATTCTATACATGATCTATCAAACATAATACAACACAGCCTGTGGTCACATGATCCACAACACCTTTGTCAGGTTAAGAAAGTTATTACTGAATGTCATAATTCACTATTGAATCCTGCAAAGCTAAGAGGCTCTGCTAGTTCAATTGTGTCTGGTGTTCATATCTGCTGCATCCACAGTACCCACCAAATTCAGGTTCTGTATCTATGGAACTAAATCCCCCAATTTTTTTCCTGAGAGGGTTGACTCTGTGATTCCGCCAACAGCAATGTGTCTTGGATTGAAATGTTGCATTTGAATGTATGGCTCACATAGATCGCTTTAATTTTATGAACTGAAATTTTCATGATGCAATTGATCTTTTGAGACTTTAGAGTATGCAGAGTGTATAACACAATTAAGACATAAAGACAGGGCTTGTGAAGCAATATCCAGCTTTCCTCACTTTATGGGAAGGAAGTTGTTTGCAGTTGCCACAACTTGTTTCCATGTGATTCAGGTAGTGCTGGCAGACAAGATCTTGTATGGCCACTGTTCCCAACCAATATATAGAAAAAAGGTAATGTATGACGACTCTGATTGCCCACTGATGGTAACCAGTTCTTGGCTACAAAGGTAGTTGTATTTTGAGGATCACCAAATCAGTTGATCTGAACATAGGGTCGATTGAAAAGAACTCACTCATCCTGCATGCTACAGGCTATGTACAATAACAGCAAGGTCAGGTCTACCATCTTGCATTTACCTGAACTCAGTTATCTTAAGACCAAACACTGATTCCATTTTGGACACAAACTAAGAGATTTTGATCTATTCAAATCAAAACTGGCAAGCAGATCTGATAGATATTGGTTATGACTAATATCTCTTCTGCCATGATGCCTGAATGTGTCAGATTGGTAGCCTTTCATGGTGTTATGCCAACCTTTTCTCCTCGTAGTGCCAGAGAAATATGTCAGCAAGTTGCATGACTGATGTATTCATAAGAACAATGTTACTGACTCTGCCCATGTCCCTGAAAACATGCCATATTCTCTCATAAGTATTCAGAATGGAAGTCCTTCTTGCTCTCAAGATTCTTTCCATGACTAAAGGTCTAAATTCTTCTTACACAAAGCTGTCCTGACATGAGCCATGCTTGACGGAGAAGATGGTCCAGGCAGGGGTTGAACAGCCTGTGACAGTGTCACGTGCAGCTTCTTTCTTTACTTCAGTTGACTTTTGCAAACTAAATAGCTTATACACATTTGGGTCATTTGGTGCACACACTGCATGGTACTGATGAAATACATTTTGTACATGCAACTCATGCATGTTCTCCTTAGTCTTTAACTTGTTACATTTATTATACTACATCAACAGGTTTCACTGAAATGACAAAAATCAAACAAAATACAACAACAAAATGTATAATTGAACATTGTGACACATTAACATGTCGATAAAGCAACACTAGTGACTAAAACAATGGGCATTGTGCCTGAAACTGTACACCACAAACATGCATCAATGAATGTGTTGTACCATATGTTCTAAATTAACAAAGTCCATGAAAGTGAAAAATTCACAAAAATAATTTCAAAACTAAAGTATGCAACATATAGAGGAACAATCGGTACATATTATAAATCCAAATTTGGATTAATGGTTAAAATTATCATCAATGCTGCCATGGATTATTGGTAGTTCTTTTTTTGTATAATGTTGATTGTATGACAGCGAAGCTTACAAAATGATAACACCTGTCAGTAGCAAGAGGAGGTAATGGGCAATCAATTTGACATTAAATGGATTTAAGAGGTAGCCAAATTATATTCCTAATATTAATGTGATCACAGAATACATTTAAATGAAAAACAAAATTTTTTTCTGTTTGAACCTAATTTTCCTAATAAATATTATGCTTTAATTTATAAAGGTTAGAGAATTTTCATAGGACTTACCAAAGGTTAGAGAATTTTCATTGGGTTTACCATATTCTACATTCTACACATTGGTGGGTGGTCAATATTATTTGTCACATGGGGCAGCTCTTTTTTGAGGGGTCATCATGTAGGTGTGGCAGCCATCTACATACATCTGAATTCATCATTTTCCATTTTTAAAACTGAGGGAAGGCCATAGTCACCCAGGTTCCAACACAAATACCACATTAATTAACTTCTTACATATGGTTTTAAAACAACAACAAAAAAAAAGTTTCATTATAAATTGGGACTAAAATTATATTGGGACATACCATTCCTTTTCTGCCCCACTAAATATTGGTTGTACCAAAGAGACATCCATGCATTTTGCACATCACATGACAGCACCTCATCTGTATACCACACTCTATCTTTGGGGGGATATATTTAAAAAGATAATAGAAAATCTTCACATTTATAAAAGATATGAAAATGTTTACATGTAAATTTTTTTTTACTTTCATGTGTTATAATGAAATGATAGTGAAATATTTACACTGTGAAACCTTCACATTGTGAGACCTTGCACTTATTGAAAATTATGTTTATTATTCACAACAGATATTCAACTTTGCTCCTTCTGTATCTGTAACATTGGAATGACATTTTTATTGTCATTATGTTTTCAAGTTTTGCAATTTTATGGGAATCTAAAAAATTTTTTTCAAATTAAAAATGAGGAACAAAATAAAACTATCCTCTCTATCACAGAACCAAATTTAAACAAGGAAGCCACTTCCTTAGGTAGCAAAGAGTCAGGGCCAGGTTTTATTAAACCTCCTAAAATTTTCCTCTTCAAGTTGAGAGTTCAATATCTTTTTTACTGCGTGCTTGGAAATGATTAATTTTTAATAGAACATTTAGAAGGTATCAGGGATTACAAAATGCCGGTATTCAAATCTTCAATTTCCCTTAAAGTAGTCTTGCTTTATGCATGAGGAAATTTTCATGATTTTCTCAAATTTGAGGAATTCCTCAACAATTTTTACATGAAAAGAAAGGTGATCTATGGAATAGATACCCTGCTGTTCCTTCTATTTCAAGTGCAATAGCAGTGACAGGGAGGGGGATCAGTTACCAGAGAGGTGACTGGGAGGGGGATCAGTTACCAGAGAGGTGACTGGGAGGGGGATCAGTTACCAGAGAGGTCCTGAAAGGGTTTAGATACCAATCCTTGTAAAGTGCTAGTGCCAGAATAGATATAACTGTCAAGTTTGAAAATTAACTAAATCATTATATCCCCCTACATGCTGTGTTTATCTACAACTTGCTAGGGGATGTAGAATGGGCCTGATGCACCCTTATTGGAGGCAACTAATGAAGGCAAACTTCTGATCTGAACTGAGGCCAATATTATGTTCACAATGAGCTCTTTGACTTTATAAATGAGTCTGAGCTTGTATTTAAATACTCGAACCTGTTTGCATGATCTTTGTTTTGCATAGCCTTTGAAAAGGCCTGAACCTATTTGGCACAAAATAACCTGGATTGTGTATATGTGCCATCAAACCATTTACAGAGTACTGTGTACATTGTGACTGCATAGTAATGGTAAATAATGTTCCATTAGGTTCTACTACAGTGTGCACAGGACTTAATAAGTTGGCTATCAAAGACAATGCCAATCTTGATCTAAAAATTGGGAATTTAATTAGGCTGACATTAAAAAAAAAATAACATACATGTATGAACTTCAAAATTGAAAGTTCAGGGCCATATTTCTCCAGGACAAGCTATTCAAGGCACATCTAAAAGGGACTTTCATTGCTAAATCCTGCATCTATGAAAAGTGGACTTTTTGTGGTGGAAATGCCATGCTACCTGAATGCTTACCAACACATTTATGTAATGTGGACTCCTTGGGGTGGCAATACTAATCTACTTGAATGCTTATCAACAAATGTAAAGTGGACTTTTCTTGGTGACAATGTCATTCTACTTGTACGTTTACCAATACATCCATGTAAAGTGAACTTTTCTTGGTGGCAATGCCATTCTACTTGCATGTTTACCAATACATCTATGTTAAGTGGACTTTTTATGGTGGCAATGCCATTCTACTTGCATGTTTACCAATACATCTATGTTAAGTGGACTTTTTATGGTGGCAATTCCAATCTACTTGTATGCTTACCAAAACATCTTCAAATAAAATTTTTGTCAAGAAGTCTGAATAATTGAGAAAAATACTTACTGTTTTGGAAACGACACTCTTTTTGGACAATGCATGCCGACTGAAGGGATTCCTATCAAGATAATTGTAGAAGATATAAACAATATGGTATAAACAAATTTCCATTTTTGCATTTTAGAAAGGCCTGCCAGAAGGCAGTGCATCTCTACAAACTAATGATCTCTTACCATATGCAAACAATTCATGATAAACAAGACTCTGAATGTTCAATTTCCAGGTACATGTAGCTAATCACTTGAGACAAGTGCCAAACACACCCATCAAAAATGTCTCAAGTTATAAACAATAACTGTATTTCCTAGTCACCTTGAAATCAGTGGCATGTGTCAGAACATCTTTAACAAATGTCTCTTTTGGGAAATACCATTCCTGTGGAAGCTAGGATTTTTAAAAAAAATGATTTCTTGCTCCACAACAGGTTAAAAAATTTATTCTTGCTCTGCTGTAAGCACCAAAGAAAATAAATCCATTATATTAGCTTAAACAAAATTCGGAAAAAATACTTGTTTTTCAATAGTAAATATTCACATAATCATATCTGTATGAGAAAATGGCAGACTGGCATTGACAGTGACTGCAAGATGGAAAAAACACTTACATTGAAGGATTTATACACTTTTATAAAAATGAAGGCAATCATGTGTTGGATGAATGTGAAATATATAAATGCAAAATGAAGGTGCTGGGCTAGCAGATTTGTAAAGCTTTGTAAGCTATATTGAAAAGTAATTTTTTTAAAAAATAATGTAAACATATTACTAGAATTGATCTTTCTTTTATACTACTGCAAACTTGCATTTATCTACAAGTGGAAAAATAATCATCTTGAACAAGCCTATTTTGACTGCATTTTTTAAACAGTAACCTTTATTACTTATGACCACTCTGGTGGCCTAAGTGGTTACAGCATCCACCTTGGATGCAGGAGGTCACGAGTTCAAACCCCAGCCGAATCATACCAAACACTTTAAAAAATGGTACTAACAGCTGCCTGGCTTGGTGCTCAGTATTAAGAGGTTAGTGTTAGGTCTGGTTGGCCTGGTGTCAGGATAATGTGACTGGGTGGAACATCATGCTACATGTCTGTGTCATGATGCCCCAGTGTTAGACATCACTACAAACTGCCACACTACAGGCATCATAGTGATATGACTGGAAAATTGTTAAAGCTATGTTAATAATCCAAATCACACCCACCTACACACACTTTATTACTTATATTGCAATTCTGGAGTCTAAAGGAACAGCAATACTTTTCTATCAGTTTTGTTTTTAATTGTAACTTACTTTTATGCACATGTCCATTTTTAAATCCTCGGACACTGAAAGGACAACTCTGACTGAATAAGAATATATAAAGGTCAACCATTTCATTTTTAAGAGAGAGTTTGGATAATTTTGAAACAATCTGCAATTGGCCATGATACTAAAACTAAAAGCAAATGATATAACGGATTTTACCTAGATGATGATATTAATATAGAGAAATGTTTCTTTATTTGCAAATAAAATGCTTAAATACAAAATTATATACATTGTCACTTCCTCCCCACAAAATTTTTTTTTAAGTAGATTATGTTTCTCCGAGAATCCCAATCACATTATGTTAGGAATGTTAGCCTGGTACTTCACGAATCCAGCCCAACAAAAAGATGAAAATCATCTCTTCTCTTCCCATCTATTTCAATAGTAAAAGTGCAAAAGCTCTTGCCCATTACTTACCCTTGGCACCACCATGTGTCGCTAGTTTTTAGCTAAGCATACAGTTTCTGAAACAGCTATATTTCCAACTAATCTAAGCACTTTGAAATTCAAATGATTGATTGAATTAAACTAATCAAGCATGACTAAATGTCATCCAAGACCAATATTATTTCAAGGAACACTTCATTCTTACATAAACATCTCATATATATATATATATATATATATATATATATATATATATATATATATATATATATATATATATATATATATATATATATTTATGTATGTATATATATGTATGTATATATATATGTATGTATGTATATATATATATATATATATATATATATATATATGTATATATATATATATATATATATATATATATATACATACATATATATCAATGTCATAATAAAATTTAAAGATGCATATTCATAAACAAGGTCAGGTGCTTACACTAACCAAACTGCAATTAGGTCAGCTTGGCCTTTCAAGAACCAATATCCTTAAGTCTAATCACTTAATGTTTACTTAGATAAAAAAACTTAGCTACAAATCAATGAATGAATTAACACATTATGATTATGAAAATGAACTATTCTTTTTAAAGGGAAAATCTATCTTCACAAAGAATATTACCATTAAAAAATAAATTTCATTACCTAAATGATACTTACAAACTATTATGATAAAAATAATACACATAATATAGATATACATAATACACCTATAAGTGATCCTATTGCATGTCAAACAATTTATGATAATTAGTCATCACACAAAAATCACACCAATGTAAGTGGAAAAATTATGATACTGATAAAATCATGTAATCTCAGTTCAGTTCATGTGAAAAAAACTGCTTAAGATAAAAAGTTGCAGGAAAGACTGACAACAGAACAGAGAAAGCTTTAAAAGTTAATTTTGATTTGGCAGGATTATCGCATTTGTGAACTCATAAATCTCACTAGTCACTAAGTTCTAATCTGATTAATGTAAAACTTTCATTCTGTTGGAAATTTTATTTTATTTGATGTTTTTATTTGATGTAGTACAAAATTATAAGTGGCCCTGAGTGGCCAAGTGGTCGAAAGCACTGACAGTTACAGATCACTGCCATCTCACCTCTGTCTGCATGAGTTTGAGTCCAGACTCAGCTAACCTGGGTAAGTGAAAAAGCCTGCCAGTAGCATATAATAATAATAATAATAATAATAATAATAATAATAATAATAATAATAATAATAATAATAATAATAATAATATATATAATAATAATGCTTTATTTATAGAGGGTGACTCATTAGTCAAGGACTATTCTCCCTTGAGGCCCTCTTAAGGAGAGTATAACAATACACATTATATGAAGATAACAATAATTACTGTTTAACATATTTAGTATTAAAATCCTAATTTCTATTATCTATTAGAAACACATACATGTTCATGATATCTCTTCTTAAATACTCTAATATTTTCAGCAGATTTAAATGCAGTGAAAGCTTGTTCCACAGAACTGTATCAGAGTATTGGAAGCTCTTTTTTAAATTGCTCTGTTCTTGGTTTTGGTGTTTGAAGGTTTTCATGTAATATTGATCTCAACTGGTATTGTGTTGAAAAAGACCTGAATAAGTCCTGTAGATACTCTGGTGCAGTTCCATGTAGACATTTATATAAAACAACTGCCTTGTAAAAATCTGTCTTTTCATCAATTGTGAATCATTTGACTTCTGTAAACAATGCTTTTATGGGATGATCAATAGATGCATCTAAAATTATGTGTGCTGCTTGTTCCTGAAGTTTGTAAATCCTATCAAGCTCAGATTTAGCACAGTTTCCCCAATCATTTGAACAATAATCCATTGTTGGAAGAATAAATGCTTGTAGTATAGATTGTGAATTTCCATAGGTAAATATTTATTGATTCTGTTGAGTAGAGCAATTTTGAATGACAGTGTTTTACAAAGCTGATCAACATGATCATTCCATAATAAATTATTATCTATGGACACAACTACAAACTTTTCATCTTTGATATTTTCTAACAGATGATTATTTATTGCAAGAGATAGTTATGGGTTCCCTGATTTGTTTAGCTTTTGTGATGTCCCCAAAATCATACATTTTGTTTTGCCTTCATTAATTACCATCCTATTTTGTTGTGCCCAGTTTTGGACTCTAATAAGGTCTGAGTTTAATATCAATGGATAACTTCAGCATCAGAACTAGATGTATACAAGGTTGTTGCATGTATACAGATGTTGCATTGGCTGCAAACAAATCTGTATTTGTGGATTCATTATTTAATGGTAGATCATTGATATAGATAAGGAAGAGGAGAGGTCCTAAAACTGAGCCTTGATGGATCCCTGAGTGAATAGTGCGAATCTGAGAGCTAATATTGCCAATGCTTACTTTTTAAGACCTTTGGTTTAGATATGATCTAAACCAGTTTAAAGAAGGATTGTCAAACCTGTAACATTTCAACTTTTGCAGCACAATTTCATGATCAACAAGATCAAAGACTTTCTTGAAGTCAAGGAAAACAATCCCAGTCATATGTCTATTATTCATTTCCTTCAGCCGAAGATCAATTAATTTGGTAAGTTCTGTTTGGCATGAGTGGTACTTTCTGAATCCTGGTTGTGATTTATGAAATAGAGAGTATGTTTAAAAAAATATATAGATCTGAATGGCTACATGCTTTTCAAACAATTTTGACAATACAGGTAGAATTGATATTGATCTGTAATTCCCTGGCTCCTCATTTTCTCCTTTCTTAAAGATAGGTGTAACCTTTGCACATTTCAGAGTTTTTGGAAAGTTACCACTCATTATACTTAAGTTTATGATATGCATTGATGACTTTGTTATTGGTGCAGCAATTTTAAGAATTTGTGGACCAATACCATCCAATCCAGAGGATTGATTAATATTTATCTTAGCATATCAAAAACATCACTTTAATTAACATTAGCTATTGAAAATAATTATCATCAGGCATTTTAGCTCTTATAAATGATAGAATAGCATCAAGTTCAATGTTAGTCTGCTTCTGAATACTGTTACTGTAGATGCTTATGAAGAAATTGTTGAACATTTCCACAATGCCTTGTACAGATGTGCTATATCCTCATTTTGCTTAAGACTAGGTGGAAAACAAATGTTCTTGGATGGGTACAGCTCTTTTATATGCTTCCACAATGTCTTGGTACTCTTGCTTTCTTCAAAAGTCTGTTTTCAGTAGTTCTTTTGCCCTATCTATCATGTGCTTAGTTTTATTCTTCAAAAGCTTTCTTCAGCTTTTCATGTCTTTTTTTTCTTATGTAAATTATATCTTAGATGCCTAGAATCATTGATCTCTGGGGTAATCCACTTGGGTGTAATTTGCTGTTTAACCCTTTTTGTTTTAATTGGGGCATTCTTGTCTAAGACTGCATTAAACATCTGATATCATGTAAGCAGTGTTGACATCAGCTATATTGCAGACTGACTGGAAGGGTTTGCAAACTAAATCATTTAAGAATATTTCCTCATCAAACTGTTTAAAGTCTCTGTATTGTATTTCAATGTGTTGACCATTTTTATATGATTTTGGAACATGTCTAGTTATACAGACTGGGTAGTGGTCACTCAGTGCATATACTGGCACATTAATTTCACTTATGTTATCAGGTTTATTAGTACAGACATGATCAGTGATAGTAGCACTTTTATTTATTACTCTAGTTGGGGTGTTAATTAATTGAGTGAAGTTTTAAGTTTCAAAGTTACTTATCCATGTTAATGGTGGAGTTTTCATGTAGTCAATGTTAAAATCACCTAATATGATAGTTTCTAAATCTTTCTTTAGTAATGCTTTTTGAATTTGCACCTCAAATATATTAATCCAATTAGCTTTAAATTGAGTGGCCTATAAACTGAACACAAGAGTATTGGCTTTGATTGGGCAAGAGTTACTTTGATCCAGATACTCTCTACCCCAATATTCTCTAGATCAACAGGTCTGTTATAACTAATGGAACTCTCTAGATAGAGAATAATACCCCCACCCCCATGGATGCCCTATCTTTTCTTTCGAAGTTGAACCCCTGTATTTGGAGAGCCAAATCATCAGCATCATCAGAAAGAAAGGTTTCACATAGACCTAGAATATTGACTGATCTAGTTTGATGTAACATTAACTTAATTTCATTCAGCTTAGGGAGTATGTGTTGAATATTTAGGCTGATTACTTGCAGGCCTCTTTTGAGGAGGCCAAAGGCATGACAATTTTGATCAGAGGATTGATTTTCAGACAAGGTAGTATGCAATGTATTGTTTTTATACTTTATACTTTATATATATATATATATATATATATATATATATATATATATATATATATGTATGTATGTATGTATGTATGTATGTATATATATATATATATATATATATATATATATATATGTATGTATGTATGTATATATATATATGTATGGATGTATGTATATATATATATATATATTTATATATGTATATATATATATATATATATATATATATATATATATATATATATATATATATATTTATATACATTTTATACTTTACACTAATTTCTTTACATCACCTTGATTATTTACATAAACACATGAAGAAGATAACATACAAGATCCATCAGTTGTACCATGACCACATGTAGTGGGTACATGATGTTCAATATGAGACTGATTTACATTTGTACAAGAAGACACTAATATATTAAACACTTGAGGAGCCTCAGAGGGAGAAGTAACTTGAACAGTAGGACATAGTTGTTGACATGCTAACAAGCTGCACTATGTACACATATTAGATAGTGCCTGAAACCTGTTTATAGAATTATAATTATTACCCTGAAAAGTATACACATGTTGCAATGCATTTTGTTGATGGATATGTGTTGTATAGATGTGTACATCTTTGCCTTTTACCTATTAGTATGTGCACAACTCTTGCTGATGTCCTAGTTCATTACAAACATAGCAACAAATCTGTTTTCCATGCAGACACTGCTGTGTAACATGACCATGCTCTCCACAATACAAGCAGTTTTCTGGCTCACTTCTAACCCCTTTTATAAGTCTTATGTACTGGTCTATATTCTGTATGAGCTAGGCAGTACCTCTGTTGGACAAGTGGATTTGGTCTCGATGGTATAATTGTTGGTTCACAGGATTATCTTTGAAGGAGGTCCTGTATCGAGGAACAAATAGTATTTGGAACATACTTAGGGTATCATTTAGTAAAGTCATAAGCACATTCATTCTTGGTGGTAGACCTGAGATGATTATTTTACACTCTGTGTTTCTGGACCTGATGGCATACAACAAGCTTTCATAATCATCCTCAATACCCTTTAAAGACTGGCCATTACTGTAACTATTGCCATCGATGAGAAGAATTACAGTATGATTTAGTGACATATACATTTCCAATATTTTTTCTGTAGTAGTATTAATAGTTGCACCTCTGTGGGTTTTTACATCAGCTTTATATAATCCTATTGTTCTTACTCCTTTGATTATTGATGATCCGATGAGAAGAGATCAGTCTTTAATTACATTGCTGATTTTGGCAAGTGGGGGATTCAGATGCATTGCTTGGACATCTTGATTTCCATGACTAGACTGACTGAGACTGATAACGGCTATATTTCATATTTATACTTAATTTAGCTTCATACTGTTGATAAATGGAGCTTGCTTTTTGAGCAGTTCCTTCTACACCTGGATTTGATGTTGAATGAGACATAATTATGTTCAATGTTTACAGTATGTGCATTAGCTGATTTTTGGCTCCGCCCATCTGATACCTGTAGAAGAGACTCATCTTGTTTAATTGGTGTGGATGCATCTGTTTGTGTGTATATTGATTTTTTTCTAATAGCTGGTTTTGGAATGGTCTAAGTGCTCTGACAGGCTCTTATATTTTGGTCCTTTGATGTGTCTGTGTATTGTATTGTCTGGGTTTTCTGGTACACTTTTTTGCACCTGGTTTATCCATTTGAATGCTGTGTAGACTATTTGGTTTTAGTGCCGAGTTCCTGTTTGAACCTTTCTACTTAGGCCTGGAGATTACCTATCATTACTGAGCACTGAATGGAGATGCAAGTCTGTTATGGATTCTATGGGACTCAAAGGAATTTGTTACACCTATCATAGACTGGTGTCCTAGAGTTTCCTTCACATTGATTCCAATCTGGCTTAATTCACTAAAGCAGTATTATTGTTGACAGGATTTTGAGATCTGTGGGCTTCAGAAATAGTTGTTGAAGCCCTTGGCTGACGGGTAATTAATTTCAAACCTATGCTTTCTCCCATTTGCGGACAAGTGTTGATATAATAATTTACCCAATCTGTATAGTGTGGCACTTGTACATGAATTTTACCAGTTGTTATGTTGAGAGTTACAGTGGCAGAAACTGTATCCATGGATTTATAGATCAGTCCAATATGTGAGTGTCCCTGCTGGAAGTGTTGATTCTCATCCAAGAATTTCTTGATTGTAGAATTATTTAAGAGTCAGCTGTGATTGTTATACTCTGCATATTATGTTGGATTTTACGAAAGTTTGGAACTGAAGAGAAGTCAGTCATGTTTGATTTTGGTGTTACACAATCTTGGTTGGTTGTATCTATTTCAGGTGAATATTTATGTTTGGTATTGAGGGTCTCTATATTCTTTATATCATTTAAGAGGAGATCCTCTTGGGTAAATCCTGAAAATGAATCTAATGAATCTGATTTGAAAAATTAGTAGATCCACTGAGACAGTGAAGAAGTGGCCATATTTGTTTTACTGTTCTTTAGTCAGAATATGCAAACATGCAAACATTTACATCCACAGACTGAGCTAACTAAGTTACCCTGACACTTTATGCACAGCCTAAATTAGTTGCTTGTAGCACTTAGAACTAGTATATTTTCTTCTGTACAGCTATATTTCTTCCAAATGTTTCAGGAGCTGGTTAAGAGTCTTTTACTTATGCAGCCATTAATACAAAAATAGTTTAACCAAAGTTTATTTGATCCAGATTATTGAATGGTCTGCACATTAAATCGTGTCATAAAAAAACTTCCAGACAAAAATTACCTATCACTATGAACTTTTACACAAATGGCCAGGTTCTAAGCTGAATCATAATAAGGGATATGTAGGAGTCAAATGATACAAAGGGAAATACATTTTTAAATACACAGGGAAATACATTTTTAAATACACAGGAAAGTACATTTTTTAAATACACAGGGAAGTACATTTTTTAAATACACAGGGAAGTACATTTTTTAAATCTACAGAAAAGTTCATTTAATTTAATTCAAAAGGAAGTACATTTAATTTAATGCACTCAGCTTTAATTGTGACCTCAGACACATAGGTCTCAGAAACACTTAATTACGCATCTGGGGATGCAAATTTTTTATCTGGGATGTAGAAAAAACTTACACAGGAGTCCTCTGTACACATGCAATAGCTGGTTGGCAAATTCAAAACCTTGTTAGTATAGCTTCAACCACATGCTGATGTGAAAAAGTGTTGATCAATTGATCATTTTAGCTGTGAAGATATTTACAATGACAGAATTCAGTAGCTGAAAGGTTCCCAGATGAACACATTTTTATTATAATAGTACATCAAAAGAATATGATGCAATAGCTGGGTGCCAAGCTCAAAGACTTTGACTAGCTGCTGAGTGAGAGGAAAATGTGCTGATATTTACAATGACTGAATTCAGAGGCAGAAAGACAAGAGTTGTACATGTGATCATTATAAGAGTACAGCAACTGAACAAATTTGGCTATCGTGTTCATTTCCAATTGTAGAATAAGTAGTGTGTGTGACCTTGAAATCAAGACGTGTCAAGACTTAGGCAAAATGCCATTTGCAAATTTGGATAAGTATTTTGAGGTTATGCAGCAAGATGATAAAGATTGTAATGAGACTCATAATAATGCGGAAGTTGTTAGAACTGAGAGTTTGGATGGAACAGTAGCCAAGTGTAAGAGAGTGGGTGATGCTTGGCTTAGTATTTGGAATTAAACCTTTCCTTGGACTGATAAAATTAAGTCTTTTTCTAATGGACAGATAAGAGCTATATGTCAATGATGTAAGAATTTGGAAAATTAAACTCAATGATAACCACTGGTTCTTTTCATCTAAACATTTAAGCTTCTTCAGGTATGTTCACAGGGGTGAGCAAATTTTTTTACCCATTAGTCTGGGATAAGTGGTTTCAAAACATTCACTAGTCCCACCTTCGTCTTTACTAGTCCCATGTTACATTTTACTGGTCCCAAAATGGTAATCACCTAACGATATTTGATCAAATGTATGTACTTAATCCATAGAGAAAAAAAAAAATAAACAACATAATTATATCTTAAAAGAATTTAATTTTTCAAAAACATTGGTTGTTATACATTTGGCTTTTTCATGTTCATGTATATATGTTTTATCTGATGGGTTTAAAAATATATCCATGAATATGTCTGCCATCTGCAACACCAATAAGCGAGCAATTGAAAGCTGTGTCTGGTTTAAAGTCCTCAAGCTCTGATTCATTTGCAGAAATGTTCATCTGGGTGAACTTCCTACCTGTGGCAGTTTTAGATATAGTTTGCAGTAACTGCAAAACAGCTTTCCTTCCAGTAGAGTCATATTTGACATTTTTTGCCATCATGGATTCAGTAAGCCCACAGGACATGATTGACCAAATAAAGGTAGATATAATGATTAAAGCATGAAAATAAGGACTAGCCCGACATTTTTAAAAAACATTTGTCCCAAACTAGCGACTTGGAAAATTTTATTTACCTGGTTTCAAAAATTACTAGTCCGTGATGTCAGGCTATGGGATTTGCTCAGCTATATGATAATATGCTAATGGGGCTGCAATTTTTGCTGGCGGGACTCTTTGTTTTCACCAAAATAGGATATAATCCTAGTGAGACACCTGACACAACAAGATATTCAATTCAGTTTTTACTGAATCACATCTTTAGGTTGAACTGGTCCAAAATAGATCTACATATTTTAATATCAATTTTGCCACATGTATTTATTGGGGTGTGTATATAATGAAATTCTAAAAGCAATATAGATATGTGGCATCTAAAAAAAGTTAATAATCACCACTTAAATGTAAGTGATCAAATTCTGAAAACCTTACAACCTTTACTGCAATAGTACTAAATGCCTATGATTTGCATATTAGTTGTGATCTTGAAGCATGCAACATGCAAATACAGAACTTAATAAGTATTATAATTTTCATGCAGGTCTTTAACAAAACAAACAATATGTGTCAATGCAATATTAAATAAGCATCCAAGTACCCTTTTGTCTCATAAGCATCCAAGTGCCCTTTTTGTCTCATAAACATGCAAGTGCCCTTTTGTCTCATAAGCTGCAGCATCCAAGTACCCTTTTGTCTCATAAACATCCAAGTACCCTTTTGTCTCATAAGCATCCAAGTGCCCTTTTGTCTCATAAGCTGCAGCATCCAAGTACCCTTTTGTCTCATAAACATCCAAGTACCCTTTTGTCTCATAAACATCCAAGTGCCCTTTTTGTCTCATAAACATGCAAGTGCCCTTTTTGTCTCATAAACATCCAAGTGCCTTTTTGTCTCATAAACATCCAAGTGCCCTTTTTGTCTCATAAACATCGAAGTACCCTTTTGTTTCATAACTGTCACTGAACTGCATAGATCACCAGGGAAAAGCTAAGGTTCTGCAAATTATTATGCTTTACTTTATGCACGACAATACACTTTATTTTTTTCATCTGGCTGGATGAAATGCAAAAAAGGAAATAATTCAAAAAATTTAATTTGAATATATTGTAGAAATCGTTTGTGTTTTGGTATGGTAACATTTTGCCTCAAGCATATTTTTCCTACCTGAGTAGTTTCTCAACCTGTATGTTTTGGCATTCAAATATATGTTCTGTCTAGGGACTACATTTTGGTTTATGTTTGTTTTGACTAGAAATCCCAATTTGATTAAAGCACTTCAGAAAAAAATGGTTTCAGCTAAAACAACACAATTAAGGATCGTAACAGAAGACACTGATAGTGGAGGGGAGAGAGGCAACTATATGTGTACATTGATACGTTCTCCCTCTAGTCCTACAAAGTAAGATATAGCATAGTCCGACGCTATATTAACGCAGGCTCTATATTATCATGCAAATGGAATTTTCTGATTAATTTTGTTTAGCGGTTGTTTATGCATGTTAAGCTGTAGCCAGTATGGACGCAAATATCTTTTAGCGCAATTTTATCTAAAATGTCAACATTTTATAAGTTTGCAATGAAAAAGAATGAACATCACTTTTTTTTTTAAAGTGCATGCAATTATGTTGATCACTGTAAACAAAACTCCAGTCAAACTTGCTATACCTGCACTGGATTTGATTATGAAATATTTTCAGTGTATCATCTGATGTTTGATGATTATAGGTCATATCCCGATAGTGACATACATGTCATAACAAGGTCAAGGTTGCAATTTGATTTCATGGTAGCCATTAAGGACTCAAATTGAAACAACGCTGCAAATGAGCCTACATATCCAAGATAAAAGTTAAACTACTTTTGAAATTAGTAACATTTCAATAATAATAATGTTAATAATTGATTTATTCATTTAGATATAGATTTCTCTGCTGACATTGCACTTAATTCAAACCGCTCCAGTGGCCTAGTGGTTAGAGTGTCCGCCTTGGATGCGGGAGGTCGTGGGTTCAATCCCCGGTCGAGTCATACCAAACACTGAAGAAAAAAAAAGATCTGGGTGATGGGGCTTATGTTGTAGAACTAGTTATCCCTCCACCTCTAATCCCTCCGTTTTCCAAATCCCTTGGTGTACAATAAGGCCAACGGTGGCAACTGTGTTGTGCACAGCCGTTTCAAAATCATAAACGAATGCTTTGCTTTATCGTGGTTTTTTTTTTTTTTCCACAGTTTAATGTTTGGCAATCTTAGACGAATCTCTGATGTCAAGTAGGTATTAAACATCGTTTCTACTTCAGGAATACGTACCAACTCATTTCTTTTATATCCGATCTCAGGGTACCAAGCTCTCTCCGTCCACGTCCCTACGTCTAGTTGTTGTTTTCGCTGGGCGACAACTTGGAATAACGCAACAATTCGGAATTCCGGTTTTGTTGCGACCTTTCTTGAGAAATTATGTGACCATGAAGAGATGTGTATGAGACCGATGAATTGCAACATATTTGATCATCCTATGACCATATTTATTCCTTCTAAAAATTTTAGAAACATTTTTTTTTTAAAAGACCAAGATGTTGCCCGTTGATATTATGCGTTAATTATTGACATATTAATATTGACAAAGTAATTCACAAATATAAAACAATTACAGCAAATGACTAAAAATTGCATTTGTAAATCACTCTTTTATTGTTTGTGTGCGCTTAGTATTTTGATGTTATAGATTCAGTACAGTGATATCCAGTGTCTATATACATGTTGTTCTGTGGTACGCATTATGAGAAGGTAGTACGTGAGTTGCTTGCATGGCACGTGTCTACATGCAACCGCCGATTACATTAACAAGTTCCCGGATCAATTATTCGCTCCTTCAACGACTCTCCGAGAGTCTATTTTAACTTCCGAGTGCATATTACTCAATACTTGCAAATTGTATTAAATAAAATTATATTGCACACCAAACTCGTTCATATTTTCCCCATACAAATGCAGTAACCTATAAATATCATTACAAAAAAAAAACAACAAAAAAAAACAAACCATATATGCCATACCTATCATTACAATAAATATGCACCTTTCTTATCAGTACAACAAACCCATATATGCTTTTCCTATCTTCAGTATATACTCTTCTGGCCTAAATGATTAAGAATAACTTAATGCCACTGAACAAGTAAAGGAAAAAAAAATGTGCAGAATATATTTTAAAAATATTCTTTTTAGGTCTAAATTCCAAAAACGGCATACAGACATTATGAAACAGTTTGTAGCAGACCTCATATCCACGAAACTTTAGTCTAAAGGAAGAGAGTAACGGCTCAATTCCTACCTTCAAAAAAATCTTTAAGAACAATTTCTGAAAATATGCATTCATAAAACGGCTAGGAGTAGCCTTCATATAATCATGTCTCCTCCAACAGAGAGAGAGAGAGAGAGAGAGAGAGAGAGAGAGAGAGAGAGAGAGAGAGAGAGAGAGAGAGAGAGAGAGAGAGAGAGAGAGAGAGAGAGAGAGAGAGAGAGAGAGAGAGAGACCTTTGGATATTTTCATATTTAATTAATAATATTAAATTTATTTAGAAAATGAGGATTATTAATATTTTTTATCGTCATTTTCATACGTCACGAATGATTAATGTGTGGGAATTCATCGTTGATTTAGAATCGACTACAGAACGTCACTAGAATGTTTTTATATGCGCATTATTGTGTCATGGGCAGATCACAATTTGATATACAAATAGTGTGTGTGTGTGTGTGTGTGTGTGTGTGTGTGTGTGTGTGTGTGTGTTCCTTGGTGTGTTAGGCATGAAACAAATTTTTACAATGAATATCCTTTCCGATAAAAAAAAAAAAAGAATCTCTTGAGAAAATTACAAATGTCTGAACAAGGGATTGGTCATAGGTGTTTGACGCGAGCCTGATGTTGGACTCTCTCTCTCTCTATCATACTATATAATATGATAGCGAGGGTACATCATCAAGCTTGCGTGGAGCACCTGTGGGATAGGTAAGTTTTGAATCAAACAGAAGTCATGATGACTCTATAGTGAGTATGAGACCAAAGAGATGCGGGTTGGAATCCTATCATTGGATGACCTTTATTCGGCAATCAATATGTGTCCTTCGGCAACGTATTTACTTAGCACCAAAAAAGCTTTCTGCATTTCTGTACTGTAAAAAAAAAACCAAACAATCAAACAAACAAAAATGAAAAAAAAAAACAAAAAAAAAAAACCCTCAATCAAATGACTTTAAAGATCTACGGACCCGTGACCAATAATAGTCTTAGGATAAATATAAAAATGTCACTTCCGGTGTAAATGAAAATAGACATATCGAACATAGTGTCTCTATGTTTAGGTAGTCTGTTTGCAGTGCTTGTTTAGAATGAGTGCACATATTCAAAAGGTGGCACAAGCTGCATATAAATTATTTTCTCGTCTGGGATCTGGTGTTAAAATCAGCCCCCCGTATGAAGGATTGTATGAGGTTGCCGGTCTTTTTAGCCAGCTTCGGGAACCAGATGTGTTTGAACCTAACTCAAAGTTGTTGTATCGTGATAGAAAGTTACTTCCTGATATAGATGAAGCTCCAGTTACTTACGTTCCCGTTTGGGATGATAAGGTAGTTGTATTAAATTCCTACTGTGCGTTTATCTCTCTGTTGATTTTAAAGACGAAAGGCATCAAGGTTGTACCACAAAACGTAGTCTTTTCATTCACTGATTTATAATTTCTAACCTGACTGGATCCAAGTAATCACTAACACTGTCCACTTATCAGCTTGAAAACTCGATGACAAGAAGCAGATAGATGGCTCACTGTCTTTTTCAGGTTTCATGAACAGGTCTGTTAAAAACGGTATTCTGCGTTCGCTATTTGCAATGGCTGACTGTAATATTTCTGAAAGAAATTAAAGCCTTTTTATATTAAAGTCAGTGGTGGGGGTTTACAAACAAATGGGAGAGTTTGCATGTACAATAGTATCCTTCAGAATGAATAAAAAAAATAGAATTCAACTTGTATTTTTACAATGATCTTAAGGTTCATCATACCAATTTAGTCATAAGTGTATTTTGACTGTATGACTTATACTGTGCACAACAAAGGCGGTATATTTCAATGGATTCCTTGATTAGATTATGGTAGTTAGAGATAAGTAAAGAAAGGTATTTAATAACCACTTACTACAGCAACTATTTGTAGCTCAACTGATGGGATGGCATGTTGTCTGTTAGCACAAGATTGTTATTGCAGTTTTTAGTGCATTCATTATATTTGAGCCTAATTCTTTTCCTGGTAATGTTAATGACCTACTCCATGGACACTGATCATTTATTATGGTCAGACAAGAGAGAACAGTGATGCAGTCATCAATGTCAACAAAATACTGTAATGTATTAGGGGGATTTACAAATATATTGTATAAAACAATTATTTAGGACTGTCATCAGCTGAATTACTGATAAAACTATTTGCCATGACAAAGTAGCATCCACATGTTACTAATTTGATAGAAAGTTTACAGGTATTTCCAGTGTTGAGCTTGTAATATGAGCATGGGTTTTTGCATCCATTTTATCATAGCAAAGTTGCATTGCAGGCTGAGTTCTGACACTATTGATGAACTTATGCATATGAATTTTGCTGATGTTGATACATAAAACTTTGATTTATTGCCAGCAGTCATGAAGTGGAATGGAAATCAAAATGGACATCTTTATCAGCAAAGGAAAAGAGAAGATTTCCATCAAATTCATAAAGTTCAAGATTGTGGATTTACCATGCTGCAAATGTGGCAATGTTATGATATCAATACAAATTTGGTCTTTGTAGTCATCAAATTTAGTACATGAATAAAACATAATTTGCTGAAATAATGATCTTAATGAGGTTTTAGAAAATATTTTTTTAAAACTTCACATCCATATTCCATTTGAATCAGTAAAATAATTGGCTACCATAATTGTTTGAAAAATATGTAGATCATATTGAAGACCAACATGTTGTCACAATGTTTCAATCTACTGGCAAGCATTTTGACATAATCACATTGAACAAGCCTGTAACTCAAATCCACATGGACTGAAATTATGTCATTGATTGGTAAAGGCATGTGCCTCAGACTAGTGGTTCCTAACCTGTGAGCTGCAAACTTCAAGTGTGGGGGGGCACAGAATTATTCCAAGGGAGCCTAAAATGACAAATTATAACATTTTTGGGAATATCTAAAGTTTTTAAGTTAAGAAGGGGTTCACATAATCAAAAAAGGAAGGGAACAATTGCCATAGATAATTTGAACACTCAGGGCCCAAAGAGAGATTGTTAGCTAACTATTTATGAAGAAAAACTTTGGTATCCATGTTCATAAACTTATTGAGCTAAATGTTTCTGGATTATGCTATTTTAATTTGAGTATATGTAATAAGGTTTACTGCAACTGATTTGAATTATCCAAAACTCAGAAACAATATCCATACTTCACAAAGTCAAGTACATGTTTTAACCATTGCATCATCATTTACAAAGCCAATGTCATTTTTAACCAGTATATCCATATTCCACAATGGCCGTTACATTCTTTTTACTGCTGCATATACTTAACAAAGTCAAGTAAATTTTTACACCATTGCATCATAATTGACAATGTTCATTACATTCTTACACCAGTGTATCTATATTCAACTATGTCCATTACATTCATTTTACCATTGTGTCATATTTCACAAAGTCTATTACATTTTATTACACCATTCACTTTAGTATTAGTTTCTTTTGGTAATATTGCTTTTAATGTTAGGTGCATATTTAAATGATGAAAATAACTCACTTCCCACTCCTACTTGTAAATGTTCCTTACTGAATATATAGAAAGAGCCTATTTATCTGTGCTGTACAACATCAATTTTTATTGACAGGTACTGACCATATGCATGTTTATTCTGAAGAAAGGATCTCGGCTACCCATGCATGACCATCCCAATATGTATGGGTTGTTGAAAGTCTTGCATGGCTCTCTTACCATAACAAGTTACAGCCCCTATCTTGATCACAGCCCACCACTGCCACCAACACTTGCAGCTTCATTTAAGTATGCCAACCAAATCAAGCCTGTCAAGCCAATGGGGAAGAAAACCATCTCTGCCTCTGATGATTGTGTAGTTTTAACACCTGAGTCTGGAAATTACCATGAAATAACAGCTGAAAGTGGACAGGCAGCTTTTATTGACATATTGGCTCCTCCATATGATTCCAGTGATCGACAATGTACATACTATTCAGTGATACCAAACCAGGACTCAGTCAGTGATATTACATATTTAATCAAAGTCCATTGTCCTACTGACTACTGGTGTAATGAAGAACAGTACACAGGACCTGATCTTCACCTACATTTTTAGTTTATCACTTTATAGAATTCTTTGATTAGTTGTACATGAATGTGATGCTAGTTCATGGTTTTAATTATCATTATTATTATTATTATTATTATTATTATTATTATTATTAATTATTTTAATTATCAGTAAGAAATGTGTTTAAAAAGTTAACTATTTATTTTTTTATGCATGATAGTAAAATGTAAAATGCATTGCTCACCAAGTTCAAATTGACACTGTTAAACATGGCTGCACTTTACCCATTTACATAAGTCTGTGACAAATTTATCTATGAATTATGCATATGATGGGCACTAGCATATTTCACAGCATGGAAAGAACTCATTCTTTCTCAATTGAAAAGGTGTTTGTTGATTTAAGGTAGCTCAGTAGTGGAGTAAATTTGTGATCTTTACAAATCTATATGCATTATGTTTCTTCATTATTTAAAGTTGTGTCAAGACTGCATCATTTCAAGTTGCACATACAAAGGGACTATTTTAATACAGAAACACAATTGTGTTAGTTGTTCATTATTAAGTTATGGTTTACAATATGTAAGACTCGCATTTGTTTTTATAAAATTTTATAGAGAATGTTTCTTTGGACTATCAGTCCATTTAAGGTCCACTTTTCATTAACATAATATTCATGCTACAGTTGTCACTACCTTGTGTGTGAAATATGTCTGATTTTATTCATTGTACATATAGATTATTTTTAGAGTTGTAAATCACTCCTGTTTTGTTTACTTTCACACATTGTTAGGAGAGGAAGTGAGGGAATTGAATGTGTTTGAAAATCTGTGGATGTTGGTGGTTATGGAGTTTTAGTTTGATAATGAGGTAAATTCAGAGTTGATTGTCCATGTGTGACCCTGAATAAGGTTGAAACTTAGTGCTACCTAAATTGTTATATCATATCCTAATGTCCACAGCGATTTATCTATACTCAGTGTATTCTAAACAACATCAACAGCGACTAAAACAATATTCAGTACAAGATTTTGTACTCTGCCACCAGGAATTTCAACTTCAGTATTCTGTCATCAAGTATCTACTGGGCGATAACATAATTGTACAGGTAGATTTGAAAACTTTTCTTTATGTAACGTAAATAATTTTTTTGCTGTTCATCACAAACTATCTACTTGCGACTATCAAATCAGCAGATCTCCATAAATTCAAAAAATCATTTATTGTAGTTTCTGGAATTACGTTATTCATTATCTCACATTGTATTTTATCTGGCTGTAGTCTGATTAATCTTTTAAACTCATTCAGCAGTTCATCAATATTATTTTTTAGCCATTCATGTGGAGATTATCTAATAAAGGGTGGTGGTTGACCATAATCGCCAAACATTATCATGGCAGTATTCTTTGACAATAACCATTCAAGAAATGCTTTTAATATTTCTAACGACACCTTGTCCATATTGTCCCATAAGATATACTTAGGTATATATTTTTAACACATTCAGTCAGGAGAACATGTGTCTCTGCACCATCTAACGAAACTATGAAATATACATGATTTTACCTGTCATTCTTTTACTATTCTGGCGAGTTTATGTATAAGTGTCAAAACAATTATATCTGAACTATTATTCAGGAATAATTTAATCACACAACTTGTTTTACCTGAACCACCACATCCATTAAGATAAACAGTCTTATGTCTAGCCACAGGATCATATAAGGATGGTGCAGATGACTCTGATACTTGATTATTATTTCTGTAATAAATTTCCTTGATTTCAATGTCGGCACCTTCCGAATATATTTTCATGCTTTATCCTTCATGTTCCCCATTTACCATTACTGAGTATTGGTTCTAATAAATCCTTATATTTTTTATGTATTTATAATGAATCCATGGCAACTCTGATAGTATAACTAGGTAATTTATTAATCATAGACAATAGATTTATCAAAACATAGGCTAGCATCGATGATCATAAATGATTAAACTGCAGTGAGTCGCCATCAATAGAGCTCACAATCATGCCTAGTTTGGTTCCATCTGATAAATAAGCATTACATCAGCTTATAAATGTATTTTGCTCCATTGTATCAGTGATTATAAAATCTAGTTCAGCATCCGCCATGATCAATCTTGTATAGTGTCGATTATAATCATATGAACTACCGTGAGTAAATTTACCGATTATCTTTCTTCCAAGATCTTTTGGAAGTTTTTCATCGTGCTTGTCCCTTCATTTACAGATATTATTAGTAAATTTAATGTCATCTTTGATGAGATTATGGAATTCTTTCAATATTCAATCTAACCGGTTCTGATAACCAAACTTGCTTCTGTGGACTATACAAAATAATTGCTTCATTTACTCTCAATGATATTAAAATTCACACATCAAGATTAAATCGCAATAGTACTATTGGAACCCAACATTTGTCTGAAAAATGTCTTCCAAACCAAAAATAAGTAATCAGATGGAGATCTTCTGTAAACTCGAATGATTGTATATATGCAAATCCAGTAAAAGTCAAAATCTGGTAAGGGTCCGTTTATCGCAACACTGGTCGTCTCATGTGATGGATGTCCAAATCTCTTAAAGTATTTAGAATTGGGATTAAAAAAACAACACAAACGCCGATAATTCTGTGCAACTAGTTTTGCATATAATATATGCTTCTTCAGGCACAAAATGTTTTGAAATAAACGGATGATGTCTTTACAGGCTAAAATAACAATTACGTCATTACGTAACTTCATAAGAAATTACGTCATTAGGTAACGTCATAAAAACAATGCATAATCACAACAACTATATATATGACAGGATCTAAAAGATACACGAGTCTCTAATGAAACCTGAATCAGTAAAATAATAAAATATAATAGAGACAAACAGTCATACATACAATTATAGTCTTATAAAAGATATACAATTTCACAATGGTGAAATTGTATATCTTTTATAACACTATAATTGTATGTATGACTGTTTGTCTCTATTATATTTGTTTATTTTAAAGTATTTAGAACATTCTCCATATCCAAGAAAACTCACAGGATAACATGCTACCATATTAACTGAGATAACGTCACTATAGTTGTATTTAGTATTTCATAATTCACCATGTCCATATTCTATAAACTTTTCTGGACATCTTCATGAAATATGATCATGTCAGTTTCCATAAATTTTTCTCTTGAGCAAAATGGGCAGCAAACGATGGTACAGTAAAACAAATATTATGTAATTGTCTAACTTTGACCTCAAATGTTTAATTATGTACAAGATTTCTCATTTCTTCCTGATGGGATTCTGTAAGATAAATATCACCATTAGTTCATGATCATGATAATCACATTCTGAATTTCGAAATAACCTAACATATTATAAAATGTAACCATTCTGTCTCGTGGAAATATTTTTACAGCCTTAATCTATGCATGTGCATTATGATCAATAATCATTATAGGGTTTCCATTATTTTATATATTTTTGATTCGTACAGTCTCTCTCAGGTTAGTGTTTTTACTGCTATTGGAAATCTTAATAACTTTTCTAGCTCAGTGACATCTTTAATAGATGCTCCAGTATCTTTGACTACTTCATGCCCAATGTATTTATTTTTGTGTTGTAAATCTATTAAGCCATTACCATGTATGGCATATGTGAAATGTTCTGTAACTCGTTTAGCTACACAGTTTATTCTTGACTCAGACAGTTTCATTGGTTTGAGATCCATTACATTAGGCTTATCATTCAGAGGATAGATTTCAAAGACACCCACAGCTACAGGGTGCACATGTTCATAATACGGTTTAATACGGTTTATCAATACCAGTCAGTATTCCTGTTTTGGATTTATTATTCAAGAGAAAAATATTATTTCCTGACTGTATATGGACTGGATCATGCTTATCACGAATAATCCAAGTATCATCATCTGTCCTTAAAATAAATTTTATTAAAATTAAATATTTTTGAATATAAAGGTGGTTAATAATTACTTTTCCTCATCCAATATTCACTACAGTATTAACAGTATGACCGATTCTAAATGTTGTCCATACATGAGCAGCACCATCATCACGAAATTCTTTCTTTGCTTCACGGATATATCCTCATTTGTTAAAGCTAGGTCTTGCATCAAAACACTAAATTTATATTCTGTTAGTCTGTTGAGATCAAATCTATCTCTATAAGGTTGAACTTCGGATAATGAATTATCCATTATAATTAAGACAAATATTCAAATTGAATATGATTCAAATAGGGAAAAAGTGTAATTGGCTTAAAATCCAACATATCTCAGGTTGTAATAAACCATGTGTAAATCATATACAGTGCATCAAACATGGAATTACAGAACCAAAACCATATGTTCAGTGTGCTATTGGAGTCAGAGGAAAAACTCAGTTATGTGTTAAATGTGTCAGTAAAAATATAGAAAATTTAAAAGATTCTATGAAAAAAAAATATTCTTGACATTGTCAGGTAAATCTCCCCTATAAAAACTGCAAAAGATTATCTGGCCAGATTTCAAAGTAATGATTTAGACAAAGAATATTATTATAAAATTGAGCAAAAAGAATGCCGTGATGCATCTCTCTCTCTCTCTCTCTCTCTCTCTCTCTCTCTCTCTCTCTCTCTCTCTCTCTCTCTCTCTCTCTCTCTCTCTCTCTCTATATATATATATATATATAATACATATTACGAAGAATCTCGTGATGGTGTGATCACTGCAGATTGAAAAAACTAGTAGGTAGTCTTGATAAATTTGGTTATCTTACATTTAATGCAGAGGGAAAAAAAAGATTTATTTCTCACATAGGTTTATTTACGACTGTTATTTTGGAGTCATTAAAGATGGACTTGTAATTGACCATCTTGATGGGAATCACCAAAATAATTATTTATCTAACCTCCAAGTAACTACACAGAGTCAGAATTCCACATGTGGAAACACAGGAAGGTGTAAAGTATTCGGGAAGAGAGCTACTAAAGCCATAAATGCAGAAACATGTCAAGAGATAACATTCCCATCAATTAATGCAGCTGCCAAATATTTTTGTATACATCCACAATCAGTAAAATTTGTCGCAAATAAAATGTACAAATCTACATATTCAATAATATGATCAGCCGATAATATTTGAATACCTCAAATAATTCTGTACTCTTAACTCAAAATAGTAAATATTTTTACTGTATATCCATAATCTTTTTTCTTTCTTTCTTTCCCATGACCGGCATTTGTCAGTGGGCATGGTCCATAGGGTACTAAAACATTTTAAGTGTGGAGCACCGCACCCCGAAGGTTTCATATAATACACATCACGTTAAACTGCGAGGTGAATGTCTTTTGCACTTACCTCGGGGTTTGATTTGGTGCGGGCAAACCGCAATACCCTAAAATAATTAGAATGTCTGAGCTCTAAACCTCATTAGAGGATCCCAATAAAAAATATTTAGAAGGCATGTTTGCGAAAAAAAAACAACATAGGTTGCCAATAACGTTCATGAGAAAGACATAGTGCAAAAAGACCCCATGAAAGGCACAAAGGCTATCAAGGAGACTCTAAAATAATAAGTAGTATGCGTGGTGTATGTATTTGTGTGCCTCAGAGCCTCCATAGAAACATTCAGCAAGAATGTTAGACAAAAGAAACAGAATATGGGGTGCCAATAATGGTCATAAGAAAGACATAGCGCAAAAATACCCCAGGAAAGGCACAAAGGCTATTAAGAGGCCACAGTAACGGATAACCATTATTTATCCTACTGAATATTTTTGATATTTTTAATAATAATAATAATGATCATTCCTATATATAAAGATCAGGGTTGAAGTTCAATGTAAAATTTCAAGGTCAAGGTCAAAAGTCAGGGACGGTCAAAAGTTAAGGTCAAAATATTTTTAAAAAATTTACTCAGGCATTATATGAGCGTTTATACAAATTAATATTTAACGTCCCTAAAGGAAGATCAATATCTCCAGACTGGTGCTGTGAGCTTGAAATATATTCTTGACAATAATGGATTATGCACTCGCAGGTAGACTTGTTTAATTGGTTCAGAAACAATCAACCACCCTGGAGGCACTTGAATACCGGTTGAATATATATATATATATATATATATATATATATATATATATATATATATATATATATATATATATATATATATATATATATATATATATATATATTTATATATATATATATATATATATATATATATATATATATATATATATATATATATATATATATATATATATATATATATATATATATCCTTGCTGGGCCTGATTAGTCTTTGAAAAATCTACTTGATACCTACTATCAACTGCATCACATGCTAGATTCACTGCGGTTATTGAGATTTGACAACCTGCGTCATATGAATCATTATATTTAAGAACTGTTGGTAGCGGGATTAATTTTTTTACCACGAATCACATATTCTTTTAAAGTGTTCATCAATAAGATCATTTATTGCTTTCTTTAGCTCTTCGGAGCTAAATCCCGGAATTATAAATGTTGATAGTTGTTCTCTTGTAATTCCGAAATGTTTAAGAAATACTGTTGTAAACGAACGATTCAATGGAACCCGCTGAACAGGATCGTCTTCATTAGCTATATGCGCTCTAGTGTATCTATTTCTTACTGGTATTAAACGTTTATCTCTGTTAACAATAATATCATTTGTAAATTCTATGTCTGAAGTAACTTGATTCAATTGTTGTATTGTTTTAATTATTTGATTTTTTAAATCATTGTTTTAAGAAACATTAATGCTTGAAAATAAATTTTGTAGCTTATTACCATCAATTTGTTTTGTAAAATTATTTTATGTTCTATTTATATAATGTATAACTCTTATCACGAAAATATCGTTGCCATGGATAAACATCTTTTACATTACAATAACCTGGAAGGTTTATAAATGTTTTTTATCAGTAATTATGTCAGATCATTGTGGTTATGGTAGTCTTTGATAAACCGGTGCAACTTCAGGCCATCCTAATGCTGATCTAATCGAACTTTGATAAATATCTACAGCATAATCAGGATAATGTATTTCAATCACCGCTGATAAATGTTTTTCGTAAGCATTAATTGCAATTGTTGATTCTTTTCCTATATTGGAATTAATTCAGCATTTGAATTAACATTAGTTTATTCTATTTGATAACTTCCAGTTGGAATACTAACTACTTGCCAATCATGAGTTCCATCTAGGTTATTCTTATTTACAAATACTAATGAATTATTTGGCTGTAGTCCACCAAATGGTTTGATCTAATATTAGGCCAGCTATAATAAATCCGTATATGTAATAATGCTATTTCTTTTACTGGAATTGCGGTTGGAAAGTTAACGCTAAACTCAGGATTGGTTGAACTTAATGATATGATAATAGTTTTTGACGGAGTTGTATTAGTGACGATCTGTTGTAATAATTCTCTAGACTCAATCTGAACGATATTCAGACGCCCACATTATTATTATTGTTATTATATAATTCTTCATTTTTTACTTTGGTTATTGTAACCAGAATCACTAGCGATTCTGAATGCTTTATCGTAGGTTTTTATTATCGTTGCGAAATCCTCATAAGATATTTTATTGTCACCAACATACGATGAAATACACGAGGATATTTTATAACAGGTTGCTGTTGCTGTGTGCAATTATGTCATATACTCACGCATTTTGTCATTTGTACAGGAAACTATCTTTTTAGCCATAATAATGAGAATACCTGTGATAGTCGTTGAAGTTGAAACGATAATTGTTATAACTGCAGGCGCTGTCATTGTTAACGTTGATAATAATAATCCGGCTCTAGTAATAATAGCAGAAACTGAGTAAACAACGATATCAATAACAACCGTGCGTCTGCGAGAGTTTTTTACTTTTACTATATAATCGTCAATGATATTTTTAGTTCGGTCAGACATTCACATACTTGATTATATCTGTGACGTTGAACGTCGATAGATGACTCTGTCACCAGCGTCACTAAAGTCTGATTCCATATACTTAGTGACGTTAAGTAATTAATTGTGGTGTTTCAGCGACAAATTCCAGACACCACTAGTATAATGCTGCAGTTAATTTTTTTTATCAAATACTTCCAGCATAAATTCTTCTTCGGTATCGTTATTTAACACTAGATACAACTCCAGAGAAAGTATCAGTTGTAATACACCATGAAAATGCTATAGTATAAATATTAAATTTTGCAGAGCTAAACACAGACATTCTATATACACCAGTAACCTCTTCGGTATGTTTGATAGTATTATTTTAGCGTGACCATATCGACAATTCTGACGCCACTGTGTATACCAAATAGATGATCTGCTTATGAGGAATTTTAGCCAGATTCGTGTTTTTTTTTTTAACGATATTGGGAATTCCACGGACAATATTGTTGAGTCTTGTGCCAGCGAGTTTTATGCCAACAGTTGGGGATTTCCCAAAAAATTGTCTGTATTTACCTTTGTGCGAAAATTTAAAAACGTACCTACGTGATTAGTAAAATCTGTTTTGAATGTTGTAATTTCATTGTTGATCGCTGTTAAATAAGTTTTTACTGAAATGTCCTTATTGACGTATTTTTTTCGTAGCAGCATCGAAATCTGATTCTAGTGTTGGAAGATTATTATTGCGATTATTATTCATGTTGAGAAATGCATGCCTTATACCACCGTTGGCTAATACATACTTAGATTCTTGATCGCCTACATATTTTTTTCGTTGCAGCGTCATTATATCAGTTGGATTTCCAAGGCCTGCAATTTTATTTCGATTCATAATAATGTTCCCATGAAAGAATCACCAGCCTTCTTGATATAATCGTTAACTGACTTAACTGAATTTTGTATTTTACCCTGATTAGTAAAAGTAACGATATTATCAACAACTGCAGTAGGAATTCGTATGAATACATCTGGCAGTTGTATATTGCTTGTCTTTAATCGTCCTTGTTTATCCTGTAAAAACAAAGACTTCATTTTGATCCACACTTTGATATTTAATAAATTGTCAACCTCATTTCTGAGTTGAGCGAGGGTTGTATATTTAAATAAATTACCATGCTGCTGAGCTTTACCACGAGCATATCTTCCGTAAATATCTACAATTATATTTATCAATGTCTGTTTAAATTTGGCAGTGTGGTATATTCATATTTATGAGGTGTTTTTTTATTTTGATATAGCATCAAGCACATTAAGTAATTCACGACAGGACCACATATTGGTGGATCAGTTAATGTTTGTGTTGGTAGCGTTAAATACCAGACTGGAGTACTTTGCATGTTACTAACATATTCTAAAAATTTCGTTGGTGGCGCTAATCCATACGATTTTAAGTAAATAATTCAACGTGGATCAATTGCATAGTTTTTATGGAGATTAATAATGCCAGTTTCAATATAGTTTGGTTGTTTTGGTAATTGATCATGCATAAAAACACCCCTGAAGTTTTTAGTGTTAGTATTTTAGCAACATCGAATAAATCAAAATTAGACATAGGCGATATCAGTAAACTCTACCTGGTAATCTCAGGCCCTTTCCGTACCATGAATATGGGATCCCTGGTAATTTTAGATCCATTTCCCTTTTTATGGATCTTCTTCTTATTCCCTGTCTGGCTGCTTTCTTTAATGCCATTCCAGCAGAAGTTCCAATAACACCTAATGGAGCTTCTTTTGCAACATCTGCGGCTGCAGCTGCAAATAATGCTGGTATAGCATCAAGAAAGGGAAATATCCCACCCGTCTTAGCGATGTCTTTGATAGACCCCGCAGAAAGATTAAGTTTTACACCTTTGTTAGATATTTTTAGTATCATTAAAATTTCTGAATTGATGCTCGGTCAACGATAATTTGTTTGTACCGCTCATCTGTTCTTTCTTTAGCGATATTTTTATTCCAGTTATTTTTTATGTTGATTGTAACCTTTTGATCTGACCAGGTAACACTAACGTGATTATATGACTTTATAATATTCATAGGCGATGTAATTACATGATACATATTTTCTACTGGAGCATCAACGACTCTCATTCATCCACCAGCACCTTCAAGGAGCATTGATTTATCGCTGAGTATAACAGCGATCGCTCTGTAATTAGCAACAGCTCCAATATCTCTATTAACACGAGATCAAAATGTATATCGACTACAGATTGTCTGGTCAAATCTAACTGTTCGAGCGAAAAGTAATAAATCGGATATAATGTTGTAAAATCCAAATGTGATATTTGTAAACCAGTATCAACATTTTGATCACCACCAACAACAACTATAAACGTGATATACGATGATATGCACGTGCTACATGATTTCGATCGAAATTTAACAAAATATCGGATGGTTCTTAATTTCCATTTTTCCTTAAAGAAAATTCAGAAACACCAAGTTTGTCAAATATCATTACGCTTTCATCTTGATCGTTTATTCGTGCAACAATTTGAAAAGCAGAAAATAAATAACTTGGTGCAGAAAAACGTTGCTACGAAGCTATTTGCCATGTGAATAAACCATTAACAGTGCTCGGCACAGCATTTGTGGTCATTGTCAGCCAAGACAACATTGTTTTGCCACCTTGACTCATAAAGGATAGTAACCGATTTTCTTCAGATATTGATGGAGTCATTACATGAATCCACAATGAAAGTTTTGCAAGAATTACTCTGCCAGCATCAACTGCGCCAGGTCGCCAAATTGAATCATCGTCTGTAGCCTTTCGTACTAGTACAACTGAATGTTTGGCTCCAAAATTAACCTTTCTGACATATGTACAGAATCCAAAAGATATGCGACTGTGAAATTGAACATGGCAATGATCTTCTATTACCTTTTAACATTGATTTACGTGCTGCAAATCCTAAGTTGAAATTTGCATTAATTGATATTACTGCGTGAGTTTCTGCGTCTCCTGCGGCATTTCTTACATTACCATTAGTTACGTTTATACTTTCTGGAAAATCATATGTATCCTTTACAAACATCATTGATGGGCCAGCCAATCTTAAATAATCATCGCTGTATCGTGCCAGACCCAATATCGTTGTGGCGACGTTGACGTCTTTCTAAATTTACTCAATATTTCTCTGTTAATCATTTACGTGGCACTGTCAAATAACGCCATAATACCATTATTAACAAAACCAACAATAACATTAGCGGCGTATTCAGTATTATCGGCTCTTATAATTTTAACCTTCTACTTCAATAAATGCTTCAGCGGGTAAGAAAATCTGCTTGTATCCTGAACCTGAAGTTCAATTCGTTCACGCTGATCTGAAATTCGTGCATCATAAGAATAATATTGATAATCACGCACAGACTCATCCTTGAGTGCTGGTCCGTCAATGTCGAATGCTGGATCAGATGTACGTTTGAACATATTTATTATAATAATTGTCGTCTAAAACGAAGACCACTTCCTGCTATCAGACTGGCGATGTTTTTCTTTCTTTTACTAATAATGGTACATCAGCCAACTGTCCTAGGTTTTGATTAGTAACCTGATTTATTTTTTTTTTACTAATATTTGCAGGCATTACTTCAGTTCTAGGTAATTTTACTGGTGGTTGAGGTTTTCGTTGTTTTAATTGCGCTAGTCTATCTTTGATTACTGAGAATGCCTTGCTAACAAAATTACCAACAGCACCGATACTTTTTCACGAGCAACATCAATAGCTTTCATGCCCAGTTACTTCGCAATCGGTATTGCTTTTGGAGCTCTCCTTCTAAATAGACCCTGAACAACATCACTTAGTTCATCTCTTTAGGATGTTTTGAACAATGGCAATCGATAATTTATTACCCTGACCATGGTTGGTCCACGTTGAATACTATGTACGATCATTTTATTATAGTCATAATATTTAATTACATACTCAATCCAGTGATTTAGTCACTGGTAGTCATCGGCAATTTTATTAATGAGAGACTGATACACATCAATATCCATGATGCCACCTGTAAATCATCTTTTACAAATATCTGCTGCTTCATTAATGATTTCTGTGGAATTAGTACCAGATCGTTTTCCTCCAGTGAGGATTTCTATTCGTTCAACATTAGCAAGGACGTTATTAGGACATAGAGTAAGAAGACCACTCCGCGTTTTATCAGAAGCATCAACAAACTCCTCTCTCTCTCTCTCTCTCTCTCTCTCTCTCTCTCTCTCTCTCTCTCTCTCTCTCTCTCTCTCTCTCTCTCTCTCTCTCTCTCTCGTGATTTTGAAGATTGTGATTTTGAAATTCCTGAAATTTCTTCTGTGTCAAACAGTTTTCTTGGCGATGATATATCTCAAGATAATTTATCTTCTTTAACAATTTCTACTTATGTCAATTTTTTTTATATAATCATCCTTTTATTTATCTTTTTCAGATATACCACGGGATTTTCTAAATATGAAAGAAACCCAACTTTTTTCAGAAACACCAGCGTTTTATGGATCTAATAACATATATCCTTGTGGACATCCTGTTGAGGAAACAGCCACAGCATTTTCTTGAAGTATTCTACGGCTATATTCGGTTATCTCTGTTTGTTTCTTTCTTGGTTTAGGCATAACAGTATACCTTATGTCACCGATCTCCTTACGGACTTTGTCAACACTCTCAAGTACTTGTGCTTCTTCTTGTAATTGTGGTTGAGCAGCAGCTATTTCCACTGGAAGTTCTATAAAAATCTTGTTTTGTCTGTTTTGTTTTTTTTTCTGCTATTTTTCCAGCTGCTTCGATAGTTTTTCTAATGCAGGTAGAAGACCTTTAGTGAACTCAGTGATATGTATCAATAATTGTTTTACTTCCTCTTCAAAACAACCTGAGACTACTGACGTGATTGTAGCTGTTGCTTAACGGTATCACGAACAGGTAAATATTTTTCAATTGCTTCTAATCACTCTCGAGCTAATTTAGCTGAATGAGGTTCTCCGATACATATTATTGATAATATTATTTATAATGGATGTTTAATTCATAGCAGCGGGGAGGGTGAACGATAAAAATTGAGTGCCCCTGCAAGTGAACAAAATCGCATAAATTTTTTTTAAAAAAAAACTACATCAACGATGGGATAAGAAAACTGAACTAACCCAAAAGATTCATTATCCGTTATGAACCATATGGAAATATAATCGGTTAGAGGCTTCGGTTTAACGTTATTGACCTTGTTTTTTTTTGTTTTTGTTTTTTTTTAGCAATTTCTAGGAACCTTTATTTTTCATAAATAATGCCTACAAAACCTTCTGGGGTTTACCCTCCCTGCTGCTAACCAGGTGTCCATATGACATGATTTACTATATGTAGCATGTATAACAGTTTAAATGATGGCATGTAATTCTTGCAACTGTTTTAATTTTAAAAATAGTGTAAGTTTGACAAAAACCTTCATACATATGTGCACAGCTATAATCATCTCAGGGAAATGACACAGATTATAATTAAGCTTCATTCAATCTATAATATTTGGAATTTTATTTGTAATACAGTTAATTCACAATTTTTGTTAACTTTGTGATTACTATAAATCATTTTACTGGTATCAGATGAGTACCCACTGTGTTTCTAAGGATTATATGATTATTAATTTATGATGCTATCAATATATGAAATAACATTTTACATATATATATATATATATATATATATATATATATATATATATATATATATATATATATATATATATATATATATATATATATATATATATATATATATATATATATATATATATATATATGGACTCTTGGAGAGAGTGGACATGTACAATAACAACAATAACATGTTGCAATGTGAGCCTTTTATAAAATGAATCAGAAAAAAATTATTATACAGTTTCAATAATCACAATAGCAGTCCTGTAGAAATGGCCATAAATCAGACATATGGTCTTTGTGTTGTGAAAAAATTATGTGATCTCAACAAGACCCAACAAAGAATGATCAGTATATGAACCACATGTGATCTCAACAAGACCCAACAAACAATGATCAGTATATGAACCACTATGTGATCTCAACAAGGCCCAACAAAGAATGATCAGTATATGAACCACTATGTGATCTAAATAAGACCCAACAAACAATGATCAGTATATGAACCACTATGTGATCTCAACAAGACCCAACAAACAATGATCAGTATATGAACCACTATGTGATCTCAACAAGACCCAACAAACAATGATCCTCCTATGAACCATTATGTGATCTCAACAAGACCCAACAAACAATGATCAGTATATGAACCACATTTGATCTCAACAAGATCCAACAATGATCATTATATGAACCACTATGTGATCCCAACAAGACCAAACAAACAATGATCGATATATGAACCACATGTGATCATGATCACAACAAGATCCAACAAACAATGATCCTCCTATGAACCACTATGTGATCACAACAAGACCCAACAAACAATGATCCTCCTATGGACCACTATGTGATCACAACAAGACCCAACAAACAATGATCATTATATGAACCACTATGTGATCACAACAAGACCCAACAAACAATGATCCTCCTATGAACCACTATGTGATCACAACAAGACCCAACAAACAATGATCCTCCTATGGACCACTATGTGATCACAACAAGACCCAACAAACAATGATCCTCCTATGGACCACTATGTGATCACAACAAGACCCAACAAACAATGATTATTATATGAACCACTATGTGATCACAACAAGACCCAACAAACAATGATCCTCCTATGAACCACTATGTGATCACAACAAGACCCAACAAACAATGATCATTATATGAACCACTATGTGATCACAACAAGACCCAACAAACAATGATCAGTATATGAACCACTATGTGATCTCAGCAAGGCCCAACAATGATGCTTTTATGAAACCATTACCATATTCCACTATGTGATCACAACAAGACCCAACAAACAATGATCCTCCTATGAACCACTATGTGATCACAACAAGACCCAACAAACAATGATCAGTATATGAACCACTATGTGATCACAACAAGACCCAACAAACAATGATCATTATATGAACCACTATGTGATCTCAACAAGACCCAACAATGATGCTTTTATGGAACCATTACCACGTTCCAATCTGCAAAATTGAATTATTCATGAAAAATCTTTTTTTTTTACAAACTCACCCCATCCCAGTCAGCAAAACTGAATTATTAATCAAAATCAATATTTATGAACTTGCAATTTTGGGGGGTATGCCAGACAATGAATTCACAGTACAAGTTCTTCTTGTAATATTCAAGTTCTATTTCTAGATTTTTGTTATTTGTCAGACTTATTATCTTCAATTTAACTTTAGTGCTTTGGTGTCAGTTCAGGGGTACAAGAAGAATTTATATGTTTATGATATGGAATCATACTTAAGTTTATGTTTCTACTAGATGTATTGCAATACACAATGCTGCTTTGTATACAGTTGTTACTGTCATGTTTGAAATAAGGCATGATGGTTCAAGACCAGGTAGACAAATTTACTCTGCCCAACTAAACCATTGCAATGTATTGTTTGTAACAAGATTAAAATAAATGGGTATGGAATAGTCTGTAAAAATCCTTACCATAAATATTAATGAAGCAGTGAAATGGAAGAAGAAATATGTTTTTTTTATTGAAACACAAATACTCTAAACTAGGACATGTTATGCATTGCCTTACACACCATGACATTTACATATGATGAATCTAGGCTCTCCCTTGAAACCAGATGATATGATGCTGACATAGTCATATACAGCTAACAAGTTTTGTATTCTCTTTACCATGAACATGTTTTTAACAAGTTCTAAAGAATCAAATGCTCAAAATGAATTCCTGATCCTCAAATGTATTGGTCTGCCAACAGTCCTAATGTATCACAATGGCATTGTCCAGAACACCTTTGAAAAAATTCACAGTAGCCCCAGTATAATGTTTTAGTCCAATACTCACTGTCTAGTTCCTGTGAATAATCCAAACAAATGTCTCCTCTCAGATAATATCTAAACACAATATCAAACATATCTGCAGACTAATTTTAACCAAAGCATTTCTCCTACTCACCATGTGACAGCTTGCAATAGCCCACTTGACGAATGTTTCCAATGGAAATAGCCCACTTGCCAGATGTATCCAATGAAAATAATCCACTTGCCAGATGTATCCAAAGGAAATAGCCCACTTGCCAGATGTATCCAAAATGGAAATAACCCCCAAACCTTTAAATGGGTTTATTGTCAATATTATTATTATTTAAACACCTACAAAACGACATATTTATAGATGCTATGCAGTCTACACTTTTAATATCTTAAAACAGAATTTATATCCATGCACAAAAATGAGCCATATAGATGATCATTGAGTCATGAGAAAAAAATTACAATATAGCTATATTCATATACCAAGAGTTACAAAACTATGCATATGCAAATATATACATAATACATTCAGTACAAATCATATTTTTGAAGTGAAAAATAGAGGTGTATAATAGGGGAAAGAACTGTTCAGGGTCAAAAGTATTGTTTGTGAGGATTGCTTCCCTTATGTTAGAATAAGACTAAAAAAGAAATTATTCTACCTACCCAAACAAAGGAATCCAACTCATAATTTTTATATATACAATATGTTACAAGCCTATGCTCTAAAAAAAAAGTAACAGAAAAGAGTGAATGCTAACAAGCTGTGTAAATTTAACAAATACATTTATTTCCCTTGAATACAAAGTGAAAATAAGAAAAAACAACTTACAGTATTGCAAATTAAATTCCAAGATAATCCAAGAAATAAACCAAGAATTACAGACAAGACACATGTCCTAGTAATATAAAGTCCTGAATAAAATTCAGTAAAAGTCGAGAACATAATTTTAAAATACTGAAGTTGATGATGTGTGCCATGTATCATGTGTCAAGTCTTTTGTTGAACCACAGAAATATAATTCCAGGTTTAAATATACCATAAATTCCAATTAATGACTTAATCCAAGAATGTTATCAGAGCACTTTTGTATTTCAGAGAAAAAAAATCACCTGAATCCAATAAGTTGAACAAAAAGTATTCCAGCCCAAAACTCCTGGTCACAGCATATAGTGCAGCTTAAAAGTGCTAGCATAAAAACCAAGTCATCCCAATTATAGGATTATATAGCTCTCTATATGACCTTTGTCACAATTAGCATTTTCTAAGAAACAAAAACAGATTTCCTAATGGAAAATAACCTTCTAGAATGATCTGATGTTAACAAAATCAAAACCATAACCTGTAAAATTTGTTTAGGAAAATTCTAAACAGTGACCCAAAAAAAACATTTATTTCTTTTATTATAAATAATTCTAATATTTAGCTCATAAACATAGAGAATAATTTAACTATGTATTAGTTGTTGACATAGAAAGAAATATAAAAAATAAAGTCAATCAGGTCAAGCTGAAATAACTCAATTTCGGATAAGGTCAAGTTCAGCATACAATGATACATTACAAAAACATGTCATCAAATAAAAAAAACTAAAGCTAACAAACAAACAAATATACATATCTAATATGAGGATATGAGAACATTCAAATTAACATTAAAATTCAAAATTTTGAATTATACCATTCATGCTGGATGGAGTACAGGCAAAATCATTATAATGCATTTTATAGGTAAGTGTTATAAAGGTAAAACAATAACATGCATCCGAAAAACCCAGAAGTACAGACCCATTAAGGGCCTGTAATCATCAAGTGCTTGAGTATAGGTACACAGTAAATGAAAACATACTTTTACACTATAAATTATGATATAAAACACTGAAACCTTTACAAATACAAACAAATAAATATATCTTGAAATATAATAGTTCAAAAATTTTTATTATTGTAAAATTTTTCTGTTTTAATTTTTAAATGTATAAGATTTAACAATTTTTTATATAAAAGGAATCAGGACATGAATCACTAAAATCCGCAAACATCATTGAGAAAATGTGACAATTCCAGTAATGTGTCTAAACAAAAATAAGATTTATGAATAAATAGATATAATTTAAATACTTGTATAGTCATAATGAATACATCTGGCATATCATTTAAAAGAAATATAAATTATACAATTTATGGCAAGAATAATGAAGATGTACATGAATTTTTCAGTGATACTGAACCATATTTGAAAATTAACATTACATAAATTTTACGGTCTAGATCTGTAATAGAACATTTAAGATTTAAGCATTAGCCTTAAAAAGACACACACTTAAGAAGGGTTTATAAACTGAGTATAGAGAAATTTTCTACAGAACAAGGCCTCTAAATAAACTGTATAGATGTAAAATTGATAGAATCATTAAATACTTATTTCACATTTGGAATGAAATAGTAAAAGAGAAAAAGATATGCTTGACAGGATTGAGTGTAAACATGACATTGAAAACAAGTTTCAACCATTCATATGAAGCTTGTTCATTCATATATATATATATATATATATATATATATATATATATATATCTATATATATATATATATATATATCTGTATATATATATCTCTATATATATCTATATATATATATATATATATATATATATATTTATGTATGTATATATATATATATATATATATATATATATATACAGATATATACATATATATATATATACAGATATATATATATATACAGATATATATATATACAGATATATATATATATATATATATATATATATATATATATATATATATATATATATATATATATATATATATATATATATATATATATAGATATATATATAGAATATATATATATATATATATATATATATATATATATATATATATATACACATACATACATACATACATACATACATACATACATACATACATACATACATACATACATACATACATACATACATACATACATACATACATACATACATACATACATACATACATACATACATACATACATACATACATACATACATACATACATACATACATACATACAGTGTATGATGTATTACTGAATTACTGATCTGTCATGTGATATAACAATTTTTCATTGAAAGGAGACAAAACTTGCTATGAAAATTGAAGCAAGTGGAACAACATACATAATACAAATAAATTATATTTGTATCATGAACAATTCATTTATATTTCCAACGGAGTTAAAACTGACTACAGGAAACTATTGACAGAGCCAACTCTTCAGATTCCTGCCCTGTGTGTCCACTACAAAATGTAGATCCGCACCTTCTGTAACAATTAATGATTCTCTTTAAAATTTGATTACATGCTTTTTTATTTGTATTAAACGTCTATATTTATTGATTAAATAAATAGAAGACACTTATGATTCAAACATGAAATATATTTTAAGTGAAGAAACAGAACACTACAACTACTGCATGATTTGCTTCTTTAGTCATTCAGACATGAGCCAGGATCTTGAAATGAGTGGGGAATATAGGCTATGCAAAATATGAACTGGCAGCAGCTAATTAAAGCCTTTAAAATTATTTTAAGTTGATGTAATTGATTATTATGATTTAATTAACATTACTACCGACCAAAGCACGAAAGGATTTGTCCCGAGTTTAGGAGTATCACCCGTCCTTCCTGTTACTCACTGAAATCTCACGTTTACGCAAAATCATTTTTGTGAAATGTTTGATGTTAACACTTAGTTCATATTTTGGTTCCATTGAATATGTATACAGCGTACTCCACGTCACCACATGATTGTGAACTGGCTTAAGCAGTTAATTTCACCATTGGATCCTGTAAGCATGGTCAGATGTATTCATTCTTTGATTTTTTTTATTTAAAAAATTGGATTATACTATATGTGAGAAGAAGCAATTCTCAAATCATTAAGGACATAACTTGATGATAGCTAGGTTAATAAAGAGCTAAATCAGCATGAAACAATAACCAAAATTTTGATTCTACTATGGTGCTTAAAGAGGGACTGGAGTAAAGACGTTAATTGATCATTACACAAGAACTTAAATGTCATTCAACTGGGCCGCTTTGACTTAGGTGTTTAAAGTATGTCAAAATTTCTAAACATGACACTGTCCAAACACCAACTACAAGCAAAATGAATATCAAACGAAATTCAATGATGGTTGGAAAGGGGAATTTTAATGGTTAGAATTAAGTTTAAAAGGACATGAATATGCATTCTGCTCTACCTGTAAGGATTATTCTAAAGTCTTTTCGGTAGTAAGAATGATATTATGCGTCATACAGAAACCCCTTGTAATAAAGGTATACTAACCACAACAATAAGTCAACACTGAACTCCATATTCGCATCTAATGTGGATAAAGTTACGCTTGCTAAGACACTATTTGCCAATTTTATAACCAAACAAAATCATTCTTTTCTGGCTAAATTTGAAATAAGAATTAAATTCTTGGACTGTATTATTTATGATACAACAAAAGACTGTTGGTACATCACCTCCATACGGGCCACCACAGGCACGTCAGCGCTGGGTGTAATCTGTATATCTTCTAAAGTTTATTCAGAACTTTAATTATTAGAAATTGTCTCTATAATTCTAAAAGTATTTGGGATTTAATTCGCATTACCGTAAGATCCTTTTCTTTCATTTAAACTGCGCATTCTAGGGACATGTATTATTTGTTAAATTTTACAAAGCTTGTTCATTCTCCCTCCTTTAGACTATTTATTTTAACGAGCATATAGTCGCAATAATATGTTGAACATATTTTTACAAGCATATAGTCGCAATAATATGTTGAACTTTTTTTACAAGCATATAGTCGCAATAATATATTGAACTTATTTTTACAAGCATCGAGTCGCAATAATATGTTGAACTTATTTTTACAAGCTTCGAGTCGCAATAATATGTTGAACTTATTTTTACAAGCATATAGTCGCAATAATATGTTGAACTTATTTTTAAAAGCTTCGAGTCGCAATAATATGTTGAACTTATTTTTACAAGCATTTAGTCGCAATAATATATTGAACTTATTTTTACAAGCATATAGTCGCAATAATATGTTGAACTTATTTTTACAAGCTTCGAGTCGCAATAATATGTTGAACTTTTTTTTACAAGCTTCGAGTCGCAATAATATGTTGAACTTATTTTTGCAAGCATAGAGTCGCAATAATAAGTTGAACTTATTTTTACAGGCTTCGAGTCGCAATAATATGTTGAACTTAATTTTGCAAGCATATAGTCGCAATAATATGTTGAACTTATTTTTGCAAGCATAGAGTCGCAATAATATGTTCATTTTTGTCGGAATCATTACAGTGTACGCTTCAAATTTATCACTTATTTGTTTATTATCTTTTGCATTATTATATATATAAACGTATACAAACATGTCTTGCATATATAAATTTAGTGTATTGAGATCTCTCTACTATTGTAAGTTTGTTGCGTTATTTAAAAGTATACTACTTAAGTAAACTTTACTGCATGACACATTTTTGCAGAATAGCCTAAATATATATTTAAGTTGAAGTGTCCATTAACTGCCATATATGCATATACAGCTTCCTGAAAGCCACTTTCAGTACATAGTTATAAGAGAAATTATATATATATATATATATATATATATATATATATATATATATATATATATATATATATATATATATATATATATATATATATATGTATGTATGTATATATATATATATATATATATAAAGAATACAAATCATATGGCGAATAACAACCCTCTCAAGCGTACTGGATCCACCAAGGGATCACGTTTGTCAGGGATTAATTAAAATAGATGCAATAAACTGACGACGAACAGTACGAAACTAGTAACTAACTAGCCTAAGCGCTTTCGACTCTTAATGAGTCTTTTTCAAAGGCAAATACAAAACATAGTTACGACAAACAAATAAACACAAAAACGTTGCGTTTGTAAACCTCTACATTTCTATCTTCACATGTGCTAAAACTATAAATACAACCAGCTTGTATAGACTATATATATATATATATATATATATATATATATATATATATATATATATATATATATATATATATATATATATATATATATATATATATATATTGCAGTTAAATCCTAATATTTTCAAAACATATTTTAGTAGTTTGCAGTTGTAAATTCTCTTTCTTGTAAATAATTAATTTCATGAAGAATATTTGTATTTTGTTTCTAACTAAGTTATCCTCTTTAAATTATTATTATTATTATTATTATTATTATTATTATTATTATTATTATTATTATTATTATTATTATTATTATTATTAAAACTCCCTGTCGTGAGTGGCCATCTGCAGAATACGACCAGCGATTACGAGTTTTAGGCAAAATATACGTTCGACACTACTATGAAAGACTGCATCGAAAATATTTATTTATACATGACTCAATTTGATTCAATCCGTTGTAATCATAAATGTAATCCAGACTAAAGTACATGTCACTAACTGCTATCGTGATAGTGATAGTACAATGATGCAAGGTGTCTGCAAATTAGGCTTAAAGTTGTTTGTTATGGTATGTTCTACGCGTTTTTGCTTCTGTAAGCAATTTTAGTCTTCCCATAGGCAGGAAACAATTTAAACTTTTTGACGAATTCTGTACAATTGTACTGACATTGCCACAACTCAAATGCTTACACTAAAAAGGACATTTGATATTCGGGGAAAAAAATCAGGCTGATTCAAGAGGAAACCTGGATCAAGTAACAGTACATCATCTCCTCATCAGTAACGATGAGGACTGACACCAATTCATTATAGGCAATGACTTCCTAAGAAATGCCAGAAAGGCTTGTGATATATAAAAGTAGATTATGAACGGCAAGTTCATGTGCATGGTCTAATTTTCATTAGATGATGTTTATATTTTAATATTTAAAAAAAATGTAAATCTGTTAAATAGATGTACTATTTAAAAAATGCAGACGCTAAAAAACCCAGGTCGATGAAAATCATCCCTATTTAGTTCAAAATTTCTGACAAAATCTCTTCAGCCCTGACATGACCTTTTTTTTTCTGCCATAGCATAAGGTTGCTTGTATCCATCATAAATCTCTTTCAACATTCATTTGCCTGTAAAATTTACAATTATTGATAAGTCCAGTGCCACAGTGGCATGGCAGAGGCTAAATCAGCAGCAGCACCGGTTAGCGACGATGGCAGAGAGAGAGAGAGAGAGAGAGAGAGAGAGAGAGAGAGAGAGAGAGAGAGAGAGAGACTAGCATACCAATGATCAACTTCTATTAATCGAATTACAAATAGGAGATACATACCCAACATGTTGTTGCAACTTTCTATCACTGGAGTTATGAATACTATAGACAAACCCCATGGAAAGCGTACACATAACATTTATGACCTCCCAGATTCCTGTAGATTACATAGTGCAAGTTCAAATTCAAGGATTTCAGGTAGCTCAAATTCTTTTTTATCTCTCACTCTACATTTTTCCACGTATTTTTGTCCCTTATGTACGAGAGAGGGGGATATAAGATAAATGTAAAAGATAAAGGTTTTGTTTTGAAAAATGTTGGGTGAAAATGGATCAGATTGCTAAGTTCAAAAGTGAAGTTGCAATATCTATAAATGTGTATGAAACATTTTTAAAATGGGGAGACAGGAGAACCATGTTCGAGGAAACAGGCAAAATGCATAAAATGTAATAGCATATGTGAAATAGACACACACACACACACACACACACACACACACACACACACACACACACACACACACACACACACATACATATACATATAAGTGCGTGCTTAGTCGTGACGGTATATGGGCTAGTGCATGCAGGCAAGGCGATGGGTGCCATTTACTCGCGGACCTGGGTTGTTCGAAACTCCGTAGAGTACGAATTTAATTTCTCTAACCTGTATGATAATATTGCTTGTATTAATATACTAAATTTTATGTGGATTGCCCTAACTTTAAAAAATGAACAGTACCATGAAATTGGAATAGTTTTTCTGTTAAAAGCTGGTGTCACGACAAATAAATAAATACGAAAAGAGATATATTTCTGTACAGAAAATGCTAATAAATATGCAGATAAAATTTTGGTACACAAAAGACTTGCAAGGTGGAAAACTTGATAGATAGATAGAATGGATGTTGTATGGGCAGTTGTAAAATTAGAAAGTTCTTGCGTATTTGAGAGCATCATTCTGCATGCGAAAAGAAAACTTCAGCACAGTTTCTGCGAACATGCCACATATGCATGTCTGAGTAAATCATAAGTGCTACCTGGTCAAAGATAAATCAAATAAAACAATCATGCAGAGTACAGAATGTGAAGTATAAAGCCATTCCGTTATATTTCCTGTTCCTAACAACCTCTCTAGATAGACGGACCGTAAGCTTTTGATGGGCAACTGAAGGACAAATTATACGAGTGAAGAAAATATGGTTGACTACCATTTAGCTCCAGAGAAACTAAAATGAAAATTACTCGTCTGCCTTATAAATGAGTTGATTAATCGTTGCAACTGCAAATTCCAACAGCATCAACGTCATTAATAACTTCGTCTGCTCTTTTCTGTGCAGTATCAAGACATCCTTTAAAGTTTATATCTATATTCTGATAATAACACCATGAAAGACCATGTGATATCCGGTAAGCATAGAAACAAAAATAATACATGGTGGTTAATGCTAAATTCCTTCTGAAAGGCTCCAAATGTTTACAAGATACGATTTTAGTTAAAATTGAAGACTATGTCTAACAATATAACTAACAAAGATGTAGTAAACAACAGGTAGACCCGACACTTTATGGGGAATCTCCACAGTTCTAGACTCAAGCTGAGATGAACAGTAAAATAAAAATAAATGATTCAGGTCCGGGACAAACTGAATTTGAATTTGGACATGGTCGAGACCAACATTAATTTATCCATGTGATAATGAAAATTATAAATATACAAATCTTACAAACAATCAATGCAAAGTTATAATATATAAAAATATGAAATAGGAAAGAAGTTTCAATGTAGTCATAAATGCGTTAGCATTTATTTGATTTTCAGTACCATTAATTTCTTTAACGCAGCTCTTGTTTTTTCCCAGTTTGTTTCAGATGTAATTTGAATCGACTTCTTGTGTTTCAATGCTCTTTTCATTTCTTGAATTTTATGTTTTATCACTCTTTAACCACATCGTTTACACTGTGGTTGTTGAAAGGTTTGCATTAGCTACAATTCGTAAACCTTGCACATTTTAACTCGTCTATGTTAATGTGCGATTTTCTTTTTGCGTACCTGTCACATTTCAAGATAGTTTTCCAAGCTTTCCAATACTGCTAGTTATGTATTATTCTTCATCCCTTGTCATTTATTTAACTAAATAATGAGTTCATCTGGCCCAAAGTTATACCGCATATTCTCTCCGTTTCACTATTACATATTTATATGGTCCATTAAATTGCTCTTTAAGATTTGTTTAACTTTGAATATTTGTCATCTTCTTTGTTGTCTAGATGCTACTCTTTCTCGTGATACACATCCTCTGTATTTCTCTTCTCTCAGATCTTCATTTTTGTATTCAACTGAATAAAATTACATGCCAAATTTTAAATACGTCCTCAGTTAGACTGGGGGATAATCCATTTGTTATGTGTTTTATAATTCTAACTAATTCACACATTTTAAATCTAGGCGTTACAAATGTATCTTTTGTCATAGAATGAGCATAATTTTGAAGTTCTCTTGATTCAACTGGCTGACTTAGTTGAGTGCCTCTACACAACCTCCACAGCATACGGTATGGAGATTAGCTCCAAAAAAGGAGGGAAAAAAAACTGATGACAAGCAACACCAATAGCATCAGTGCATAAATAAAGGTCAGTGGACAAAAGCTGGTAAGAGTCACAAGCTTTAATTATTTGGGATCAATTATCACAGAAGAGGGCTCCAAACCAGAACTACTTCACAGGATTGCCCAGACAACATCAGCAATAACAGGGTTGAAACCAATATGGAAGGATACCAACATTGCTTTTGGTTCCAAAATAAGCCTGATGCGATCGATTGTCATTTCTGTCTTTCTTTATGCTTGTGAAACATGAACGCTCACATCAGGTCTACAAAGAAGGATTCAAACCTTCGAAATGAGATGCTACCGCAAGGTCTTAGGCACCAAAGAAGAAATCCACAACAGGTTCCAAAGAGCTATCGGATTCTATGAAGACCTCATGACGACTGTTAAAGAAAGGCAAACTAAAGTGGTGGAATAATGTCTCAAGATCATCTGGACTGGCAAACACAATCTTGCAAGGCACAGTGCGAGGGTGCAGAAGAAGAGACAGACAGAAAAAGAGGTGGGAATAGAACCTCAAGGAATGAACAGGCATGGGATCTGGAGATTCCCAAAGGGCAGTAGAGAACAAGGAAAGATGGAGAGAACTGGTTGCAAAGCCAACTTTGGTGCCCCAACGAACTCTTGGGTTAAGGGATGGGTGATGATGATGATGATGATGATGATGATGATGATGATGATGATGATGATGATGATGATGATGATGATGATGATGATAAAGATGATGATGATGATGATTCAATTGAAGTAATGTCTGTTGATCACTTCTTAGCGGCGTTATATATTTCAATCAATTTGATGAAAAGTATATTAATTTTCTCGTTTCATTTATTACAGTTTTATGGGTCATATATCCTATTATTGGGGTATCGTCTGCGATAGAGATAGTTAATGTGGTGAACAGGCTATGGAGATTAACTACTCCAAAACACAATTCATTTAACAGTCACTGCAAGTGCACTGGATGCAGCAAGGTACTCGGTGTGACAGTGATTTAGAGCAATGAAACAAACTGGCTATGGACATTGCAAAACAAGCATAAAACTTGCCTAAGCGCTTTCGACTCTCACTGAGTCTTATCAAAAGTAAATACAAAACAGAGACAACAGATTAATAATAAAGAAAGTAATAAAATTACACAAGTTTGCATGACTATTTCTAATGGAAGCATTGTTTAAAAAAAAAGTTTGATGTCACGCCGAACATGTCTCAGCTCTGGTGAAGAAACTGCGACCATACTAGTTGATACTGACTTACAATTTGTGAATTTGTCAATTTTCATTTACAGCACCATTTGTACAATATACTTCATTTTTTTAAAAAAAATTGTAGGGGAAGACTATATCGTTTTTAAAGAGTTGGAAAAGCGCGGGCGCGTTTGGCAAGACTGTGCGGTATTTTTTTCTTCTCTTAATGACGTAAACTTTAAAGAAAGAGCATCGCAATAAACACGTCATGATTTGAAACGCTGTACAAAGAGAAATCTCTCTCTCTCTCTCTCTCTCTCTCTCTCTCTCTCTCTCTCTCTCTCTCTCTCTCTCTCTCTCTCTCTCTCTCTCTCTCTCTCTCTCTCTCTCTCTCATTTCACATTCAGTGTCCAACTTTTTCCGCAGCACAGCGCCTTCAACACTCAAGTGGGCGGCCTGATATTTATCTCTAAAGTTAGGAAATGAATTGGCCACCTGAACTTGATGCCTATCGATATCGAACCTCATCAACGCCGAGATACCAAACAGCGCATTACCATTGTGCTATCAAACACTTCAACCGCCTGTTTTGTAATATCTTATCATGTGTGGGTAGGTTAAAAGGCTGATGAACGATCAAATTTAACACATATATAATAATTAAATATTTGTTCTAGTAAAGAACAAGGATACAAGGTAGATTTTGTTTACATTTGTCAAACCACGTGTTTGAGCTGACATATAGATATGAGAACTTAATTCTATAAATCATTAGATACAACTCCTTTATAATCGTTCCTCTTCCTGTTAAATTGACTTTGAAAGACAGGAACAGGTGTATATTTCAAACTAAATGGATCCAACCAAGTGTACAGTGTATTGGTTTAGCTGAGTCATTAATGAAAAATAATTATGATTTATAATTTTTATCAAACCAGACAGCGAGGAAATTCCACATTCCCGAAGTCATTTCTTCGCGGCCGTCTTCATCTATAACTTAAGGAAAATATGTACAGGTTAAAATCTCTATAACGATTAATGTGTACAACGTTCCACACAATCCTGAATTCGGTACACAATTTAAAATACACAATCCAGAATTCGGTACACAATTTAAAATACACAATCCGGAATTTGGTACACAATTTATAATACAAACACAAATTCTCTAGTTTGCGTGGTGGTGGTGGTGAATTTGTTCATTTTGGTTGTTTTAGCTATTTATTTTTCTTTCTTTCTATATAGAAAATCAACTTGTAGATCAAGGAGTGGTACGATGATAATGAGATGGTCTCATTACCCAACTGTCACGATGATAATGGGACTAATACCTTTCCCAGGGATAGACTATGTGATTTTCCACGTAACAGTAATGGTCGACTTCTATTTCTACTTGAATAGCGGCGTTTTAACCAAACCGGTTAGTGGTTCAATTACATATTGGTATTATGTAGTAAATGAAGGATCTTATCATTTACATCTTAATATGACGATTATTGTTGGTTCAAAAGGCCACCCGTATTGACTAACATCATCCACGTAGGTTTTGATGTTTATCGCTCGTCTTTTGTGTCATTCTAATGATAAAGCGCCCCTGTTATGAGGTCAAATCACAAGCACATTAAGACAGTCAAATTGCATTTACACACGCGAAGTTATTGGTATAATGGTACATAGTCCTACAGATAAAAACAAGATTTGGATTGGTGGTTGCTTAATTCAGGGTCAATTATTGAATATGTGTGTATCCCATTCACACCTTTTCTCGTTTTCATTAGCAGATCAATTGTATTGCTCACAATCTTTAAAGAAATAAAGGTAAAAAAAAACTGATAAAGATACATAGATACAAAGACAGAAAATGAACACACTGTAAGAAAAAAACAAAGAATAGCATTAACGGTAAAAAAAATATGAATTTGTCTGCGTGTTTGGAACAATATCTAGGTTTTGTAAACTGAAAAGACAGTAATCATTATATTTTGAAAAAAATAATTTTGAATTGTCAAACATTCTCCAAAAACTTACAATTTTTAGATAGACAATATAATATCTGATTTATTTCAATTAAAGAAATCAGTAATAATGTGCTTACGTTCGTGTGTGTGTGTGTGTGTTTCATTTTGCATGAAAGTCAGTAAACTTCAACGGACTGAAAGTCCTCAGGCTACTTGTCGAAAGCATTAGCATTTTATGTTTAGGTCATATTTCGTTCTGATCGTTTAGAACAATATTTGTAGAAACCAAATTTATTATTGACAGTTTTCTTATATTTTGATGGCCTGTCTGGTGTGTTTTACTTTTGACATAATCTCACAATACTCTTTGGTTATGAGTATTTACAACGGTCCGAGAAGACACATTTAATTCGGCACTTACATTATATCAAAACGTTTAATTGAGCCTTGTTTTTATATTTTTTGTTGTTTTTGCTTTTAGAAAGATGATAAACTTCTGAGAAGCAATTCATACCGAAAATTTTCACTGCTTTTATGCACTTTTTGCTTTTACACACGAGAGTAACATAAAATGCTATACATCTCACTTTTATTATTATTATTATTATTATTATTATTATTATTATTATTATTATTATTATTATTATTATTATTATTATTATTATTATTATTATTGTTATTATTATTATTATTATTATTATTATTATTATTATTATTATTATTATTATTATTATTATTATTATTATTATTATTATTATTATTATTATTATTATTATTATTATCATATTAACGTTCTCCTTATCTGCTATCTACTTCTTCTTCTTCTATCGCTGCACCATCGCACCAAAGTTTAAATTTATTTCAGCAATTAACTTACGAATAAGTAACATTAATTTTGACGAACGTTTAAAACTTGTTATACCTGAATGTATTGTTTTACCTTGATTTTAGTGACAGTGTCAAGGATTTCAAAAGATTACGTACGAGCCTATATCGAATTAGTTATATAAAGAAGTGTAATAGTTAAAAAAAAATCATTGGTGCAAATAATATTATTTGCGTACACTGTAAAATGTAAAATAACTACGAAAAGAACTTTACTGCGACCAATGTATTGCCTTAGCAAATAAAACAATCACAGGAAAGAAACAAACATTTGACTTAGTGCTCAGACGATATAGTCTGTTTCAAAAAGTCTCAACACGAAAATATTGCAGCGGATATTAGTGAATACAAATGATTAAATTACACACGGACAGAAGAATCAGACTCCTTCGCAATTTCTTATTTCTTTTTTTTTCCAGAAACGAGATTGAAGTGTTACCTTTCACAGTCTTGGAACTCTCATACTGTCGGGTAAAATATTAAAGACTACATCACTCGCAGATCCGTGTTAATGATTATACCCCCCCTCTCTCTCTCTCTCTCTCTCTCTCTCTCTCTCTCTCTCTCTCTCTCTCTCTCTCTCTCTCTCTCTCTCTCTCTCTCTCTCTCTCTCTCTCTCTCTCTCTCTCTCTCTTGATTGCGTCAGACATTTTTGGTTTGCCGTGAAGTACTTTGGCTCTATTTTGATATGGTGTGGTCCACGTGGGTTTGAGTCTCAGGCCAGGCTGATGCGGTTATGTGAGAAAGCTTGCCATTATATCTCAAGTGTATCAGTGATTCTTACTGGGATTTTCCGGGTTCCCCCACCAGTTATGCTGGTCGCCATGTATACCATGCACTGAAAATAATATTAAACACAAACAAAAACAACATAAATTAGAACAATGTGCGAAATACTGATCTTTTCATTTAAGTATGCATCGTTTCTAATGTATGCTTGCTTTTAGTTGTTAAATGAATAAGATATTATAGGCGACTGTAGTTGTCAATAAAAACTCTTATCTAGTTTCCTATTACCTCAAACCACCAAGTTGTTCGTTAAAAAATGCTTGATTTTTTTGCTTCTGAGTCTTTAAAAATACCTCACTTTTTATGAGCATTTCATATTTGTTATGTCTTGAACATATTCCAGTAAAACTATAATACCTATCATTCGGCAAGATTTAATTCATATGGCCTAGTTTTCTTTTAAGCTTGTAAATATATCCATTTTAAAATGTATCGATAACACTCTGATTATATAAACACTGGCGCCTTGAAGACGAAAGCGTCGACCCTGATCTACATAATTATTCTTATCGCCCCAAAAAAGGTCGTTTAGTAGCTCTTGCGTGGACACGGCTACTTTCGAAAGTGATGGTTGCCGTCAAAAAGTTTATGGTACACATGTGCACAGATGCACATAAGAGCCACAGAAAACGAGAGGGGATGGAAGGGGTGAATAAATAGTACCCTACCTCTTGGATTCCTCCGTTGCATAACGAATTTAATCAATCTTACAAACAACAGTCATAGTATAATACTTGATTTATATATGTTGGCACTTCTCCATCCTTTAGCTAACGGCCTTCGATGCGTTCCCCTAACTAGATTCCAAAATATTCAAGGCTTTTATGTTTCTGTTTTTCCTCCGTGATATGTAAAATACTTTGACGCGGTCTGGGTTTCTTATATCGGAAGTTGTCATTTGTAAGCGTTTAACATCTACAATGCGATTGGATTCTGATTATACATGTATGAATGTCAGAAAATGTAGCAGCGTTTATAATTCACTATTAAAGAGATGGTAAATGGTGAATCTGTCAAGCCTGCACTTAATATTGAAATAAGGCAAATATTTACAAGTTTAAACACCTAAAAAGAAGTTTTGCGCATTCGACCTGTCCAAAATTAATCCAGTCTTTGTTTTTATTGACATCTTTTTTTAATCAACCCCATTATTTAATATTGTTTTATTTCGAACACAATCAGTAAGATCTAAAGAGACTTGTAACGTAACTGCTCCAGGAGACAGGCTTCAAACAATTTCTGCGGTGTCAGAGTCGAGAGCGTGAGCTAGTTTTTAACTCTCTTCATTCGTTACATAAAATTCTGCCACTGATATCTTTCCCTGGCGGAAGATACTTTGTAACCCTATAATCTCGAAAGAAAGTGTCCAATAGAGAAATAACGTTTCGAGACTAAATGAAACTAATTACGTGTCAGAAGGGTCTGGAATTATCGATCTAGGTTTTTTTTTTAGATTCCAGTGTTATGTAATTTAATATTTTGTTTTTGAACAAAAAGTTCGCTTGTTATGACTGAAAGCATTTTAAAACAAAAAATTCGGTAAATTAAGGAAAAGAAGATTAGATTTTTTCATTAAGGAATCTTAGCTGTATATGTTTAACATTCCTCTGGACTCTACCCCCCACCACCACGACATCAAAACCAATGACCACAGGCAAATAATTCGTATTCTAGAACTAATGTAACTACATAAAGCATATTGTCAACTTCACCATTCATGTTTCAAGTCGTGTGCATCCTTGGTATTATAGCAGACAACGGTCAAATCCTACATAATCATTACAGTCACATAAGAACATAAATGCCATTTGTACCTCACGAAAAATATATTTTCTTGATACTTTTCCAACATTCTCTGTCTAGTTAATCGGGTAGATAATTACTTCCACCTATAAGAGCTTCCAGAATAAATTTTATATTTTTTCTGTATGACAAAATCTATATATTTTTCAGGCGAAAGATATGCATTGTATAGCAAGTAACAGTACACAGAAGTCATTTTCCTAATTTTTTTTCTTTATTGAAACCAAAGTCTAATCAAGAATGTATACCAGTCTCCATATGTCGAACTAATGTTGGCCAGTTTTCACGGAGGATGTATTTCTAGTTAATCGTGGATACTTAATAATCCTGAAATAGAATTATCCGCTTTTGAAACGGATACAGTACAAGTCTTACTGACATGGCTTCCTCTTACAAGAATGAAAAGTACATTTTCGTGACTGAAAATTATTGTTTTTTACAAGTCAGATGTGAGACCTAGAGTTTATTTGTTGACCGATCAAGTAAAGTTTAGTAATAAGTGGACGCCTTGTAAGAAAGACGAGCTCATGTAACTGACTTATAATGTTACCTCCAGCACACCCGATAAAAAACTTTGTCTTCTAAGGGTGTTTGTCGCTTAAATTTGGAATTAAAGTTGTATTAGTATTGTTTATAACATTTTGTAAGTAATGTGCTTGAATAGTTTTGTGTATATTGAAGGAGAGTGGTCACAGTCTACTAGGTTAAAAACATGTATGATCATTCCTGTAACAAATTACATACGGAATGTTGGAATTTTATGGCAAAGATTGGCTTCATTTAGTAAACATATTAACACCATACAATACATATGAAAAAAGTTTTATGAAATAGATGCGTATACGATATTTATTTTGGGTATTGTTTAGTAGATATAGGAAATATTTCACGAATCAAGTGCGAAGAACTCACCACTCGTGACATTACAAACTGTTTCCACTTCACGAGTAAAATATTTCCTTAAATCTGCTAAAACAAGCAGATGTTCTTTTTACTGTATGTGTTTAAGACTAAATGCAACGATTTTCATAAATATTTGTATGCATTCTTTTCATTGAGGACCGCTCCAGGTGGCCTAGTGGTTAGAGCATCCGCCTCGGATGCGGGAGATAGTGGGTTCAATCCCCGGCTAAGTCATAACAAATACTTACAAAAATGGTACTAACATCCGCCTCGGATGCGGGAGATAGTGGGTTCAATCCCCGGCTAAGTCATAACAAATACTTACAAAAATGGTACTAACAGCTGCCTCGCTTGGCGCCCAGCATTAAGAGGTTAGTGTTAGGACTGGTCGGCCTGGTGTCAGGATAATGTGTCTGGATGGGACCTTATGCTACATGGCTGTGGCATGATGCCCCAGTGCTAGACAAAACTATAAACTGCCACACTGCAGACATCGTAGCGATAAGACTGAGAAATTGTTAAAGCTACGTTAAACATCTAACACACACACACACGCACACATACAGTTTTCAGTTTGATTACTCATTGAATTACTACATCGATTAAAAGAAGTTCCGAAATATTGCAATAATGTAGGGGATCGACCTTTTACATATTTCACTTGTATACGTAATGCTTCAAATTGTGTATTTTCAGAAATGATTGACTCTTTCAATGGAAAATAGAGGGTTTTTTTATAAGCACATTTCTTATGCGTATTGATATACTAAACATAATTGGGATGTCTATACTGTAAAAAATATAACAGTGCAGTCTCACACGACAGATTTCATAGCAAAAGATTTTTACAAAAAATGTTTAATATTTTAAAGTTGACATGAATAACTATTTTTGTTGTTTGGAGTTTGCATGCATTATTTTATGGCGTCTCCTTTGTGATATAGTACCATAGAGTAAACAGTCTCCTTACATTTTAAAATCTGTTCGTTCTGAGAGAGAGAGAGAGAGAGAGAGAGAGAGAGAGAGAGAGAGAGAGAGAGAGAGAGAGAGAGAGAGAGAGAGAGAGAGAGAGAGAGAGAGAGAGAGAGAGAGAGATTTGAATGACATGAGGAAGTGTAGATACATTTCGTAAACGGGAAAGGATGTTCCAAAATTGATTTCCAATTTTAACCTTTCTGCACATGCGCGAGCAAAACAGCGAATATGAAACGACTCTCAAGGAGTTAATGAGTTACGACATACAGTTTGATTGACCGAGCAATAATAACTAGTTTAACTCGAAACCCATACTTATTTGCTGTCCGATCAAGCAATATGTATGTTTTCCGTTTGTATGAGGATGTTTTGATAGTAATACTAGGTCATACCCTCTAGCAAAATTACATAACAACGTCACCCTCGTAAACAGGGCCTTAGAGAACGATCACGGGCCCTAGGGTCAAAAACACACGGGCCTCACCTAGTTCTTGTTTATACAAATTTTAAAAAAAAAATAAATTTAAAAAAGTGTTGTTTATCCCCGGATTCCCCGCCCCCTCCCCCTGTCGGACCTGCTCATGGGACGTGATTTGGTTTTGGTGAACAAGAATTGATTGCTCCTCTTTGTCAAGGCAATAAACGTATAGTGTCTCTTATGCCATAGGAAGAATACTTGTTATACTGATTTAGTAATCGAGTTCTATTTTAAAACTACTGTTAATATGAAAAGATGCATTAATGCGGAAGTCGCAATACATGCGTAAATGGACTGATCGAATCTATTGACACCATCATAACCCTTGACAGATCATAACATTTTTTTGACATTCGTAATAATCCCCATACTTAACGGATATCATTTGTATTAATGTATGTTTTGCATTGACCATCTTTATACGTTATTTCCCTAGAGTATTTATTGTTTTTCTTCACTTAAATCACTTTTCATACTGCTCAATCCTGTTTTACCAAATAATTCTCATTATCAGCAAAATTACTGCAATGTAGCCACTGCTCTGGTGATACCTATGTGGTTAGAACGTCCGCTAGGATGTTCGCGTGTTCGAACTCCGGTTGAGTCTTACCAAAGACTTTTACCTGGCTCATTCGCTCTCAGCATTAAGAGGTTAGTGTTAGGACTGGTCGGCCTGGTGTCAGAATAATGTGACTGGGTGGGTCTAAGGCCGGCCTTAGACTGGTTGAACCGATCTGGCACCATCGGGACCAGCACTCACAGGGACCCGCGCATTAGTTTTAAAAATATATATTGAGAGAAAATAATTTTAAAGCGATGGAAGAAATTGTTAAGCTCAGTATCATATAACTTGTTTAAGAGTTTATTTTTAAAGTCCATGCTCACAGGGGGCCCCGCGCATACGTCTAGGGGGCCCGGTCAAAATGATCCTAATCGGGCCCCGTGTTTGTTAAGGCCGTTCCTGGGTGGGACATGATGCCACAAGTTTTTGGCATGATATCCAAGTGTTAGGCATCACTACAAACTGCCACAATACAGACATCGTTACCAGGGCCGTAGAGAGCGATCACGAACTATGGGGTAAGAAGCACACGGACCTATCCTAGTTCTTGTTCAAGCAAAAAAAAAAAATTCTATAAAATTTAAAAGTGTTGTTCGCTCCGTATCCCCATAAGGGCCCCTGACCATATATCCCCGGTTGCCCCACCCCGTCTTGTCGACTTTGATCGTTGCGATATCACTCAAATTGATAAAGAAAAAAATACAAACAAACACACACACATCAATATAGGCTTGGCAAATTAGTTTATAAATAAAATAAAGAAAATCACTTAAGAGATTAATTTTAAAATGCAAACGCCATGACTTATATATATATATATATATATATATATATATATATATATATATATATATATATATATATATATATATATATATATATATATATATATATAACACATATGATGATTCAATATAACATCATAGATGTGTACTGATGTTTTATATTATTTTCAATGTATGGTCTTTCAAGATTAGATTATCAACAAAAGGACGTTACTCTGCCATCTGTTTACAAAGTAATGCAAATACATCTAAATTACTGATTATCGGTCATACAGCTATTTATTTATTTATTTATTTAAATTTATTTATTTTAGTTGCTATATTTGTAAGCTCGATAAAAAAGAAATATCGTTAGGGATTTTCAAGTATCCTTTACTCACACCAAGTTCATGCTATTTATTTGGTCGGAATTATTCGAATATAACGGGGAAAATGCAATACATAGCCAATCTTGCGTCTCAAAGCGAGAGAAAGAAAAAACAATAAAAAAATTTAACGAGGCGTTTTGAGTGCCATCGATCTGCCGTGTATCTGCCAACGGAATGAAGAAAGATGAGAAACAATCAGTCCGTCAAGCAGATAGTTTTAACAAAAGTGCCAAAGTAATCAGTGCCGAAATAGGCACTGATTGCACGTGCAAATGATATTTATCTCTAATTGGTTCATTCTGGGAATGGAAATCAAATTGAGTCGAAAGAAAGTTGACATATAGAAAAATTAGTGTCACTGTTACTGTTGGAAACCATTCCTTCGGCATTTTTTTCACCAAATAAAAGTTGATTTCACAACCATCATTGCCGTGTGATTTTATACATCTGTCACCGGAATAAATATTGTTCCACCATGCAGCAGTATTAGCCTCTTAAAAATACGAAAATGTTCAAAAAAAAGATTTTTATATGATTACCAATAAAAATTATAAGAAAAAAGTAAGAGAACAAAAAAGAAAGTTATTATTATTATTATTATTATTATTATTATTATTATTATTATTATTATTATTATTATTATTATTTGTTTGTTTGTTTGTTTGTTTGTTTGTTGCTGTTGTCAATTTCAATCAACAACGATCAATTCGCATTTACTGCCTGCCTTTTTAAAAGTGAAAATGTCTTTATTGAACCAAAATATGTCTGACTATTTTTCAGGAATAAGTGATTCAAAACTGATACAATAATCTTCAAGGCATGATTATTTGAGGCATGCATGCTGCTTAATCAAAACAAACTTAGCTGACGTAGCTCAGAGAGAGAGAGAGAGAGAGAGAGAGAGAGAGAGAGAGAGAGAGAGAGAGAGAGAGAGAGAGAGAGAGAGAGAGAGAGAGAGAGAGAGAGAGAGAGAGAGAGAGAGAGAAGGGGTAAACGTGATGTTGTCCTATTGGAATGACATCTACTTCCTGGGGCCATAAAACTATTACCAATTGACCCAAAGAAGTTCTAAAATATCGCATCCTTAATATGCTGCCTGTGTGACTTGTTGTCAAGCTTGATTTGGGGATATTTAATTAGATAGTACCTATCCTAAATAGAAATTCGGCCCCATTTCTTTCCACCCTCACTTTTATTTCATTATTCAATTGTGAGCACTACCGTTGCTTCAAACAATAACTGCTCGTTTTCCAGATCGTTTTGGATGTTTATGTCTTAGTCGAACCAGAACGGCAGAGTAATCATAGGTCTTTTAGTTGAGACATCATGAAACGACTAAACCCCAACAGAAAAATGTAAGCTAACAGAGTAACTTTACTTGCTATCTTTGAGAAATGTTAATCATTGGCTGCTGGAACCTGGGAATTTGGAAGTCAGACTGAGGTGAATATGCCCTTGTGTTGTCCAGAATGATATCCTTACTCTACAAAGGATAATTTTCTTACATTAGTTCTGACTACATATGATTATTTACTCTTTTATGGTTCGTTATAATATGACAGAGCAACGAAATACCGAGAATATATAATTAAATAGTGTGCAATCTTTTCTCTTTTTAAATGTAACCTGTATTGAAAAATGTTAAATAACTGACTTGTAATTTTAAAACTGTTATTTATGCCACACATTCTAAACGAAAACAAAGGGAATGTAAATATATTTACATTCTCTTGCAAATTCCTATTCTTTAATGTTTAAAATGAAGCAAATAAGAATAAAAGAGATACTTCCTTACTGGCCTCAAACTTCGTAGCTAATATTTCTGTATGCACCAGATTTACTCTTTGTATTTTTGTGTAACTTAATGGAATTCTTAACCGAGAAAAGTCACAATCTCGAGATAAGAAGCACGCATACGTACAAGTAAATACAGAAGCAATTAAAATGACAGCACTAGGAATCATCGTTGAATGCACTGTGTGACTTTCACTTTATACAACTGCCTTCAAGTGCTTAGGAACATACCATTTAATTATAGAAGAGGGTGGGCCTGTGATTGTTATGGAAAAAAATACCCGGTCCTCAAATTGCTTGAAAAAAGTGCTTCCTCTTATCTCTTATTTATAGGGAAATTAATCAATCCTTATTAAATCCAATACATTTGTTGAAAAAAAAAATCTTAGGTGGAAGAAAGATAATACTGAAAAGAAAATACTCTCTTCCCTCCACCCCCCATAACATG